>CAJVRN010000087.1:7882500-7955000 GCA_911728415.1 Lagocephalus sceleratus | reverse complement strand
ACGGTCCATTTAGACACTGAAATATGAACAGCACGTCAAGCGTGGGGACGAGACTTCAGCAGCAAACACTTTTTTCTTTCTGCTCTTTGCTCTATTTCCTGTTGGCACTTGCGGTCCCAATCACGCAGTCGTTGACCTACAGAGGAAGCACAGAAGCGTCATCATGAAGATGATTAGATCCCTGCCATGAATCAGACAACACGGTTGTGTTGGAGGTATTATCCCTGTGAGACAAATGCACTCATCAAGTGGGAGGATCTTTAAGCTCACAGTGACATCAGCGGCTCTGACTGACCTTGCTGGCAAACCGTAGTGAGTTGAGGGTCTCCCCGAAGCTGTCCGGCTCTGGAGCAATGTTCACGAACATCAGACTGGGACGGGAGAGGAACAAAAGAAATATCAAGGAACGAAACGCGGAAAAATAATGAAAGCGCCGTTGTGATTGGTTTCATTATTCACCGTATTTTGGGTTTATCAATGTTGATGGTAAAACTCACGTTTTGCTGTTTCCTCCCAAACAACCCTGCAGAAGGTACGTCAGCTTGGAGTTCCGGTATGGAACGTAATTTTCCTGTGATAAGAAACAGGATCTTTTAGATTTACACAGAAAAAAATAAAACTTTTGCCATTCAAAAGGATGTAAATGAAGCCTTGTTGGGAAGCTGAACTGGGAAGAGCTGCTTCCACGCAACACACCTTGTTGGCCAGCGCGCTGATGACAATTCCCAGGTTAGACAGGGAGCCGTTTATGGCCGTCATCTCTTTGAAACGCTCGCCCTGTGACTGACTCTTCACCATGCGCTCACTACCAGCCAGGTCCACCAGACACAAGGTAGCTGTGCGTGAAACCACAGGGACACTTAGAACAGACAAGTCGGGTTACAACACGGGAGCATTCGCACAGCCGCTGTGCACTCACACTTGCACTTGACATCTCTGCCGCCGTTCACTCCCTCGATGTCCAGCTGGAAGACTGAGTGGGAGCGAGAGGAGCGGTCGTTCTGGGCCGTCTGGGCCGTGGAGCGGTTCTGATTGGCCAACGCGATCAGGCCCAGAACCTGGCAGGCAGAAGGAGCACAATGACTGATTGTTCCTCTGCATCACGGGTGTCAAACCAGTTCCCCAAGGGTCCGTGAGGCTGCAGGTTCTGGTCCAACCCAGCAGCACCAGACTGGACTCACTTCATCAACTCATCTGAGTCTCCAACAGCTGACTGGTTAAACTGGGTGAGCTGGACTGGTGGGACCAGAACCTGCAGCCTCACGGCCCTTTGGGGAACCGGTTTGACAGCCCTGCTCTACATGGCTGTAATCTAACATTTTAACATGTGGTCGGGCCATACCTGGTCCTCAGTGGCGACCTTTTCGTAGGTGAGGTTGGTGATCGTCACCTCATTGTTGGCAGACTTTCGGATCTCGTGCTCGGGTCTCTTGCTGGCTTTCCCGGTGTAGAGGAGGTCTCGCAGAGATTCGTTGTATATTTCAACGAAGCTTGCAGTAAAATTGAACTGAATTGAAAAACAGAACAGCGTTTAGATTCGACAGAAAACACCAGCAGCACAATTCAGAGGTGTGAAGACACCTTCTGTCAAATACCACAGCCACTCCATACTCTGTATGACATCATGCACTTACCTCCCAGCCTTGTGCTGCCAGTTTCTCTGCCGCTTTGAAAACCTGCTGCACAGCTCGGGGAATCACACCTCTGGTGTCTGCAAACTCATCTCCCTCCATGGTGTAGGTCTTCCCACTTCCTGTCTGGCCGTATGCAAAGCAGCAGACGTTGTAGCCATCCAAAGCAGACTGCACCAGCAGGGAGATCTCCTCAAAGACCTACAATCAGCAATAACATTCCATTTCCAGCATTTGAATTTACAGCTTTAGTAAGTTTTAAATTGTTCACCTCCTGCTGGGACGCAGTGGGACCAAACACACGGTCAAAACTGAAGTTATAATTCTTCTGAGTGTCAGCAGTTTTGCCTGTGTGAGACTGAAAAACACGAGGTTAGGTTTGTAATTAGGTTCCGAGGCGATAAAAAGACCCCCCCTTTTCCGTTCCTCCTTTGAGGGGCGAGGTGTCCTCACAATGATCTCACCTCCTCTGTTTTTGCCAGTGTTATCATCTTGTTGTCACTGGCAGGTAGCTGGATGTGTTTACTAGAGCTTCCATCCACCAGGGGGCGCACTCTGCAAAATACCCTGATATTGCCCTGCAGATAAAGAGTGAGGTAAAGAAACACATAACCCACAAGGCCCCGATCCTGTCCTGGTGCAGCGGTGTTGCGCTGGTACCAGCCACCAGCATGTACCTTGAGCTCCTGGATGGTATTGTGGAGTCGCCTACGCTCCATTTCACCAGCGTGAAGCTCATCCTTCTGCTGGGCCACCGTCTCTTTGAGGGAGCAAACCTCTTCCTCCATCTCCCTGAGGGTGCTCTGCAGGCGAGCCAAGGTCCCCTCTTGCACAGAAAGTTTCATCTGCAGCCACCAGACACACGCAACATTAAAACATGGAAATAAGAGCACAAGTCTACTATGAAATATTGTACTGATTTGGATTATAAAATCACTTCTTGGTTGTCAGGTGACCAACCTGTACAAATCCATATTACACTAACTTGTAAGTAGTATAAAGTACTACGTGACATAAACTGTTGATGCTACACAGAGAAATAATAAGCAGAAGAGTGGGCACCTTAAGAGTTTGCAGCTCCGTCTCTTGGCTGTCTCTCAGAGTCTCCATGACCTTATATTTGCCCTCCAGGTTAGACAGCTCTTTTTGAAGGGTCATTTTCTCACTTGAAACAGTTTCCAACTCATCACGGACACCAGACAACACCTGCAGCTCCTCTTCATAAGTTCTACGCACAAAAAGCGACAGTTTTGGCTTCTAAGCAGACAAACGTGAATCACAGCAGTATATTGATTGAACCAAGTCATTTGGTACCTGATCTGGCCCCGCTGCCTCTCCAGCTGTCTTTCTATCTCAGCCACTTTTGATTGGCTCTGGACCATTGTGCCTCTCAGAACCTCATTCTCCTGGTTCACAGATTTAACTTTGGTCTGGTAGTTACGCATCTTCACCTCCATGTCGCTCACCTTGCCTTTCAGGTCCCACGCTTTGCGCTTGGTGGTCCCAGTCCCACCTGAACACATTGAAACAAGTCCTGTCTGCATACTTGACTTTTGCTGACTGGAACAACCCACAGAACTCATGTCTATAAAAATTATATGAAATGAAAGTGCTAATTAAAGCAGTACAGTATGAATCAGATGATGTTTACGATTTCTATTTTGACTGGCAATATGCTGTAACCAAACTCAACTGACACAGGCGAATACACACCCCACATGTAGACATGGTACATGCACCTCTCAGTCACACATTTATACTCTGGACACATCAGTCAACCATGCACGCTTTTGGACTGTAGCAAGAGACCAGTGTACTTCACACCCCCAAGCACGGGGAGGATTTTTTTTAAACCTGTCTTCGCACCAGTTGTTCCCATGGGCTGTTTGATGTTTCCTCCTTTTGCGACAGTTGAAGCCATCATCGGTTTTAGAACACCTAATAAAGGAGGGAAAGAATAATACATGAAATATACTAACGGAAGTCTTAATACATACCAATCCTTTATAGGAGTAGATTTAACTTCAAATAATCAGGTCTTATAATTGGTGTTCAAAGCAAGTATTTGAAAACATAACAGCAGTTTCAAAACTGTAAAATGGTCCCCACATAATTCCTGCAATGTTAGCTTCTTCTCTTACCTCTGGAAGGTCCAACAGCCACGGTGGCGGCTCCCACGCCTCTAACTGGCCTAGCTGTGTGAGACAAACAGCACAGTTAACTCTAAACACTTTCTCCCTCTATTTACGTTACGCTAAATATCACACAAGAATACGTCCGATCATTGATCTGACCGATCAGAGTGGAAGCATTTACGCACAGATGGGAGCTCGTGTTGCTGCAGCTGGGGGCCTCCTGCTACCAATGACTGTCGCCGCTGCGAATGGTTTCACAGGCTCTGGGTCCTTACGGATCTTCTTCTGCAGACAAAAACATCAACATGAAGCAAACTTCTATGTTATTGCAATTCCTCTAACAAGCATAATTAATGGACGGATACAAATAGTTGATGACATGGACTTTATTTATTTGGAGCATTGAACTGAAATGTCCTGCTGACAGATGGACAGACAACATATTATGAAATAAAAATTCCTTCTAGTATTGAGCATTTATACAGACCTGAGCAGGCGCGTAGTCTTGGCCGTTCTCTGAGCTGCTGCTGCCCGGAAGGACCCTTTTGCTCGACATGACTGGCAGACGGGACATTTTCTGCCAAAGGGTTAAAGGGCAAATTAGGTCACTTTATCCTGCACACAGAAAAAAAACCAAAATAACACTGATCTCAAACATGGTTAACTACACAGATCAGCCTTCACCATAAACACACAGAGAGCAGATTCATTTAGAGAGAAAGGTACATTTCCATCTTGCAACATTTAACATTTTAATGTTCTTTAAATTACTTTCCTGTATAATAGAAACAACAGCAGGACTGTTGCTAACTTCTTAGTATGAAACGCAGGCGTTAAACAGATGCTTAGTTTTATTGCAACGACTGAATGTCTAATCTCATCCACGATTCGGTCAGTAATTCTCCAGTAATACTAAATGCTTCTTTTCAGGTGCCTCAAAAAATGTTAGTATCGTGAATTAAGCGCAACATCTAGATTTACGGTGACGGCTGGAACAATAAGTCGTCGGCAGGCATGTCGAGACAAACCCCCGAACATAAAAACATCCTCATTGATCGAAGTAGAGACAGAAAACCCGAGATTTTACTGAACTAGCAGCTGCTGGCTGCCATTAGCTCTAGCGTGAAAGTAATCTAACCATCAAGTACGTATCTGTGCAGATATGGCTACCGACATTCTTGCAATGTAAAATAACTATTTTTTTGTAAGAAAATGCTGTTATTTCGCGCCGCATACCTGTTATAAAGCGAGCGTCCTTCTGGAGCCTTCGACCGTTTGAATTTGAAATGTGACTTGTTTTGGTGGGCACTCCTAACGCGACGCCCTGATTGGCTGAGCCACCGAAGCCACGCCTCCGCTTTTGTGACGTCACAAAACCGCCCAGCCCAGTCCCGCATGGTTCCGGAAGTAAAATTCTTGATCATTTCCCAGTATACTTATTTGTTATTGTAAAAAAAATCCAGCAAAAATCACGGCAGAAGCTGCAGCAGTTTGAAACTAGGTTTGCGTGGTATCAACAGCCGTTCGAGAAGAGCGGTAATGTCGAGGAATTGCACTACATTTCACCACAGCGCCCCCGCCAGGTCAGATGCCGCCACAGCAGCCGTTACCATTAGAACCATGTTAATGCGCCTTCCTTTAGATTTGAATAATGTAACTTAACTTCTTTAAATACATGAAAAATGTGCTCATTCCTGCAGCTGCTGTTTACAACCAATTTAAAATAAATGTGCTCCACCATTTATAATTAATCAGAAAAAAAAATACTACCACTTATTGCAATGAAAACAATATTTGTGATCGCTGCTCTTTTTACTACTAACAAAATCCTTTTACACGCGTTTGAGCAATATGTTATGTAATTATGCAAACTTTAAAAAAGGACCTGTTTTCTCCAACATAAAATATTGTCAAACTTTATTCTCCATAAAGGAAGAAACAGTCTGTTCAGATGAACAAGAGGTGTAACTGCATACAGTATGCAAGAGTGTAGCATAAGAGGGTCATTAATAACTGTATTAATATGAGGAGCATCAGTAATAACATTAACAAGAATATTGACAATGTGTTATTTTTTTTTTCTTAAAAGGACACAACAAAATACAGGAGGAGGAGGAGTATACATGAGACAACCAGCCACAGGTAATGGCTGTTTCAGCGTTTTAATCGGATAGTTTGTGCACATACATGTCGCATCGGTGTCCCAGGTCACCTCCATCACACACTTGCTTTTTAAGGTAATTTGGAAAGAATATAACTTCAGATATTTGTGTAAATAATTGAGAACTAGTCCGACAGGGGTTTGCCTTTCATAATCTAATAAATAACAAGTAATTGACAAGTACACTGAATATCTGTAAAAAGTCTTTCCTGACACGAAGTAAATGCCATAGTTCAACCAAGCTTATGCACAATTCCAAATGAGAAGGATGAAATCGAGCATTTCTGATGATTTTGTCGAGCAATATTGTGATACAGATGCCTTAAAAGTGACCTGGGAACAGTCAGTGATTTGGTATTTGTTCAGTTGAGTTTCCATATATGCTTTGTACAGGTCATACTTCCCTTTTAAAGATGAAAATGTGTCTTCTATCTATTTATGTACAGCATACTGCAATAATGCCTCAGGTCAAGAATAATGTGGATAACAATTGCAATACAGTTATAATGAAATATGTATGAAAAAAGCATTAAAAAACAAACATTGATAACAGTACCTGTCAATTATTTTATCACACAATCATTTTCCCAACAATTGCCTGACATCAGAATGCTGGGTTACCTCTTCTCAGTGGAGGACAGTTAACCGTCTGAACACACCTGGAGAAACACCCCACTGGGACTTTTTTTCCTTTCTCTTCCCTTAACATTCATGCACTCACTCCACTTTCTCAGAGTTTGTTCACATGATCCTCTGTTGGTAGAAAAATACATACATATATCTAAAAAAAGTACAATGTACAATGACCACAAACATAGGCATGAAGTACAAACTTCATCAAGTGCTTTTTAATCACCAGATCAGCCCCAACCAGCCCTCCTCTGGCCTCCCTCTGCAGCAGACTTCAAATTTAGTGCATTCCCCAACGGTCCTTGTCTTTTGTGAAACAGTCAGGGCTCCAGCAAAGAGCATGGCTCCAAAAACTCTTCTCATGTGAGTGAAGGGGGTGTAAATAAAGACGTCCTGAACTGAAAGATGCACACGATGAGATAAGACCCGGGTCACAGCCTGATGCTGTCCTGGTGTTTGCTGAGGCATCAGTTCAATCTCTTCTTCTTAATAAACTTTAATCTTTCAGTGCTGAATTCCATTGTATCTTTCATATTTTGGCTTAAACTAAACAATGGTTGTATTTTTTTTTTTTTTTTTCATTATTATTATTATTATTATTATTATTATTCTCTGGCACAAGTCCCTTCAGAGAATAGTGCAACTTGATTGTTTCAAACAGATATTTTACATCTTCAGTCTCCTCTTATGCCAAATGCAAACAACACAAATAAGAGAAGGCAGAACAAGATTCTCGATGAAATATGGATGAATAGAATGAAAATGCTTTTAGAAATCCCAATCTCATAAAAAGGATAAAAAAGACCCAAAGATAATTCTGCTCATGTCACAAATTGGAAGAACGTAATTGTGAAGAATAAATTATGATAATAAGAGAACCTATATCAGTATTTCACCTAAGAGATGCTCGACAATGCTAAGCTCAGGAGTGGAGAAGTAGTTTGTAAAATATCTGTCCTATCAAGTAATTAAATGCAGTACTCAGTATTAAAGCTCCTTAATAATGGCCCACACCCAGTTGGTGAAACCAGTTTAACCCATTCAACTTGTCATTCACTGCCTACTGAGGGTGAATGTAAACTGAGTTCACGGGTGAGACTCAGTTGAACAAATGATCTGAATGTTTTAAGAAGACTCTAATACTGAATACTGATAAATTATGTTTATGAACATTTGTACACTGCAGACATGACTGGTAGGTTAACCAGGGCGGGAAGACGCAGTCTAGGAGTTCATGTGCTCCACCTGTATTGCTGACGTGGAGACGGTGAGGCAGAGGTCTTTGTGGGTCACGGGCAGGTCTGCCACAGTGACTGGTTTGTACTGGATCTCACTGGCAGACACTGTTTTGTACTGGTGCAGGTCAAATGGGCACGAAACCACAGCTTCCGTGGGCTGCTGGTGTGACTGGTAGCTGCCTGGGGGTCCAGGGTTAGGGTTCTGTGTGGCGTTATTGGGGTTGTTCTGACTTTGGAGCTGGCTCGCTCTGTCCCCGCCCCCGCCAGCCCCTCTTCCTCGGCCTCGTCCTCGTCCTCGGCCCCCTCCCGTGAGACCCTGGGCCTGCTGAGCAGCTACTGTTGCCGCCACCGTTAGCGGGTCGGGGTTGTGCTTCCTCATGTGTTTCATTAGATATGTCTCCTAGAGGTGAGAGAGTGAGGACACATGAAATGTAGGATGTACAACAGAAGGACACCCTCCACCTGAATGAAGCTAAGAAATAAAGAGGGCTGTTTGCTTTCATTCCTAAAATGACACATGGGAATAAGCGCTAAAGCTACCTTGGATCAAAGCGACCGTTTGGCTACTAAATATTTAAAACAAAGCCAAGTGAGAGAGAGAATGGCGGAGAGTACCGAGGTATATGATCTGTTGCAGAGGCCACAGGAGAACAGCTTGGCATGTTTCACGGTGTGTGTGGAAAGGTGCACCTCCAGGCTGGCAGCGTCTGTGTAACCACGGTTACAGTTTTGGCACTTGAATGGCTTGTCTTTGTTGTGCTGCCGACGGTGAGACTGTTGGAGGGAGGAACAAGCCCTTACGAGGTTAACCCGGGGGTTAGATCATCGTTGGTTGAGTAACAAGGACGACTTTTACCTGTAGGTTGGACAGCTGAGTGAATGACTTTTCACAGCCTGGATGGTTACACTTATACGGTCGGTCACCAGTGTGTATCCTGAAAAATAACACACATCTCAGTCAAACACAAATGAAATGCAACTTCAACTTTTGGTGCATTGAATAATGAAAACAGCTGAGAGTCTTCACAGCAGTTACTTAAATGCAATGAGTTCACTTCTCCTAAGACAGCTGACATTTTTGAGAGTATTTTCATGATTTCTGATTTTTTTCCTGAAACGTAGACTTTCACAGAAGTCCAAATGTGAATACTTCTGCAGCTTCTCGCACACTGCTCCTGAGCAGAAAATATGAAGGAAAGCTCTCAGACCAATTTGAAGTGCAGGTCACAACATCCAGTCTGAATTTGACAACTGCTTAAAACCTGGTTTTACTTTTCAGTGACATTTAAAATCATTCTGTCTGGAGGATCCCTGAGCTGATTTCAGAATTTTTCTGGCTTAAACGTCGTATCTATCATTTCATTTCAGCTCCTCAATGGTCTGTGCTGGGGTTACAGACTTTTGATCCTCCCTCATCACGTTCACTCATTTATGAATCATGACTTTGAAATCTGTGTTAGAGTGCAGCTTGACTGAAGATTTACAGAATGGTAACTCTTATTTAATTAGCATATATATATATATATATATATACTACCACAGTTTGGAGGTCTGATGATAGAGGAAGAAGCTCAGGTGCTACCGGGCACACACTCACACAGATATACACACACAAGAAGTCAACCACTCAAACCCACAGAGCCCAACCCAGTACCGTGTGTGCTGCTGTAGGTGACTGAGCTGCCTGAATGTTTTCTGGCAGTAGGAACAGGTGTAGGGCTTGGCCCCCGTGTGGATTCGGATGTGCTGGGACAGGTAGCTGGAGTTGGCAAACGACTTGGAGCAGTGGGGACACTTGTGGGGCTTGGCCTCAGTGTGGTTTCTAACACGGCAAACCGGGATTGGAGGGATGAGGAGTCGGGGAGAGAGAAACACAGAAAGAGAAAGAGAGACACAGCGAGAGACTTTTAAGCTACAGCATGACCAAACTTCATGATGATCAAATCATGCGTTAATGTTAACATGATCAGCTTCATTGATCACAGATTGACAGTGTGCTCTTTATGCTGCGTCTGAGTTGTGAAACCACAGAACAAAAACATACAGCAAGCACAGTCACGCTTTGCTCTTTCTCGCTCTCTTTCTCTCTCTCTTGCGTGCTTGCAGTCTCTCATTTTATGTGCAGTACTTTTAGTGGGGAGTGACCGTGTTGATGAATGTCTGGTTCTGCTGCAGCAGAGTTTAAACGTTAGTTCAGAATGATCTGCAGACCAGTGAGGCACTTCTTACTGAGTACAATGATGGGGTTGGTGCTCAGTGGTAGTAACACACATGAAAACATAAAGACGAACACATAGACGGCACAATGGACACATTCAGCCGCAAACAGACACAAGTAATACCAATGGAACTCATATCGGTGTGATATATGTAATGTTTGTCTTGGTCATAAGATAAAAGAGTGAAGAAAAGAAAATAAACTTTATGTGTTATAAATACATTCACAGAATGTCGTCTAATACTGCACGTGAAGTGCCAACGTCTTGTCAGTATGGCCAGAATCAAGATATTCAAAATTAATCTTCAATTATAAACTTAAAAGTGATACCTTTGACAAATTTATCAGCAGTTAGTGATTTGTTTTTCCTTGCTGAACACCGACAAAGTTTTAAAATGTGGGAAAAACGTAAAGAATTACAGATTGAACCCAATGTTTACTGGGTCTGTCGGGCAGAAATGTGTAATGAAACCAGTTTCCACTGCTATAACTATCCAAAACACCATCTGAGGATTTTTCCACAGCAATCAACACAGAGGCTCACACACGCTTGCCCAACAGGACTGCACCATCAAGCAGAGACACACACAGAATCACACACACCAGTCAGCCCAGTACCGTGTGTGCTGCTGCAGATGACTGAGCTGCCTGAACGTTTTCTGACAGTAGGTGCAGGTGTAGGGCTTGGCTCCGCTGTGGATTCGGATGTGCTGGGACAGGTAGCTGGAGTTGGCAAACGACTTGGAGCAGTGTGGGCACTTGTGGGGCTTGGCCTCAGTGTGGGACTTGGCGTGGATCTGCATGTCTGACTTACTGAAGAACGTCACTGCACACATCCGACACCTTTTCAAAATGGAGAGTGAAAGAGAGAGAGGAAAGCCTTAATGGCACTCAGTCAAAGAAATGTAATTTAAACCACATTTGCAATTGAAATGTTCTGACTTTCAAGTCTGTATTTAGGAAAAGAAGAGAACAGGAAGTATTTAAACTATACTATACTACAGTTTCTTATCACTGAGAGACTGTGAAACAGTACTGGTGAAACAAAAATAAGATCAATGAAAACACATGAAAATTAACATATATCATACTTTCATACTAATAAATTTGAAAATCAACCTGGTTTCTTGCCCTAAATTCAATAATATGCTGTGAAATAATAAATTCATGACTATGACCCAATCTTCTACTACCTGTAGGATTTGGGGCCGTCCTTATTTGTGTGATCGTCCTCATCGTTTGATAGGTCGTACGGGTCAGCGGTGTGATGCTGCAAGACAATCACAACATTATGGTGACTCTCTATTACACACATGTATATGCGCATGAATACAGATGTGAAGCCTCACCTGCCCACCAGCAGTGAGGTGTGCCAATATCAATGCGTCACTTCCAGGAGGGAGAACCCCACTCACTCGTCCCATCACCTGTTTGCTTTTTCTACCACGTTTTGATGGTGTTGGCATGACGACAGCAGGGGGGATAGCAATGTCATCCTTCTTGTCTGTGAGCCAAAAGGAAAAGTAAAATGCAGATAGTCCAAGTGTCAATTAGAAAGGCACTTTATATCTATACAGGCAGTGTTTAAAAGATAGACTGCATTTTTTATCACACTATAACAGTGTGTGTAATAATGGAACAACAGAGAGGAACACTGTACGTGTGAGTATGGATTTAACACAACAAAGGGATCGGTGGATTAAACAATGGATGTGTAAAAAAATATCAAATCAGGAGATAAAATACTTAAACTGAACTTTAAATTAATGTCAAAGTTTTGTAAAATTGTACTCTGTTTGTTCATAGAAATTCTTCAAGGCATCCACAAAAAATTAGGAGCATTAACACAGCAACTAGAGGAAAGGTTTGTACTGCCGTTACTCAACAACGCTCAACGCTTTTTTATGTTTTTCCATATTAAAATGAGTGAAAGTGGCTGTGCCTGGCCTTTACCTGCATTTGAGTGGTGCAGTGCAGACACTATCATGGTGGTGGCAGTGTGGGGTCCAGTTACAAATGACTGCGTGGTTGCAGTGGGAACCAGTGTGCCCTGTGGGGTGGTGATCACTAACCCGGCTAAGAGGAAAAGAAACACTATAACAGTGTGTGTAATGCACTGTCTAGATGACCTTCAATCTGAAGACAAAAACAAAACTTACAAACAAAACCCTTCAGCAAAGTTAATCAACTTCTACATCTAACAGAACAATTATTAAAAGCAGAATGAGATTTTTCTTTCAATAGACTGAGTCACATTAAGATAATTACACTGCAGGTCAAATCAAAGAAGGAAGAGCTTTTTCAATTAAACAAAATTTTTAAGATGCTTTTGTCACGTACACGTTGTTACATGTCATTAGAAAATGAGCGACGAGGCCAACCCTCCTTTCATATTCCCAACACTGCCACATTATTTTGCCAGTAGAATGTCACAACCTGTTTTGTGGATGCAAATATTTTACGCCATCATTTAGACTTGTGTTCCTGACTCTAATTTAGACACGTGATTAAAGTGAACACATATGACGTGAGAGAGATATGGGAATGGTGTAAGACACGACATGATGCCAGCAGGATAAAGGTCACGAGAGCCAACTCACCTGCAGTCATGATACCCGTGGAGGGTACAGGCACGACGGTGATGTTCTGGGAGGTGTGCGACTGGTGCAGATGTCCTCCAACCACACTTAACGACGCACCGCCGCTGTTGCTCCCACCACTGCCCCCTGCAGCACCCCCACTTCCCTCTTGCTTCGGGACCACGCGCACCCCGGCCCCTGCCTCCACCGATCCAGGAATGGCGAGCACAGCCGTGGGATAATGGGGAGAGGAGGTGGAAGATGCAGAGGAGTGAGGGAAGGAGGGTGCACCGGCCTTCTCTGGACCCAGCTGCTCCTTTGTTTTGTTCAGGAACATGGCGTTCTCCATCTACATGATGATGAGTAGAGGGGAAGTTTGGTGGTAAGAGGAAGGAAAGGAGAAAGGTGAAGTAACAAAGCAGAAAGGAAGATGAGACATTTCAAAAAGATGGTAAGGCAAGATGAGGTGAGGAAGAGAGAAAGATGTAACACCAGATTGGATGAGGAAGATCAGAAATGGGGAGGTCGGGACCATCGAAAAAAAAAAAAAAAAGTGAAAAGTGCCCAAAACAGAAAAAAGCAGCACAGAATGTAAGACACAAAGTTGTTGGTTGGGAATAGGAGTAAAAGAATAATAAAGCATTTGGATGATGTCATGTGATGAGGGGAGAAGAAAGTCAAAAAAGAAAGAAGTCAAGTGAGAAATGCAAAATGTTAACCAAACGAGGGAACAGAGTGGTTGAAGAGGTAAAACAGAGATTATGTTATCAGATAAACTCTCGCAAACGTCAGCACTCACATTTACAGAACTTCGGTGAGAGGTTAAGCGAGCATTATCTGATAGCGTTAATAACAATATGAACAGGGTCAAATCACTGTCTACTGACATGTAAGGTTTAACGTGTGGCCACTGACGGCCAGACTGATGATCCCTTCTGGGTATCTTTTGACACAGCACATACACTATACCATGTGTATTTCAAGACAATTCCAACAATAAGTTTGTCTCTACCTGTCCTTGTACAGTGGGGACGGGAGACCAAAAGTATGATGAGTTGAAAGGGGAATCGTCCATTATTTCTGTAATTAAAAAGCAACACACTTAGAAAACACCTGTCCTTCTCGTCATTTTGCCCTTCTTTTTTATCTACCACGTGAAACGAGACCATGCATGGCTGCGTTTCGATCATCTTAGTTTGTTTCCTTTCCGTGTATCCTCTCCTCCATCAGATGACACTGTGAAAGCGTTTTTGCAGATAAGGCTCGAGCACTCACACAAACCAGCAGCCTGCTTCTTATACATTTGTGGAGGGGTGTCTATTCTGCATGTCACTTGACAAAACATGTTGTTTTGTCCAACAACCTATTAAAAGTCATTGGTAGAAACTGCCATGTAGGAGGGATATGCATTTACATTTGTCCTCTACACACTTATTTTATCATTTAATCGGATTCAGAGGGGAGGATGTGAAAGGAATCAGGTAAAGATGTTTGAGCCCGGGAGTGATGGAGATAAATTAATCTGCAAAAGTATGGTAGAGGCAAGAAAACAAAAAAAAATATTGAGATTTGAAAGCTGCTGCCCATGCAAATCCTCTCAACAGCATGAGTTGTTGCAGCAGTTTGAGTGTTGAGAACAGCAGTGCATTAATGTAGTTAGCACAGAGAAGAGTTGTCCTAAATTTAATATAAACTCAAGGTTTTGAAAACATCCTTCTTCCCAAAAGCCCTCTTCTATTTGGAGAACTTGTTATCGTTGTTATTATTATTAACACTATTAATAAACTTGTAATTACGGCAGGGAGGGGTTTTATTTTTGGATTTTGGCATGCACTTAGTCATGATCAAGTATCTATATTTTATGCCCCTAACAGGAGTATATTGGGATCTGCATCAGAAGACCTGATGTTTTAGTTTCCTTACGCATGTTAATGTTGTTAATATCGAGCATATCGAGCATATTCCTCACATGCATGTGATGGCGTTAGATGAGTTAAACTGCAATTTAACATTGGCTTACTTATTAAACGCGCTCGGGCTTACGCCCGTGAAAATGATTAACTTCAATGCAACACAGAAATTCATTTGCAAAGATAATCCTCCAACCAAGGCGCCGCGTTTCATGCAAAACACGGACAATGCAACAACTCGTGGCGTCTTCTGCGTTTATTTCCACGAGCCGGCACTTCCCTTTGTGCTTGCATAACCTTAAACTAAATTAAACTGGGAGGGGGGGTCGTATTTAAGATGGGGGGGGCGAAGTTAAATGAACGGAGAGCCATTTTTGACGAGGGGCACTAGCTGGCTTAAAAAAAAGAAGGTGCCAATGCTAGTTGGCGTTAGCAGGGGGGATGACACAACCTGATAAATGTCGTTTTTTTTGGGGGGGGTGAAACGTGGATAAAGCAGGCGGGGAATTAGCTGGACGAGCGTGTGTGTGTGGGGGGGGTTTGTAAACAAACATGGCTAAGGCGGCTAGCCGCCGCTAGCCCAGCCTCCATGAACCCGGTCCTTTTGTTCGCGGCCGCGGCTGCAGCAGGCCCGCACATTCACGCGATTCAGGAGCCCGTCGGCCGGTAAACACGCACACGGCGGCGGCCCCGCACCGCCGCTCGTCCCCCCCCCCCCCACCACCAGCACCAGCAGCACCAGCAGCAGCCCCGCCGCAAACCCTCCGCGAAAGGCTGCGAAAAAAAAAAAAAAAAAGCTCGGGGGGAGAAAGAAAGGAAAAAAAAAAAAAAAGGTCTCGAATAAAAAAAAAAAAAGCCCGAGTGGAGAGTTAAAAAAAAAAAAGCGTCGACGCCGAAGTGGGAGACGCAGCTTTCATGCAGACTTCCGGCGGCTGGACGACGGAGCTCTCAGACACACTGGAAATAAAAGATCGTTAACAACCGACTTTTAACTCTTGTGTTCATTACCGGTGAGTTCGACTCCCCGTCCACCCCCCCGGAGCTTCTTCGGGTCGGGACAGTTGGGAAACTTTGTCCAAATCCGACCCTCAAAGCCGTCAAATAGGCCGTTTTTTTCTTCGCTTTTTTTTTTTCCTTTTTTTTTCCTCCTCTCGAGGTCTCCTCGACGGTCAAGCTCGCGCCGCCGCAGCCGCGCGACGGCGCTTCCGCTCCGGCGTTTCGAAATAAAATCCTCGTGGGCGGGGGAGAGAACCGCGGTTTTTGTTCGGGGCAAAACACAATATTTATCCGATTACTGGCCAAAGGGGTATCTCTGTGTGGTGTTTTGCTTTTGCCGAGGACGTGGGGTGAAATTTTCACCGAGAATGCGCTTCTTATTTTTTTAAGTGAATTAATTTCCTGTACTACTTTGGGTATATTTGTGCAAATGACTTCATTCGCTTCCGGTATGTTGTCTATTCCTATTGTGTTCTTGAGTGTCTATAAAAAATCTATAAATGATGTTCATTGTCATTAATCATAATATTCTATGACATTATACATTACAGTAATTTAAAAAATGTTCATGCCATGTTCCCCTCATGGAAACCAAGCTGTTATAGAAACCATTCAACACCAGACGATCACACATGGATCCTAAAATATAATCAGAGAAGAGAAAGACAAATGAAATAACATCAGGTCTTATAATGATTTCTAGTGAATTGTGTTTATTTTAAATAAGACACCTTTTGGGGTCAAAATTAGACATCACAACAGAAACCATAAGAAACTCAAAAACATTGATAGATTGCAGAAATGAAACATCTGACCTTAATAGAGAATAGGTTGGTAGATTGGAGGTTCTGGTAAATTAGTAAATGTGTTAGTCCTGACAGTTGTTGCTGATAGTGACAACGACATATATACCTTTATCAAGTGCCTATTTTGAGTGCCATTACAATTAAAACACACGCTTTATGCAGCTAAGCAACACTCGGATTTTGTTACAAGGCTGTTATTTAAGTTGAATTAATACAAAGTAGAGGGTAAAAAAGTTAGCACGGGGAAGATTAAACTCTGATAGGAAATATCAACACTTGTGGGTGACTGGTCTGTTGGTCCCACCCCAGGTATCGGCACCATTTGAAATCATCTTACAACTGGTTGTTTCATATTTTATATATTTATTTTATATATTTCCTTTCCTCAAATATAGTTAGTTTCACCACAGCTGGTCCGATAGACAGAGTTATAACAACTGTAGTATATATACATATATATCAGTAGAAGGCATCCTTTCACCATGTAAACTCTTATTTGTACAAGTGCCACATTTCAAAGCTGCTACATAATTGGCCATATAAATAAACAGTATTCATTTAAGCAATTCTTGAGTTAGACAGAGCATAAATTGCTGGTCTGCAACCTGTGAGGGAAACTACTGAGCTTCACACGGCTACATACAAATTTCCAAATAATGCAAGTCAAACCCTGTAAACAGACAACTATGATTATGTGAAACAATCTACACATAAGAAATAAAACCAGTCAACATACTGTGATTTAACACAGGCTATATATGTGTAATGTCTATATGAACAAATATATTTCTTGTTTTACAATACTGTAATTTCCATGTGAAAACTGTTAGGATTGTATTGCACCGTTTCTGCTTCCAGACGATAAATTGGATGACACATTTCTAATCCTCCAAACATTTCAAGGGCACATTTACTATACTGTTACATGTAGTGGAATAAACCTTTTCTCTACTGAGAAGGAGGTGTGTGTGATCCAACTTTAGATTCTCATTTCAATCAAGTTTTTCAAAGAAAACTTGTGCATAAAAAGTTGCCTTATTTCCAGATAAAACACAAATGACACGTAAAAGCAAGAGACAGGATAACGGTTTGTGAGACATCATTAGTAAAGCTAAAGCTTTTTTGTACGAAAACAATTAATGCACTTAAGGTTTTTCAGCAAGGCAGTCCACAGATTATACTGAAGGTGTTATAGCTGCTGGGAACGGCAGACACACACACACACACGTGAAGGAGACATCATACCGAGAAGCACATCGAAATGTTACGTTTTAAGGCAAGGAAAAGCAAAACACAGTTGCTGCTGTTGTTTTTTCAAATTTTCCCAATTCTAGCAGGACAAGGACTAAAGAAAGACAAGAAAAAGGAGTTTGTTTACCACACAATATCTCACAGGTTGGTGTCAGAGGTATACAGATGATGTGGGAGATGAAGAACAAAAGGTTTTTAGTGTTATCAGGGATGCAGGAGGTCCAGGGAACAGTGACAAAGGGGCTCTGCCTGTTACCACAGTCCAGCAGGCTCGCCTGTACGTGGGTTCACCTGCACAAGAGAGGTTTAAGTCCAGGTAGAATGGAACGACTATTATATATTCATACTCAATGAATGAGCACACAAAAGTGTTTTACCTGTGAGATGGAGACTCCTGTCAGCTTCTCCAAGGCCTCAGGGATGCGGGTCATCATGTCCAGAACCTCCCCAGAGAGTTTGGCTGCCCCCACCTGCCCGTCCCCGCTGGACACCATGGTGACCTTATGGGCTTCACACAGGGGCTTGCTGATCTCCTCAGCCATCTGGTAGGAGACGGATATTTTGAAAATCCATTTGGGTAATCAGACATTTACAAATGGGTTTGTGAGGCAAAACCCGTCATCTGCAGAGTTACGTGCTGGGACTCAGGCCCTCTGCACCCTGCTGTTCCTTACAAGAGGCAGTTTCTCCAGCAGCATGTCCACCATGGCTCCATCCTTGTACTGCTGGAAAGCCTCCGCCTTCTTTGTCATCTGCTCGGCCTCTGCACGACCCTTGGCCTCCACCGCAAAGGCCTCAGCCTCACCTTTCATCTGACCGCGAAAAAAACATTCATCCTGGTTTCCAAAAGGCCACAAATCCTGATATTTTATCCATTATTCACTCACCCGGATGGATTCTGCTTCAGCTTCTGCCTCCATGATCAACTTTTGACTAGACAGAGAGAGGTATCACGCAGGAGAACAAGCCCTAAGGCCTGTCCAATCATCTAACCCAGTGAGAAGGACCGCCTCTCTGTTGTAGCCCCACTCACCGCTCAGCCTCAGCCAGCTTCTCCAGCCGGTAGCGCTCGGCCTCTGCGGGCTTCTTCACCTTGGCTTCCAGCTCCTTCTCCCTCCGGGTGATCTCCTGCTCCTGCAGCATGATCTGCTGCGTCCGCTCAACCACCAGGACCTGCATCTTCTCCTCCTCGATGCGCTGCTTCGTCTTTGCTACCTGGCAGGTGGGGACACGATCCACGTGCGTCATTTATGACGGCTGTCCAAATCACCAGATCAGGTGAATTCACCATAACTAATTCTGCCCCCGGTTCTAATCCCATGATCTGATGTTGGCACGAGCCTCGGGAATACCTGCAGCTGATAGGCCATCTCTGACTCAGCCTTCTTGGTGTTGACTTCGATGTCGTAGGCTGCCTTCTTCAGCTCATAGTCCCTCTGGGCCTTCGCCATGTCGATCTCGTTCTTGTACTGAGCCGACACTTTCTCCTGCATGGCGTGAGCCTCCTGTGAAATGACAGAGACGACATCAAGAGGCAGACTCTGTCTGCTGCCTCAAACAACATCAGTCTGACTGATTCAACAGGAAGCTGCGCTTTGTCTCTGCAAAGGCTGTTTGTGTTGAAAGCAGAGCCTTAAGATAAGAACAGCGTCCTGCCTGTGGAGACATGGTGTCTCACCCTGATCACAGCGTCTCTCTTGTTCTTGGCCTCTCCGATACGAGCATCTTTCTGAACCTGGGCCGTCCGCGCCTTTCCCAGGGAATGCAGGTAATCCTGTATTCCACAGTTTCATCATTAGGACTCATACGAGACATCAAACTGCATGAACCTTCTGCTTTTTCACCTGGTCGTCGTGAACGTCTTTCAGAGTGTAGCTGACCACGCTGATGCCCATGTTGACCAGGTCAGAGGAAGCCACCTTGAACACCTGCTCAGAGAACTTCTTCCTGTCTTTGTAGATCTCCTGAGGGAGGAAGACGTCGGTGTGGAATCAACGCACGCTAGAGGAAAGCATGGCCGACAAGACGGCCCTATGCCAATATTTCCTGTCAGCCAACCTCAACGGTCAGGTGGGCGATGATGGCCCGCTGGTGGCCCTCCAGGGTCTCCAAGGCGATTTGGGCAATCTCTCCTTCTGACTTTCCCATAAACATCTGGCAGGCTGCAGCCAGCATCTGTTTATTCTGACCCTGAATCTTCATCTGTTGGAAACAGCATTTTGTTTGATTCAACCAGAAAAGACTGACTCAATCACACAGACGCCTCCCCCGATACAGGTTTACTGCTCCATTCTTCTCTTCTAAACATATTTATATATGCCAACCATATTTAAATGTCACTGGGAACCATACCAACCTGGGCGATTCCAGTCACGGAGATGGGGACGCCGTGGCGAGTGTAGACTTTATCGCTCTTCACGTTCAGGGTGAGAGTGTTCAGGGAAATCCTGGAGGCCATGAGATACAAAAGGGAACTGATCGGCTGCAGCTCTAATGACGTTCATCAGTGATGAGTGGTGAAGAAGGCCGTCTGCAGCACTCAGACCAAAATATCAATCATGATCCACTGCCCAACAATGGACCTATTCAATAATATTTGGGAGTTTTTGATTCAGGATTCTGGATAAATGGATTCTGATATTGGAAAAAATGTTTTTGGAGATTCACTGCACATTTTAATATCATCAACTATAAGTGAAACTTCTTAAATGTTAAAACAAGATAACAATAAACAATCTGATTTTGAACCTGATCTGATGTGATGTCTTCAAATGTACATAATGAACACAGATGGTACTAATCCATTTTAATTAAGAAAGAAAAAGTTGGCTCCTATTTTGAACCTCTCAGCCTTTCCCAGCACAAAAAGATATTAAGTATTGTGTAGTGTCTATTAGTTGTTTTAATTGCAGACCTCTGTATCTGCTGGATGCACGGGATGACAAACACTCGACCTCCTGCAATCATGACTGGAGGAGAACGGCATAATCCTGCAAGAGATAAGAGGTCAGCTCTGTCCAGATATTGTCCACTTTGATCTATCATATGAGCAGAAATATACAGCTACAGTTGACATGCATGACATTTAATGCACAGGGGAGGGTCAGGACTTTACCTGACACCACCATAGCCTCGTTGGGACCACAGGTGTAAAACATGTTCGAAGATTCTTCCTCAGACTGTAAACATTCCAAAAATATCACATAAATTACCATTTAACCATTTACAGTACCTAGGAAAAGAAAGTAATACCGTGGCAGCAATAATACGAGCAGAGGGAGGGGGTCGTGACGTCACAGCAGCAGCAGACGTCAAATCTAATTTGATGTGGGCTGCACAACGCTGCGCAATAACAGACAGATGATGCTCTAAAGCCACTATAAATAACCAAGAGCCACGACTAGACATGGGTAACGTGGTACTCCTTGATTCCTGCGTGTGTTGATGCATTAGCCGAATAGAAAACGTGCAGACGAACGCGTCAACAGAATGAAGAAAGTACACACGGCCGTCACCTTAGCGCCCATTTACCGGTAAACAGGTTAGATTTAAAACTATAAACTCGGATGCAAATTGTGTACTAACGACTGGTCTAACGTGATGAAGGAGATTAATTTTCCTCACCAGGTGTATTGCCAGATATCAGCTGATAACAGATCCGACACGAAGCCCTGCGCCTTATTGCGCATGTCGTCCCCGAGACTGCCATCTAGCGGCGCAGAGAGGAACTGCACCCATTAGTCCTGTACACATGTACACATGCACACATGTACACATGCACACATGCACACATGTACACATGCACACATGTACACATGCACACATGTACACATGCACACGTACACATGCACACATGTACACATGTGCACATGTACATGCACATGTACGTGTCTATGACACGTTTATTCAGTACTAACTAATATACAATGCAAATTGTAATAGGTCTTTTGATCAGAATCAAAATTTGTATCTTTTTTCTTATTAATTTTTCAAGTTCTATATTTTGACACGTTGAATGGGATGTTGATTTTCAAATTAAAGGTTTCCAATGTTCTGCTTTGATAAAAATAAATATTTATTTTCTTTTAGTGATTTGCCATTATTCATAGATAAGTGCCTTTTTTATTCTCTGCACAGATGGAAAACGTCAATAACATCTGCAGTCATTTTCTGTATGATGTGCACACTCACAGCTTGCCTTTTACATGTTTAATAGTTTATTTAACAACTTTATATTTGGCCTGTACAGTACAAACACAGTCAAAACAGCTGGATTAATCAACAGTAATGCTGACATGAAGACAATGTGAAAAGCATATTGGCTATGTGGAATCACTTCTATCACAGATAACAGAGGTGAATATTTAGAGCATGGTATCAGTTGTCTTTTTACTTCCCAAACATCCCAGAAAAATAACACTTACTAAGGTTCCAACAAAATAACTGACAAATCATATTATCAGAGTTTATATTTGACATAATAGCCGGTGCTCGAACAGTGTGATGCAGCATCTGATAGTTTACGCTGTTGGATGAGTGCAAGTGTTGACTGACAGTCTGTGGATGCGTGAGATGAAAAGAGGCACAAATAGAATTACAGTACATGATTTCACACCTTACACTACATCCAGAACATCGATCAGAACAACACACACGCGCACACACATACACACACGCAGGGACCAAACAGCAGGAAAACAGACCAAGCAATTAAAAAAAGAAAAAGCAGCCAGTGGAGTGTTGGCGTGCTACATGAATACACGGTTCATGTCAGGCTTTTGATGCGTGATAGAGTGAGGAGAAAGACGTGATGATGTAGACATCATGCTCATTTTAGACACAAATTTCACATGGAGATCAGGAAAGGCGCGTTCAGCTGAAGTTAGGAGGCCATCCACACCCCATAGGAAAACGCCACAAACTATCATTAGATATTACTCTGATAGAAAATAGATATTTACACTTAGAGGTTTATATTTTCTTGTACGTGTAGGTTGGGATGAGTTTCTGGGATCCACTCACTGGTTTCAACCCTAACTAAATAAAACTGGATACGAGGAATACAATCACAGGCCACCAATTCTCAATCCAGCCAGCAAATTAGTGATTGTTAGTGATGACTAGAACACTGGGCGGTCCTGTAAACCATAGACATTTCACAACACACACTATTTATACATAGGTGGAGGCAACACTAGTGGGAAGATGATTCTAGGGGGTCGGTTTGCAAATCTCAAAGGGCTGCTGGTGAGTGGGCGTGGTTTTAATGATCAGTTTGCAAATGAAGAGGGACTTTTTGTCCAATTAATAAATAAATAAATTGGCACAATAGAAAGGAATCCCTTCTCTATCCATCAACTCTGTTACCAGACACACTATTTTAAATAACCCAAATATCCTGGAGAAATCAACGTTTAACCAAAGTTTGGTGTTATTTACTTAGGTTCCTTCTCTGTCAGCCTGGTCAACCCAGCACAATTAAATGTGCCTCAAAATGTGAAGTGTGCCATAAATAACAACAGAAAAGACACATTTGAAACAGATAAAGAATACTGACAATGACAAACTTACCTGACCATTTGTTTTCAGAAATTCCATTCACATGACAGGAACTACTGAAAACAGCAGGTCAGCCACTAAAACACATAAACATGTTTATAAAGTGTAACTTTCCTATTTTATTGTCTTCTTGCATGTTTTATATAGTTATTCTATTTCTTATGGCTATTCTATGTGTTTAGATTCTTCACCTAAATATGGTTTTATACCAGTTTTAAAGTACTATTCAGTAGTATTTTAGAGCTCTAAACGACTGATTTGTGCTGCTGATTATCAGGTTACAAAATGCATCTAAACCAACAGCAACAACGATTGAGATGTTCATCTCCCAGTTCATTTAAAATCTCAGAGCAGCGCATCATGTGATGGTTTACTGGACCACAGTAGGTCAATAATGGAAATCTACTGGAAGCTTTTGTGTATAGCAATTATGTTAATCTGTGCAAAAGATAGTTCTAATGTAATAAATTCTCTGTATTTTTAATCAACAAAAGGATAGAGATCATTGCACGTTACCCTCCCCTGCTATAGTCATCACAGTACCCTCTATATTAAGAAGCTACATTAAATACGATAAATAAATAAATAAATATCTACTTCTCTTTTTCTATGCAACATTTGACAAACAAGAAATGACTTCACCAAAGCATAACTAAGCTCACCAGAACCTGCGGCTTCTGTTGACTTTGCAAAAGTTTGTGACGTCCAGACACAAAAACCCTTTGGTATCAGGGACAAGCTCATGCTCACCACAGACACTGCAGCTTCGACTTAAAACTATTCTCAGAACGGTGACGACACTCGACAGGCAACGAAACCCACTTAAAGTTTCACGGGACAAAAGTACACGTGTAAGTCTAACATCCACTGTGACGGGACAAAGTGCGCCATAGCTGCTGCCCCCCTCGCCTCCGTCTCCCTGAACTCACCCTCACGTCTACCAAGACCTGCCTGATGCGTGTCTGCACACACAACCTGCCTCTGGTCCGCACTGACTCACACTTAATGAGCTGTTGCTGACAACAAAACCTGTGTTTCCAGCCATCCTGACTGATCTGGAATCGAAGGGAATCGTGTAATTCCGAGGAATGTAGAGTTTAGTCTGATGCACACTGACTCTTCCGCTTCACAGTCCCGAAGGGGAGGATTTGAAAGAAGGAATTCTAAAGAATGTTACTGCCAAAGCACATAGAATGAGCCTGAGTAGGTCAAAGGATAAAAATTGGTAACACTATTGTTCTCGGTAGGTCTCATATAAAATCACTTTAGCGTTGTTGTTCCAGGATTTCCTTCATTCACAACCTCCGACACCTCCATCATGGCGCCACCTACAGCTCTACACACTCTCCTGCGCCGCGGCTTTGTCTTCAAGGGGGGTGTTTTCTGTGGAGGGAGGAGGGCCCGCCGCCGGAGCCTCCACCAGCGGGACCTTCTCCTTCACTGGGGAGGACTGAAGGTTGTCTGCAGCGCTAGAATTGGCCGGAGGGTCCTCAACAGACGCGGAGACAGGAGGTGGGCTGCTGCCGAAACAACGGGCGATCTCTTCGAAGGTCTTGCCCCGGGTCTCCGGGACTTTGAGGAAGGTGAAGATGAAAAAGATGACGAGGAAGGCGGTGAAGATGAGGAAAACCCAGGGCCCGCATAACTCCTGAGAAGATAAGAGGGATGAGTCAGTCTCATGACAGAATGCGTCTCACATCCCCGTAGCGCTCCTCAACGCTCACCTCCAGTTTGGGGAAGCTTATTCCGACCAGAAAGTTGGCTGTCCAGTTGCAGCACCCGGCTACAGCCATGGCCGCCGGGCGAGGACCCTGGGAGAACAGCTCGGCCACGATGAACCACGGGATGGGACCAGGACCCAGCTCGAACATGGCCACAAACACCATGACAGCACCGATGGCCACGTAGCTCAGGACAGAAACTTCTTTTTGCTGAGAAGGACAAAAGTGCGCTCACACTCCTTCAGACTTTGGAAGGTAATGTTGCATCGATTGTGATTCTGTTGGTAATAACAATGAGCTTCAAGCAGACTTGATCTCTGAAGGTCTACCTCAGAGGGGTGGTGGACCTTTCATGACCTGAGGGTGACCCCTGAAGGAGCCGTGACAGCCCCAGACTCACCAGCAGAAGGGTGACGGTCATGACCAGAGCGCTGACCGCCATGCCTCCCAGCCCCAGCAGGTGCAGCGTCCTCCTCCCAGCCTTCTCCACCAGGAAGAGCTGCAGCGGGCAGACCAAAGAGCGACGCTCTGCGTGAACCTTCACGAAGCCGCGCTGGGACCGGAGCAGGAACACCCCGACGGTACTCACAGAAACCACAGTGAAGACAGTGTTGACCACTCCAGCGCCGATGGTGGCGTAGATGGGCTGTTTCACACCCGCGGACTTGAAGATGCCGGTAGAGTAGTAAAAGACCTGAGGGAGGAAGAGTAGAATTACCACTACATTCAAATACTACAGAGCTCTAGGTGATGAGGTGTTATTTTAATCATACTTGAGCACGTGTTCCACACAAGCTAGAGATGCTTCATGTGAGTCAAATAGGTGATCAAAGCAGCTACATAAAAGAGGACGTGTGACACCAAGTGCAGATGTGTGGGTATGCACACATCTGTCTGAGACTCACAGCGTTGATCCCCGACAGCTGCTGGGAGAGCTGCAGAACGATGGCGATGAGGAGCGGCTGCCGAAAGGCAGGCGAGCGGAAAAGCTCCAGGATGGTCACCTTCTTCTCCATGGCCATCTTGGCGCTCTCCTCCTTCATCTCCTGCAGGTCGGCGGAGACGTCCTCTGTGCCGCGCAGCCGCACCAACACTGTCAGCGGAGCAAGAAACACGTGGAGGCAGAGAAGACAGTAAAAGGAGAAGGCCGGGATGAGAGCTTTGAGACCAGAACAGAGGACGGTCACATGACCACTTAACGCTGAGTCTTCACAGCCACACCAGGTAACCGTGGAGACTGTTTGTTTGTGTCAGATGTGAGGAAGGGGGGCGGCCCTTCAGAGCCCACATGATAAACAGATGCCAAAACCGTCTGGCTGCTAAGCCCTCTCCTGTCCAGGACAGTCCTGAAGGGCTGCAGCATCAGCAGAGGAAGGAGGAGATCAACGCAGGCCTGCACGTACCTTTCCGGGCCTGCTCCTCCTGCTTCAGGTTGATGAGCAGGAAGCGGGGGCTCTCAGGGCAGAAGGGCAGCAGGACACACTGCACCACCGCAGGGGCCACAGTCAGGGCCAAGAGCAGGGGCCACAGTTTGGCTGAGCCCAGCAGAGCCTCCAGGCCAAAGATCTGAACACAACATCCCACCACAGTTACATCACAACAGGTTCAGGTCAAGGTTTCCAAAGTCCCTCCCAGACTCGGGGTGTGTGTGTGTGTGTGTGTGTGTGTGTGTGTGTGTGTGTGTGTGTGTGTGTGTGTGTGTGTGTGTGTGTGTGTGTGTGTGTGTGTGTGTGTGTGTGTGTGTGTGTGTGTGTGTTTGCTGACCTGTGCGATCAGGATGCCCACCACCACACCAAGCTGGTGGAGAGTCCCAAAGGCTCCACGCAGTGGGGTGGGGGACACCTCACCCACATACATGGGGGTCAAGCCGGTGAAGAGCCCACAGAACAGGCCGATGACCAGACGGCCAGCAATCACCATCTCATAGGAGGAGCAGATGGTGGAGAAGCCCATGAGGAGGCCACCGATCACGGCTAGACTGTTGACCAGGAACATGGAGCGACGCCTGAGGAGGAGGAAGTCAGAGTAACTCTTCCACAAGTCAAGTTATTTGTCCCCGTTTGTTCTTTTTACGCTCTGGGAGAAACACCACCCTGAGGAGTTGACTAGCGGGGTATCATCTGATCTCCAGGAGTAGAAACATCTCTTCAGTGAATGAGCTGGTGAGGCGATGAGCCCTGCTGAGCATGCTGTCATGCAAAATGAGGCACCAGTTAAATCTCACTTCATCCTGCTTGTAGGACATCTGCGTGAGAAGCCACTCGTTTTGAGTTCATGTCATGGTGAACACGCAGTAGGTCTTTAAACGTGTGTGGGCAAGTCAGAAAGGGAACAGAGGACTGTGGCGTAACAGACACACAAATGAAACAATGACCTCCCAGAAACAACCCTGGGGACCTTTAAACCCAGATACAAGGGACTCTCCATTAGAAGTAATGGACTAATCAGCAGGAGCAGGAAATACACAGAGCCATTAGGGGTAAAAAGACTCATGCACTCTAAAGGTCCAAATGGAAGAGCTTTCTCTTCCACCAGAAGTGGAATATCCCTACCGTCCAAATCTGTTTGCCATGACTCCCACGCTGAAGGAGCCCACCATGCCACCCACACTGAAGATGGCAACAGCGATGCTCCAGACGATGGTGCACACCCCTGAGCTGATGGGCTCTGTGTATCTTTCCATCCAGGTGTCGTTGAAGAAGGATCGTAGTTTCTGGTGGAAGATGAATTCATTGGAGAAATCTCACACATACGTGGGGAGTACAGTTGTAACCTTACAAGGGTTCAAGACATCAGGGCCACAGAATCAAGTAGATCTGCATAAACCACCGTGACTCATATGGACTGCTACTCCTTTATTCACACTTGGAGACGTGAAGATGCAAACCTGCTCAGGAGCATTGATGACTCCTGTGTTGTATCCAAACTGCAGAGACCCGATGACGGCAGTGGCCAGAGAGAACAGCAGGTAGCCTGTGACCTGCTTGTTCTGCTGGAAACATGGAAGAAGCGGAGATACATACGGACGGGGTGGAAGGAAGGGGGCAGAGAGAGAGAGGTAAAGGGAGAGAGAGAGAGAGAGATGGAAAAAAGCCAAGTTAATGAGGCTAATAAACAGTCAGTCAGGTAGCAGATGCTGGAGTTGTGCTCATAAATACACTTTCACACAGCACATGTTAAAAACAAGTTAGCACTACTTAGTGCTGCACATTCTATTCCAAGGAGAGGCCTGGCCAAGGTCAAGGTCAGGAAAGGTCAAACTATATTAAACAGTGTCTGGTGATGTGTGTGGAGGTGGTGTGGGGTCAGGCCGGGCCGTGATAGGAAGTAGGCCACTGTGTCTCTGTGTGTGCTGAGGTTGGACACACACAGAGGAGTGCTGACGCTGCACAGTGTGCCGCTGTTACAGGAGAAGCTGCAGCGTTCCACACAGGCCTCAGGTGATCCGCCGCCCTTGGCGCGACTGCAAAGTGAGGTGGGACAACGCCCGCATGAGCGGAACTTTTCAGGAGTCAATGTCAGATGTGGGAGTCGGCTTCTCTGGACCAATCAGACAGGAGCGAGGGAGACGTGAGGAGTGAACAAACGCAGGGGTCACACCCAATTATCAGACACCATCAGACACCATCAGATATCACCACAAATAAAAGAAACCTGAAAACCTGCATTATTTATGCAGATCAAGTGGGTGGGGCAGGTGGGCGGAGTCAATTCAAAAAGGTCCCGGGGGGTCTGATCAATAAACTGACCTTAGCTCACTAACACCAGGAGAGAGCACACACAGAGGATTACAACCCCAAAGACAGAAGTAACCTTGACAACTTCAACTTCCTTCAACATCCAGCTGAGCCTTCATCATCATCATCATCATCATCATCATCATCATCATCATCATCATCATCATCATCATCACCATCATCATCATCTTCATTCGCTTGAAAGAGGGTAACAGGAAAAAGAAACTAAGAAGCATGCCAACACACACACACACACACACACACACACACACACACACACACACACACACACACACACACACACACACCCAGAAGGTCACCCTCCTTCCATCTCTGTTTCTTTGTAAAGTCACGGTGACTCAGTAGAAACGATCACATGATCACCTCAGAATCAGATCAATGACCAGAACGAAGGAGTCTGTTAAACAACAAACATTTTGGATAAAAGTCTAACGATATTTATAAGTGTGTGTTTCACACCAACTTGGCATAAGGGAAGTTTAAAACAACAGACTTTAAACGTGGTTGTGACATCAATAATAAACATTTGAGAAACATTCCTCAGAACACTCATGTACGTCTTTAGAAACGACACCGATGAACTGAAACTCTTCAGGATGTCACAATCTACAAAGCACCAAAACGAGATGGTCTGTGGGAGCCCCGCCCAATAACACCCGAAACCAGACCTGATCAGGTGACCACATGTCAGGTGACCACTATCAGACGATTCATCAGCACGCCCAGGCCACTCCCACCAGTCACCATCACCGTTGTCACTCCCTCATTAGGTCATCGACCCCACCTTTCTCTTCTCATTCCTCCAGGCTGTGTTCCCTCTCTCTTTCCCCCCCTCTGTCTCCATGACAACGGCCTGTAGGTGACACTTACTGATGCAGGGGACAATAAAACCTGCACTCACACAGGCAGCTAATCCACATAATCAATCCAATTGTTGCATCTGACCCTGGCCAGAGGGGTGACAGAGGCATGAGCCACGGCTTCAGGGGCACAGAAAAGTACCGTTCACCAGAGAAATGACGTCTATGATGTGGGAGAGCTTTTACAAGCACACACCTACCAAAAATGTGCTGCTCTCTTCAACATCTCAATTCTATATGATGCTAATATGCACGACAGCTCCATGTCTCTACTAACCTGCTGGTTATGTCTGCGGATTAACAGTTTAGTGTGACAAAGGAAGATATGAATATATGAGCCTTTTTCATTTTGATGAGTTGAAGGCAACAAAAGTTTCAAACGTCAAATTAACTCTAATTTAATCATTTATTTATGAAATAGCCCTGAAACACTCATTTAAAAAGTTCTGTTTCTTTTAGCATTACAAGGTCAAACCCGTTAAAACACGCATGCAGCTGATGTTAAATCCAGAGGAGCGTCTGGACGTTTCCGAGAGCGCAACTGGTGCACGTCACCTTCCTCAGCCTCCCACCTCCCTCATCTTCCTCATTTATGAGACCACACAGTCCGATTTTCTTTGATTGTTGCTGCATTCTTCATCCCAGCCTTATGTTAAAATCAGAAGCCTGCGCACGGGAGCTCACATCTGGATCAGACCCACATCTGCAGCGCTGCGCGAGTCACGACGCACGCCGCCCACGACCCCACAGGCAAACCCCACGACCACTCACTTCCCCTTCCATCTTCAGACGAGCCGGCTGACCGCTGCGAAGGCTCTTCTCCCAGCAGGAGGACGCAGATCTTCGGGTGCTGAGGACGCGCTCCGGTGACCCCGCCCGCCGGCGCCGCCCGCTGCGCACAATCAAACAGGCGTGAGGCGCTGTCCGTGGTGCTGACGCGGCCGCTCCCCCTGCCTCACACCGCACATCCGATCACCAATAATCGATACATGTAGCATGACCCTGGATCTATACCGGGGAACAATCGATTTATTTTACATCGTTCTCTTTCTGTCCCTCAGTCAGAGCGGCCCAAACGTGTCTGCAGGGCTGGGCTTCATTCCCCGGAGCAGACCCGTCCTGGACCGCGCACGAACCGGCCCCCTCACCTCAGAGAGTCGACAGGAGTCCGCCGGGCAGCAGCTGCAGTCGGGCCCTCCTTTCCGCTCCACAGCCTCCCCCGCTTTCTCCCAGAATTCTTCTCGTGGGAGCTGCGAGGAGAACCGCACGTACTCGTATTTATTATTTCTTTCCTGCTCCGGCTGCGTCGGCCAATCGAGTCTCGGGGTGCTGCGACGCCGCGACGCCGCCCCGCCCCTCTGCTGATACGTGCGGGATGCCGCGCAGCATCCCCGCATCCAGCCCTTGTCCTATTATGGTCGCGGCCGGTACTCGGTTAGTTGGTCAGCTCAGGTGACGAAAGCGTCGGCGCAAGCGCAGAGGAGGCGCGTGACTGTCGCGCGTGAGTCCCAGCCCCCCCCCCACACACACACCCACACCCACCCAGTTTACCCATGATGCCTCTCTGACTGAGCGACCTTGACAGCATCTCTGTGAGGGGACGATGCTCATGTTGCGGATGCTGATGCGACGTTGCCGAGGCAACGGGTCACGTGGAGCAGCTGAGGAGATTAAGGGTGTAAAAAGGATTTTAACAGCACAACTGCTTTTAAAGATCTGTGTTTACAGGCTGCGCGTGTTAGAATCCACCAGGCCGTAAGCGTCCATACCAAGGTGAAAACAGGGTGTGACGGGTTTTTTTAACAAGTCGCACGAGTCTTGTGACGTGCGCGTGACTGGGTCGATGGACGTGAGCTGAGGTGGCCCGAGGGGCCGGTTGATGACAGGCAGATGGTTTAGTGTTGCCACAGCAGCTTCAGGAGGCAGCTTGAACACTCGATCAGGCTGTTAGGTCACATCTTCGCCCGTTGGTTTGGAGCCAAGACCGTCGTGAGCGCTGCTGAGTGAGTAAACGCTCACAGAAGAGTGCAAGTCACTCTGGAAGCTCACGGCCACACTGAGGCTTGTTGGTGGAAGTCTCTCATATCTTTACACCATTTCATGACAAACCGGAAAACTCCTACATTTATTTTGGTAAATTTGTTTAATTGTGCTTTTCTTTTGGAGTCCTGTTTTGATTCAAAAACAAAAACCTTTGACCTCCAAACAACAACAACAACCTAAATATCCACGTGTAAATTGTGTAGTCACATCCAACTGACTAACTTTGACTCCATCCTTCTCTCCTACTGGAGATGTGTTGAGAGAGGCTTCAAGATGCTTTTCATTCATTTATTTGGTATCATGAATCAGATTCAGGTGAGTTCAGTCCTCCATTTCACGTCACAAAGAGGACGCCAGAGGCAGCGGTTCATATTTTTCCAGGGAAAGATCCTGCCTCCAGCTGGTCGTCCCATTTCTGAACCTGCACGAGGAGAAAGACAAAACTGCAGAAATGAGAGTGAACACCTGAAGCGACGCGGTCCTCAACAGGAGGATCCTCGGGGCGCCCAGATGTGACCAGATGTGGGGGAAACAGACCCAGCTGATGGGGCAGAGGCTCTTGTAGACTCTCTGGTACCAGGCGCAGGGAGCCGTGTCCTGGTCCTTGGCTGACAGGGCCTTGCTACATCGATGGAAATCTGCCATCAACAGAGGGAAAAACAAAGGGTCAGATAAAGCAAACAAACAAACAAGCAAATAAACAAAGGTTTGCTCTTTCTATAAAGCCATTGTGCGTCTGTAGGACGACCCCAGGTGAAGATGGTGCAGCAGGTTTACCCAGGTAGTTCTGGAAGCAGTTGCGGGTCTGGTTGGTGTTCGGGAAGCGTGCGTCGAAGGGGGCCGTCCTGTAGGTCCGGATCTTCTCTTCCATCTGCTCAGACATCTTAAGCTGGTGGACTCCAAAACGGGAAGAGCAACACACACAGTCAGCGAGCTTCGGGTCCTTAGAAACCCAGGTCAGTGGGAAGAAACGTGGAAATATTCGTTGTATTTGATAAACGATTTAATAATCACTAACGATAAAGACCTCAGTGTTCATGTCGTTGCTGCGGGACAAATACGGGAAAAACGATACGACTTCAAAATTACAAATCAGCGACGTGAAACAACTGTAACCCGCTGTTTTGCCAGTCACTTGCTAAAAGAGTAAAACCCCTCAGACAAACACACCAGTGAAGCGTTAGAAGGTTTACCTTTTAAAACGAAGGTCGGTGCATGCGTTCCTGGATTATCGGAGCTGCTCACGGCGCATGTCGGAGATTAGACGGCGGGCAGCGCCCCCCGGTGGCCGCAGGAGAGAACTACACACTCAGTAAAGTTTACCAGACAGGAATAAACGTCATATGTAACACGATTGTAGTGAAGGCTTGATTTAATAGTTTGATAACAGTCGAAGATAACAACGCTAAAATACAGTCAAGAAAGGGCAGATTTGATAAAGATCCGTCTTTGTTTGAATAAAAGTGTTGAGGTTGTCGTGTCCTGTTACGTCCTGAAGCGCCCTCCAGTGCTGCTGCACAGGCCTCCCTCGCACATGTTCTCTTTTGAGCCTGGAATACCTCTAAACCAGGGGTCTCCAGGTCCCCCCAGGGGTCTCCAGGTCCCCCCAGGGGTCTCCAGGTCCCCCCAGGGGTCTCCAGGTCCCCCCAGGGGTCTCCAGGTCCCCCCAGGGGTCTCCAGGTCCCCCCAGGGGTCCGTGTGGCTGCAGGTTCTGGTCCAACCCAGCAGCAGCAGCACCAGACTGGGCTAATTTAATCAACTCACCTGAGTCTTCAACAACTGACTGATTGAACTGTGTGTGATTGACTGGTGGAACAAGAACCTGCAGCCTCACGGCCCTTTGGGGGGAGGTGGAGACCCCCTGCTGTAAACTTACAAATTGCATTCGTTTTATACATTTTTCCTACTCAATGTTATGAATATATTTCTTTCTGTAATCAATATTGATCCTAATATTCTATTCAACTGATGAAATGAACATGTGAATACATTTAATAAAATAGAAAAGTACATTACCTGGACGTTTTAATGAATAAAGTATTTTATTGAAAATCCTGACAGGTTTACAAATATGCATATTCTTCCTCTTTCAAGTTTTACATGTGTGTTACATTTTTGGCTTACATATAAATAAAATGACTGTTGACTGAACAGAATATAATATTTCATACATTTACAGCCGAAGAAAAAAAGGATAAACATAACAAAATGTGCTAAATTTACAACAAAGGCGACATTCTGCATATAGAATATTTTATTTTTACATGTTTTGTGTCAACGTTCAGCTTATAAACTACGCAGCCCATGTAGCGGTGGGAGCTGAAGCCCGCATAACAAAAACATATGAAAGACGTGTCTCGTGCATTTGGCCCACTATCAAAGTGTTGCTCGTCTTGGCATTACACTCGGAGAAAAAAAAATGACATGTTTTACAGACTCTATCACCATGGCAACAACAGACCCTGCCAAAGAAAGTTCAATGCAAGAGACCAAAAGTAGAGACCAAAATATGACAGAGGAATAATGCTTCCATGTGTGCCGCAGAGTGGGCCAAGAAAGTGCTATAGGAGGAAATTAGATATGAGGAACGCCACAATAAATACATGATTGGACTAAATATACAAACTCTCTTTGTTTATATAAAAAAACAAAGATGCCTCCTCGAGCAAGTGGCATCTCTTAACTTTGTGTGTGTGTGTGTGTGTGTGTGTGTGTGTGTGTGTGTGTGTGTCATGTGGTTCAGGCTTGTTGAAAATAAACAGGATCAGATCAGGTAAGTCCAGTAAGCCACTGGTTGCCGAGGAGACATCTGCATTACGGCCGAGCGAAGGTTAATGCCGATACTGATGCACTCAGGTGGCTCGTGGCCATCACTTGTCTGACTTTGAGTCGCGGCGCTCTTACGTAACGTTGCAACGGAGGAAAATATCCACTTTGAGAAGTCTTCTTCACGTTCTGCTTTGGCAGAACATAATCTTACAGTACACATGGATCTTACATTTGTTAAAAAATAGTTCTAAAAAAGCCTGCTGCAGAGTTTTCAATATGAAATACTAATATAAAAAGAGATCTCTGCATTTAAAAAGTTGTGCAGGAGAACTTTTGTGCTAATGGCTATTGGTGATCCAGTGTCTTCCACCTCCTGTAAAGTTAGTGTTGCTCACATATCAACAGAACAAGCTAGACCCGGTGAGCTAATGGCAACAAGCCACCTTTGGACCTGTTCTGATGGGGTGAATCCTATTAGGGGCCGGTGGATCTGGCAGAGCCACGGCCACACAGGCGATAAACCCAAAGCCCTGCGCTCTCCTGGAGCCCTCAAAGTCATCGTTGCTGCGGACGTGAAGAGCGGACAGGGACGCGGAAGAGAGAGAAGTCGAGCGAAAGGTCCGTGCTCGCTCCGGGCGATGCCCCTCCCACACTACCACCGCCCGCACAACCCACGCGCCAAACCTCCCGCCATCGTTGGTCTGAACGAAGGTTCCTCCGGTGGTCCCCCGACGCGTCAGGCGGGGTGTCGGTCCTTAGTGGCACGGGTCGAAGGGCAGCTCCGCGAGCCCTCCGTGGAGCTCCACCGAGTCCTCGGCCCAGGACATGACGTCCCCGCTGAGGTGGCTGGAGCAGGTGGCCTGGCTGTGGACCTCACTGGCGCTCAGGACCCGGGACCAGAACTGGAGGTCGGACATCTCCCCGGTGAAGGACTGGGTCACGTCGAAGCGGCCCCCCATCGTGTCCTGAGGGGACCAGAAGGAGTCAAGCGTGAGGGGCGTCTTCATCAGGCCCAGGAGAAACATCAGAGCAGGTCATGATGTTCCCTTTGAGGGGACGTCTGAACCCTTTGATGTGAATGTGTGATCATATCTCAGTCTACACCAGGGGTCTCCAACCCCCCCCCCAGAGGGCCGTGAGGCTGCAGGTTCTGGTCCCACCAGTCCAGCTCACCCAGTTTGACCAGTCAGCTGTTGAAGACTCAGATGAGTTGATGAAGTGAGTCCAGTCTGGTGCTGCTGCTGCTGGGTTGGACCAGAACCTGCAGCCTCACGGACCTCTGGGGGGACCTGGAGACCCCTGGGGGGACCTGGAGACCCCTGGGGGGGACCTGGAGACCCCCGGGGTAGAGGATCTGCCCTCTGATCTTCCTGTCTCTCCTACCTGCTCCTGGCCCAGGATGAAGACCCCCCCAGCTTTGATGGCGTGCCACGACGCCAGGTTCTGCCCCGAGGCTTTCTTCACTCCGTCCTGGTAGACCTCCCACACGCCGTCACGCGTCGACCACGTCACGCACATGTGATGCCACTTCCCGTCCGTCATGGTTACGGGCAGCGTGACCGCCTGTGGGACACACACACACACACACACACGCCTGTGAGGAGGAGCTCGTACACCCAAATGTTCAACTAGAAAAGACGAATAAAGTGTGAATACAATCTGTTTTTGAAGATGATCTAATGTTGTTATTGATCAGATGGATGTGCATCCATGACACCTCCCCCTCCTGGTGGTGTCTGGAGATAATCAGGCCATCAATTACAATAATCCCATTGTTTACTTTGTTTGTTGGCTAAAAACAAACTGAATTGGGACGAGAGGAGGCCTCCTGCCTTCCTCAGAGGGAAAGTTTGATGGAGAGATTAGGAACATGAACTCTTTGGAGTCAGCCTCATCTGGTCACCTGGACCCTGAGCTTCTCCCTCTGTTGCCCCCCCTCACCTCGTCGTTGATCAGCAGCTCCATCGGGTTTCCTCCCCATTCGATCAGCACCAGCTCGTTGGCCTGACCCGGCACGGCGTAGGAGAAGGGTGTCCCGAGGCCCGGGCCCGTCCCCGGCTTCACCCAGAGGCAGACGGTCAGGGCGAAGATCTCCTTGACCACCGAGCGCTTCATCCTGGCGTACATGTAGTTGGTCCTCATGGGGAAGTCCAGCAGGAACGCACTGGGACTTTTCAGCTTCTTGTGGTTTCCTGGAAAAGAGGAGCGTCGCCCGAGTCAGTCGTACTGAAGCCAGAGGCCGCACACTCGTTTCACCTGAGCGTTTGTGCGCACCGTGGTCGTTGTTGCCGTGGTGCAGCTGACCGAGGACCGCCTCCAGCTTGCTGTGTCCTCCGCCGTGCAGACTGGTGTCTTTGAACGGCAGCCGGCGCGGGTAATGCTCGTTACCGTGGTGGTTGTCGTGGTGGTTGTCGTGGTGGTCGTCGTGGTGGTCGTCGTGGTGGTTGTCGTGGTGATCGTCGTGGTGGCTGTCGTGGTGATCGTCATGGTGCCCTGACCTGTGATAATAGTCGTGGTGATCGTCGTGGTGATCGTCGTGGTGACCGAGGTGGTCATCGTGGTGATCGTCATGATGGTCGCTTCGGTGGTGGCTGCCAAAGCTACCATGGTGCCCTCTGGGGTACGAGTCGTGGTGGTTACCGTGGTAGCGATGGCTGTAGTAGTCACTGTGATGGTTGTACCTCTGGTTGTTGTAATGTTTGTTATATTGACTGTCATGGTGACCGTCATGGTGACCGTTGCCATGGTGATCGTCGTGATGGTCGTCATAATGGCCGGTACCATGATGATCATCGTGGTGGTCGTCGTGGTCGCCATGGTGGCCGTAACCGTGGTGGTCATCGTGATGATCATCGTGGTGGCCATTGCCATGGTGGTCGTCATGGTGATCGTCATGGTGGTCGTTGTGGTGACCGTAATCGTGGTGATCCGTGTGGTAGCTGTGCAGCTGCTCCTCCAGAGCCGCGATCTTCCTCTGCAGGAGTTCCCTCAGGGAGCTGGAGTAGGAGCTGGACGAGTTCCGCGCCTGGAGAATCAACAGGCGTCAGTCAGGGATTTTGACACTACAGGCCCCAGTACGTAACAACAGTCAGCCACTGAAGTTAACAAGAGTTGAAGTCAACAAGAGAGTAACACAGAGTAACACTTCCCCCTACAGGATAACAAGTCTGTTGGCATCGGCACTAAATTTGGTGATCTATGCAACAATGCATGTGAATGCTTCCTCTCCATGCATTGAAGCCCTCCTTATCCCCTCTTCCTCACCAATAAATCCGGCTTTGTTCTCTGCCAATGCACGCCACGATTAATAGCCTCATCAGGGAGGATGACGCTAATTGAAGCTGAGGCTGGCTAGCGGGCTTTGGCCCGTTGCCAGACGCCGGTGGCATTTCCATCCTGTTAAAGGAGGGACTGATGGGAGCTAAGTCCTGGCTCTGCCTCGCTTTTGTCTCACACCTTTACGGGGGATTGAAGGTGATTTCTGGCAGCTTTCCCTGTGTCTGACCTGAGACCACCTGCTCTGATAATGAGATAAAAATGAGTCAGCACGCTGCAGCAACTTTTGTCACATGATGCAGCGGAAGTCTAGGTAAACGCTGACTCAGCACTTCCACTCGTTTGACTCATTTTTGGTGTATTCTGAACCCGTCTGCAACAACAACATCCTTTTGAGTGTAATCTACCTCCCTGCTTCCTGCCTTCCTCTAAGCTTCACTTGTCTCTATCCTCAACCCAAGGGTCGTGTGAGGTCAGGGGCAATGGCTAATGAACTTACAGCAGCTTCCTGTTAGAGCTTAGGCTTTGCTACTGATATCCAGGGGAGAGATCGAGAACCGGAATGGCTCCGAGACAACCCACATGCTGTGGCCGTCGGTGTTTTGTGTCTGAGATCTGAAACCTCAAGTCAGCCCTTCAATTTTTAATAAAACATTAACTCATCACACCAGCTGAGGTCATGGTCACTTCTTAATGAATTATGACCCCCCCCAAGACATTTTAATGATTTTCGTACATATTTTATCTGAAAGTTTTCCGTCCCAGAAGACGGTGAGAAAGCCGAGGGCTGCAAAGTGTGACCCACCTGCAGGTTCTCCAGCCTCTCCTTCAGCGTCTGCAGTGTTTTGCCAGTCTGTTCAGGGGAGAAGGAGCCGTGCTTTGTGTAGGATGAGCCCTTCCTGTGGTGGGGGTCCGACCTGTGGCCTCCGTGGGAGTAGTGGTAGTCATTGCTGTGATGCGTCGAAGGCCCGTGGTATGAGGATGTGGATGGATGGTGGCTGCTGTGCTGCCCGTGGTGGTCGTCGTGGTGGTTGTCATGGTGGGTGTCGTGGTGGTTGCTGCTGTGGTGGTTGTCGTGGTGGTTGTCATGGTGACCGGGGCTGTGGTGACCCCCAAAGCCCTCACACAATGTGAGCTTTGCAGTTAGCTCTCTGATGGTCTCCCGCTGGTCCAGAATGGTCTCCTTTTGCCTCACAAGGCTCTCCCGCAGGTGTAAGATGGTGGCTTTGGCCTCGTCAGACATCATGCCGCGCCGATTACCGCTATTGTGGTCGTTAGGGTTTGGTCCATGGGGCACAGTAGGTGGAGAATAACAGCTGGGGTCTGCTTCTGGGGGGATTGGAGTGCAAACAAACTTAGGACTGATTCCATAATCGTGTTCTATGCCAGGCAGACTGCCTGCTGCTGCTGCACATGTCAGGAAGGAATAGAACATTAGAGAATGTAGGGGAGAGAAGGGGAGGACAAATCCCAGAGATGCACCCATGTAGGGCTGATGCCTTCCAGGTGAAGGCATAAGGCAGAGAGGAAAGATGTGTCCGGCCATGGCTAGCCTCAGTCAAAGGTTTTCCTTTAGGTGTGACAGTCCTCTCAGGCCTTAGCTTTGCTGTGACGAACACCATGAATGGAGGTTATGAGCATTACAGTTGAGGACGCTCACGCAACACATGGCAACCACAACATTAAAGATAAATCCTTTCCTGCAAGAGCATAAAAGCTTTTAAAGAACAAACAGCAGAGGCTCCAAAACAATATTCCAGAAGGAATTCAACAAAGGTGCCACAATCTTGAATATTTTGCTGCCCTTGAAGTTTGTGGTATCATGCAAGGTCTCTTGGTTCCATGGCAATAGTCTGTGGCAGCTGGCTGGTAAGTCTTGATAGCTTCTTATACTCTCTTAGTGAAGAGATGTTGGACCATCGCCAGCCAGATGATCTCCGTTGCCTCCAAGGACCTCCTATATTCGACAGCCAGGAGAAATCCCTTTAACTCTGGCTTCAAACCACCTTTCAGTTACCTAAGAGAAATAAGAAAAAATAAAGAAGTCATAAAACTGAGATGAACTTAAATGAAATACCCAAAAGGTGTTTATAGTATCAAAACAGCCCAAAGGAAACAGCAGGTACACTGATATCAGGTGCTGGGAGGACGTGAGCTCACTGACAATGACGCTGGAAAAGAACATCCACCAGCCAAAGTGTCAATATGTCTGAATGTCTCCCTGAAAAATGCATATTTCCTAAAGCTTAAATGTCCACAAATATTTCTTGTGTGCCACCCAATGGGTGAATTCGCAAATATGATTCCCAGGTCAGCCAAAGAGCAAGATGCAGAGAACACACACGCCCCGTCTAAGCCTCTTATCTCCAGGGCTAGCACCAGTTAGAGCAGGTATGGCAGCCACTGCACTAAAGCAGCCTTGCACTGACAAATGGAGCCAGAATGCTTTGAAAATAGTGACTTGAGTTAAGATAACAAAACCTATATTTTTCTTTATCGAGTTGAAATGAGCAATGATTTCAACACCCAACGAGTCTCTTCGTTTGGCCTTTCAGGAACCACATTTAATTCTGTCAGTAGAAGACAGAGACTGTTGTCCAGGGCTCCTTCCTGTATGACGGTGGACCGAGGGTGATTTAATGAAGCGGTCTGAGGTGTTCATCCAGCCAACAGGTGAAGGTTTAATCTGACAATGAGCCCCGAGGTCTGATGCTTAAAGACAACATTAGAGGAGATTTAGGAGACGTGATACTTCTGCGAGGCACGAGGCCTCACACGAGTCCAAAGAGCATTGCTGCCTGAGCGGAATATTCAAAGCTTGCTGCACCATTTCAGAGAAAAAGATCAGGGGGAGACACTTAATGACAAATGACCATCACTGTCACACTCTGTTAGGTCATCCTGACTACACCAGGACCTGCCCCAGTGGTCACTCAAGTGTCAATCCGTGTTATGTTAAAGTGTAAATATATACCGGTATATATATATTCTCCGTTTATTTAGCCTTTAATGCAGTTGGCTCTCCATTTAAACCCTTTCACTGTGTCACCACTTCATGTTTGCCCTCAGCGTTGGTACATGTGCATGTTAAGCCTTGTCAAAGGCCGCCTCAGCCCCTAACCCAGGTCAGTGAATCCAGATTCTCTGAAGCTTGTACGTGTGCTTCAACGTGCCGCATCCCTCACTGCAGCTTAAAGTCGCTCCTCCTCCATCTACCCCAGCTCCTGCGGACTTCCCTGTCTCACGCAGCTAATCACATGCATCCGGCTGGACGGAGGAGCCAGGATGGCGACCTGCCATGACCGGCTGAACACAACCCAACTTTGTTTCTCTATGTAATAAAAAACATTACTTGAACACTACTTGAACATTTTTACTCGGGACAGCAGCTGACAAAGGGTTGAGAATGTAAACAATAGATTTTAGAGAAAAAGACTAACAAAGTGAGAGATGAGTTCTGAGGCTCAGTTCCACCCATCGTGTAACGAGGGTGTAGAAGCGCTCACACCAGTGCTCTCTACTGGGGAGCCACTTTGCTGGATCATAGCGACTCTGAGTGATGTTACATATTTATCTGAACTTTGGGGACTTTCACAAACTACAACCAAATTCTTAGCAGTTATAAATCTCACATCCGAGTGTGTAGCAATCTCCAAAACTAAGGTTTAGGTTTCTGTGACTAATTATGATTGTTGTGGTTGTCTACCTCCACTTAAACGCGTTAGCGTGGCTGCATCTTTAATAAACACGTCTACATTACTGTACGTCTCCAGTGACCCTTGAGCTGATGCTTGCACTCAGCTACCACAGAGTGCAGATAAACTCTTGTATTTTTAACTAGTTTTACACACACAACCTTTCACCTGACACTTTCTGAGGCACTTGCTGATCCAGATGTTTGAACTCAACAGATTTATTTCCCTGCTAAAACAACTGCAGGGAGCATGAGCCAGAGGTCAGAGGTCACGACCTGAGATGCCTCGCTCCGTGCTGCTGAATCAGAAGCTTGTGGCCTTGTGTGACCACTCACACCAGCAGTTCCTACTTCATGTACTGAACCCACAGAGCTCCCAGGCCCGAGGAACCACAGTCAAAATACAAGCTAACCATTATGTGCATAATTAAATGATATCAAGTTAAGGCATCTCAGCTTTTTAATCTTGTTTCATTTTGCCTAAAACGGCTGAAATATGAGTTTCTTGTCACTGTGATTATGACATTAACCCATTCTAGTAACTAACATGTTGGTCGACAAGTTAGAAATTACACCAGTTTGTTGTAGTTTACAATCATCCAAATATTTCAAGTCTCCTTTCAGTTATCTGAACTTTGAACAGTTCCACTATCATGAAAGAGAAGAATGAGCGCTGAACCAAAACCTAAACGAAGAGAAAGACTGGACACAAGAATCTGTTTAAAAATGCTTTAAGCGGATATCTGAACTTCGACACTTGAAACACGTGACTTCCTCAAGGCCAAAGACGAGGTGTCGAACCCATCAAGATCTTAACCTCACGTGATTCAAAGCTCATCAGATGTGGACTGAAAACAAGACGTGGTGAAGGAGGGATGTGGGAAGGGCCTGAGGACCAGGGGCAGTGGTGGTGACCACACACAACAACAACAACAAAGATGTGACCATGTAAACACACACACATGCACAAACACACAAAGACTCAAAAAAGCTCACAACATATATTTTCCCAAGTTCACGATTTGTCTTGACTGATGTGAGACACACCTGCAGGCATCTCAGACCTGCATGGAAACGTGTCAAACTCAGACATGTGCAGAACATTTGATCTCTTGTTGCATGGGCAGGCAGCTATCAGGATCTGAAGGGTAGATTCTTATTTCAGAAGCAACTATGAGCTGCAGGCGTCTATTGATAACAGAACACATAACACATGATGCACATGAGCTGGTGGTTCAGGAAATCCACTTTGTGCATTACATAACAAAACAGCCCCGCGTCTTTACAATATTCAGATAAATACTCAACCTTCACTAAAAATACAACTTAGACAAATAAACTATAAAAATAAATACATTTTTTTAGTCATTGATTACATCAATATTTAACTAAAACAATCAAGTGTTTTAATTGAAATGTTTCATGCAAATGTCCGAAAACCCAATAGATTACCTTTCCTTGTTTTGGAGACTGTTCTGAACAAAACAAAACAAATATCTTTAATAGAAATGAAACTTTCTTACCTGCCTTCAAGTTTGAAGTCATCAGCCTGTTTAGTCCATTGAGCACACTGATCAGCTTGAGGAGGATTGGCTTCAGGTGGATAAATTTAACTCTCTCTCTCCATCTCTCTCTCTCTCTCTCTGTCTGTCTGTCCCCTTTTCCCTCTCCCCCACCCTTCCTCAATCACTCTTTTACAGTATTGAAATCATATGTTTCACCCCCTCCTCCAGCACATTAAAGGCCCAGTTCATTCCACCATCTGTCATTTGATCATTTTATTAATTCCCTCCAGATCTTCAACACATCTACCGTGTTTCCAGAAAGAGGATCATATCAACTGCAAAGAATTGAGATTCATATTTTTAAGAGGTTAAAAAGTAAAATTCACAGGCCCCATTGTGCAACAACGTGTAGGAAATGACCCGATCATTATCATTGTTGGTATTTATAAGACATTTCCATTCCTTGTTTTAACTGTTAAATAACTGTAAAACTTAACAGTGAAAAATGGAAAGCAAAGTTGTGTATGTGGTGAAATTTCCAGTCATTTTCCAGTGTTTTGGTTTGCATTCCAGGCTAAAATCCACTCTGTGGGTGCTGGTGCTTGATATCAGTCACGTGCGCTTCCACGGGGTCCACCGGGCGCATCCATCTGCAGCCTCTACGCGTAGGTGGTGAGTGGTAGTGATAGTAAAAACACGAGTGTGAAGATGAAGTGAGTTTCACTCCACATGAACACTGAGCAGCTCTAAATGATTCGTCTGTCTGAGCTGAATTTCTCTATTTTCTGCAGCTTTTTCTGGATGCACAAAAAGATTCCCTTGTTTCCTCGTCTCGATGTATTTCTACATCATTGACATGGCAACATCTAAACATGTTCCTTAAACATTTTATTTGAGCACTGTGTGTTCTGTACTGTAGTCCATGTGATTACAGGATGGACCTGCATGTACTTACTTGGCAGAGATGATGAGATTAATATTTACACTTTCATATGAAGGCCTGGACGTTCAACAGAGTTACAACCTGTTGGAGGATGTCCTCCTAACCCAAGTAAACACAGCTCTTTATTCTACTCTGATACTGATGCTTATTTTCTTTTGTCAATCATGACAGCACGGTGACAACCTAACCTGCTTCACTTTGGAGGAGGTCATGATAGTACAGAAAGACACTAAAAACACACCACAGTGCAGCTAAAAGGGCAGCAACATTGTTATTAAACCCAATAATGGACAAAGATGAGAGAAACTCTGAGGTGTCTTAGAATAAATCAATCATTCAAGAAATAGTTCCAATAAATTTGATCAAAATCAATGTTCAAGCCTGCTGTTTTAGTTCCAGATGAAGGATTTCCACACACATATGTCAATGTGGTGTGGTGGTTAGCACTGTGGGTTTGAATCCCCGTTGGGATGGGGCCTGGGGGCTTTCTGTGTGAGTGTCCATGTCCCCCCTGTGCCTGCGTGAGTTCTCTCTGGCTTCCTCCCACAGTCCAAAGACATGCACGCCTGGGGATTAGGCTAATTGGGAACTCTAAATTGCCCGTGAGTGTGAGTGTGAGTGGTTGTGTGTCTATGTGTGTCAGCCCTGTGACTGACTGGGACCAGTCCAGGGTGGACCCTGCCTTCGCCCAATGTGCTCCAGTCCCCCCGTGACCCTCAGTGGAGGAACAAGCGGCAGAAAGCGAAGGATATGTCAATGTCAGAGTCCTATTAGTACAACACAGCTGAAAAGTTACTCAAAAGTGCCACATCTGGAAACCAGACATGTAAGAGTGTTAGACTGGAAAGATTATTAATCCCAACCTCAAACAAACACACTCTTAACAGGCTTAAAACTCAGCAAAGCTTTTAAGGTGGGGTCGAATAAGCTCCTTAGAAGTGATAATGCACTTAGGGTGATAAAAACGTACTTTTTTTTACATAAACTTTGTGTGATGACTGTGAAAAACACAAAGATTCAATGTGTTTATTAAAGTGTGTGAACTGGGGGTTGGGGATTTATGAGTTAATGTTGCAAATATTAATCATGGAATACGCAAATCTCCTCTGGTTGAAAAATCCCTCTACAAAATACGCCTGTTGATGGTGCAGCACGGTGCACATTTATCTGCAATTGTTTAATCACGGCACAAAATCAATGTGTGTGAAGTAACACAACATGCAGGCAAAGTCAGGAGACTGAGAGATGGAGAGGGCCTTCGTCTGTTTTTATTGTTACTGTAAAACCTCCTTGGGTGGTCTGAAATGCACCACATAAATCTAATTTATTAAAAAAAATTGAAATATTAGAAGCTATTTTTAATTGACGACGTTAAATGAGACTGTAGCTGTGTTTTCCTGAGGGGAAAACATTCCACACAATACATTTGAAACAAAAAGTAGACTATGAATGAGAAAACTCTTCTGACAGACTGTTGTGAATGCTGTTACACTCAGGCCTGAAACGCTGCCTGAACCTGAGCTAGAACCTCAGCATGAACCCTGACTGATGATGAAGTTCACCCCAGTCTGCTCTATTATGTTTATCAGCTGATACTTCTGCCAGAACTTAGAGAATATTTGCACTGATCTAATTTCAACAACTGTGTCTCCAAAAAGTGTTTTTTGAAGAGAGCTGAAGAAAAAGAAGCTCAATTTTCTGCACCATAATTACTCTAACACCTCATCAAGAGTGGAACGGTTTTAAATAGGATTTGGACCATGACATGCAGACCACTGATGCAGAAGGATAATAATCTCTAATTGTCTTTTATACAAAAGTCCTGACAATTATGATGTGCCAGCAGGGAGAAGGTCACAGAGAATTTTAGTTAATGACAATCTTATTTAACCTCCATCATTTCAATTAGTTACAGTGAATCACTTTGTTCATAAACTTCATTTATTTAAGTTTTGAAATCCTCACAAAAATCACATCTTTTGTCGTTCAAGAGCTGACAATGCTGCAGAGGAGAGTGTGATCAGGAAAGAGTAAAGCCACAAGTGTCAGGAGAAGCCAGGATACTGGCGAGTTAACACCGTTAACGGAGCAGCACAAAAGCGCCAAAGCTGAATTGTTCAATTTGTGTGATCAGGTTTAACGATACTGTTGCAAGAATACACAATAAATACATTTTAAAAATTGTAGTGATAGAGAATTAATAAATTATCAAATACTGTAGATTTTTTAACGTGAATATCAAGGATGGAGGTGGAGCTGAAGTCAGGTTCCACCCCCAGCAGGTAACACCCCTCCTGCCCCTGTGTGTGTGTGTGTGTGTGTGTGTGTGTGTGCGCGTGCGTGTGTAATCTTATCACAATTTACTGCAAAGTTCAGGATGGAGTGTTCTGACGCGCTGAGTGTGTGAGGGCTCAGACCTACTCACCATCACCCCCCTCACGGCTCCCCGCTCCACAGCGCCACGTTGTGGTTGATGTCACCTCCATTAACTTCAAGGTTATCGTCTTTTTTCAGGTCTGAGGAACTCTGACATTAGATTTAAATCACACAATAACTCCCCCCGTAAAACACAAAGAAGACAGAAATGTTTGTGTGATGTTAGAAACTCTTTCCTTATGGTGCCAAATGTCGCACAAAAGCGCGCATGTTCTCGTCCGTGCAGACGACTGTTTGTTGTAGTTTATCAAATACTGTTTGTTGTAGTTTACCTGCTTTGACGTCCAAACATCACGTGATAAGATGGATGGGACAGATTTCATTGGGTTTTTTCTCCGTCGTTGGCGATTAAAAAAAGAACCAGGAGTCGTTTACTGACGTGGAGCAGGACCAGCAGGTCTGCACACACACGCACACACACACGCACACACGCACACACACCTGGAGCTCGTTCACAGCCTCCTCACAGACTCTCACCAGCTCCCCGATGTAGATGAACGTGCACATATAAACTCCAGTGGATAGGGCGCAAACGTTCTCCTTTAAAAGAATGTATTTGCCCATTGTTGTAAAGCATTCTTATTTTAAGACTCATACGGCCTTTAAAGTCACATTAAACGATGGTGGAGGGTGATCAGCTGTGGTGACGAAGGGAAAATAAAAATATGATGAATATTGGCAACCTTGCCGTGTTTAAAGGCCCAGATATGAAACGTCACATTTGACCCTCATGTAGAAAAGTTTATCTGAGCTTGAGGATCATTTCCTTAAAATATATCATTTTTATTCTGCGTTGAAATATATCATTTTAGAAAGAAAGGAAAAGGTGGCCACCTAATTACGATAGAGATTGAATACGTTAGCTCAGCATTTCCAGCGGTCTGGGCAGCGGGTCAGCAGATGGCTGAGAGACAGAGAACGCTGCAGTCAGATGTGACTGGCATTATGATATATGGTGTGCATGTGTGTGTGCAAGGACGTCCAGGTTGCACAAAGATGGAGGACTGAAGAGGAAGGACTGAAGGACGAAGAGAAAAACCAGCAGTTGCAAGCGGTTTTCCTGAAAGCTGACGGTTCCTGCAGCTTCTCTCTGTTCCCACAAGGCCCACAGGTGTTGGGAATGTGTCCTGTAGATCTCTACATGCTAACACGTGTGTGACACTGCAGCCAGCTACAAGGAAGCAAGCTTTGGCGTGTTTAATGTGTGTTGGTTTTTCAAAATGAACATAGTGCTCATGTCAGCCTTTGGGGTGGGGGGGGGGTCGTGGGCTTTATTGCTGCCTGCATGTGATCCAACATCTCTAACGTCCAAGCATTTCTTGGTTTTCAAGGTGTTGAATCTACAATTCCCTCTTCAATCAGGGGGATTGTGGCTGTGGCCACAGACATGAAGCTCACAGCCAGGGTAGAAGTGACACAAGCCCCCCCACTGCAAGCCCTTTCCCCCCGGGTCAGCTTTAATGTCATTAACAGGTGGGGGGCAAAAATAGAATGACATCCAAACTACAGTCACTAGTGTGTGTGTGTGTGTGTGTGTGTGTGTGTGTGTGTGTGTGTGTGTGTGTGTGTGTGTGTGGGGTGTTGGGGGCACATGTCCAGAGACTCCATCTCCAACTGTCTACGTTAGCGTAAACAGATTCACTTACATACTTGCACCCGCACGCACACACACACACACGCGCGCACACACACACACCCTTAAAACCCCCATCCTCCCTCAGACGCAACACCAGCTCCCGTTTGGCCCCTCCAGCCCTTTCCCTCTCGCTCCCCCAGCTACCTCTCTCTCTCCCCCCCTCTCCTCTCGTACTCCCCTCACCTCTCCTTGGCCTCTGAGCAGAAGCACGCACACAAAAATCAGGTCAGCAACTTGTTAAAATCATTGTTGTGCTGTTTGTGAGGTGGCGACGAGTGTCTGGGCGCAGCGCTCTGCGTGTGGAGGACAGCGATATTACAAGGGACGTGTGAGCTAATCAAGCATGTTTGCGTCCTCGCTGTTGAATGGTGTTTTTGTGTGCGTGTGCTGGGAGCCCACGTTTACGGGAGGCTGCTTTTGCATGGCAGTTATCAGGAGAACTCCCTTAGATCCATGCTGGTTGCATATTGGTTTATTTTTGGAGGCAGTGGGGTGTTTAGGGAGGCTGAACCTGTTTTAGGGTGTTTGTCACCTGCTAGTCTGCCTGTAATTAATTTCTTCCGCGCGTCGTGTAAGGAGAGCCGTGTACAGACCTGAAGACAGCAGCTGTTCCTTGTTCACTGGAAACTCCAACCTTTGAAGTTGGAATATGGAATTTATTTTTCCTGCCATTGCAACAAACCCGCCACTTTTATAAGTGGACATTTTGCGTTTATGTGGTTTAAACTATTACTAATGTTGATTACAACGCTTGTTATGAAGATGTTTGGTGTCCAAAGATGGTTAATGTATCAGGAAGGCTCCAGAGTTGATGTGCAACTGGTGCACAGTTACAAGCTTTTATGCAATAAGACTGACGCCTGCCCGCGTCTGGACCGGTTCTTGTCTGGATTAGACTGAGCTCTGAGAGAGTCGAACACACAGCAGCAAAGAAGAGTGGCGGGGATGCACGTTTAATGGTTCCAGGTCGTTTTCGCTCTTTGGCTTAAATATTAAGTTACATATGAGCTTTTTAAATGATCAGATGGCATTTAAATATAAATTACACAACCTGTTCAAAGAGACAGTGACGTAAATCCTTCCTCCCTTCTGCTAATGTATTCGTGTTTTGCTTATTGTCTTTCGTTGTTTGATTCAATGATTTCAATAATATAGCAAGTCTCCAGTCAGGTAGCTCTCAAACCACAACAGTGTTAGCCCCCCGGGTCAGCAGAGCCCGACCTCAGGGTGGTCCCAGCGAGGTGATTTCAGCCTCATTCAGGCTCCTTAAACATGACGCAGACATCTGGATCTGTTCCCCGAGATGTGTACGATGACTCTGATCGCTGGGTGGATTAAACACAGAGGTCGCATTTCAGTGTAGTCACGCCTCATCATCGTCATCGTCGTCATCATCATCACCATCATCATCATCGTCATCGTCATCGTCATCATCATCACCATCATCATCATCACCATCATCACCACCATCACCATCATCATCATCATCACCATCATCATCACCATCAATCATCATCATCATCATCATCAGAAAACTTCTATCTGGATCAAAACTCTGTCTGCATGTGTGTGTGTGTGTTCATGTGTGTGTGCATGTGTGTGCGTGTGCGTGTGTGTTGGCGGGTTCATTTTTATCAACGGGAGGAGGCGTGTCATGTCCGTTGTCACCACTTCCTGCTGGAATGTGGCAGGACAGCTGCTCCATTCTTGCTGCAGACAAAAAGGGTTTAAGATTCACTTCATATCTGCACGGCGGCTCTGCCTTCATGGTTCATGCAGTCACAGATCTGAAACGTCTACGGGCAGCATCTCGTGTGTGTGAACGTGGGTGTGATCGAGGTCCTTTTACATTCTTTTGTGCTTTTTTCCCGCCCTGTTTCCAGGAAGCTCCGTCCAGCCCTGACCTCTCCGGACTGTCAGGGGTTGTGGTTTTTTCCCTTTTTCTCCCGTGAGATGCGCCGTTCATCAGGTGCTTCTGTGTCCTCAAGGCCACTCTTGTTCCTCTAGAGGAGGCTGGCTCCAGATTTTTCCCGCTGAAGGTTTCAGAAACATTAGTCGTTGCTGTCTGCGGTCTTACTTCCGTTGGCTCCTTCCCTTGTGAAGCCAGTTAGCTCATCTGTTTTAGAAGGATAACCTTTACTCCGAGCATGTGGGCTACTTTTTTTGTGACCGATGAGGAGGGCCACACGGTGGCCCCCGCAGCGACAGGACCGGTGGGACTACCTGTGACGGGGGGGCCAGCCCAGGGAGCTGCAGGCTTCGCCAACTTGATGAGCGGACGGAGTACATTCGGGGGCAAAAAGCGCCGCAGGACAACGTCAGGGGGACACGCCATGAGTGAGGCCCAGGAAGGCAAGGTGAGTGGATTAACAGTTAGGGTGTGTGTGGTGTGGCGCTAATGGAATCAATCTGTCACACAGACACTTTTCCACTCAAATCAGACTGGTCCTGAGGGCCAGGAACGCTGGGAAGGCACAGATGATGTTTGCGAACAACAGTTACAGATGTGAACAGATGTGGACTGCTTCCACGTGTCAGACCAAAAGATCTAGACACCAGACTGAGCTTTCAGCTCTTGTGCTTTCTCTGGGATCAGTTCCCTTTCTGATTTTACTTTGGCGGTGAAAACATGGCCGCGACAGGTCAGGCGTCGTCCCGCCTACTGTAGCCTATCACATCCTGGCTCCTGGCGCCCTGATTACTAAGGTAACACTGTTTTTGTTTGTTTATGGGAAATGCCTTGTGCATCAGATTGCAAAGGTTTATGTCTTATCGATAAATCAGCATTAACAGCGAACTCTCAGGGGTAAGAAGGGCGTGGGCAGGGGCATCGCTGCCGTCCCGTGAATGTTGAACTGGATTTAGATCTGAGGAGTCCGAGTCTTGAACTCCTTGTCATGTTACTTCAGCCACTCCTGAATGGTATTTGTGGTTAGGCTACGTTATCCCGCTGGACGGTGGCTTCACTGTTCGGAATGTTGTTGCCATGAAGGGGGCGTTGCTCTCGGGTATTGTGGAGGTGGGTCTGGCGTGTGAGGGAGACATCAAGTCACAAGTATCAGGATGCGAAGGGGTCCTTTGTCAACTTTGTCATTGGTGTCGCACACGTCTGGTTGCTGCTACTACGAGGATTTATTTTTAGGCATGCGTTCATCAGTTGAGCCACGTGTGTCACCCAAATGTATAAATATTCTATTTACATTTTCTCCTGTCCTTAGATCAAGTTGGCATTCTTTGTGGCCATTGTTGGCGTGGTGCTGACGGTCCTTGGGGTCGGCACAGAGTTCTGGGTGGAGCTGGCACCCCCCAAAAATTTCTATAACAACCAGGTGAACCATTCATCCGTCCATAAGCAGTCCACCAACATCTGACAGGACCTAAGGAGGAAGAAACAGTGAAACTAGTGATGAATGTCTCTTGACAGACCTGTCTCACAGCTCATTACGGCCTGTGGAAGGGCTGCACCAAGACCTTGTGGGTGGCTGATATTGATCCAGAGAGAGAGAGCTGCGGACCTGCAGAACTGCCCGGAGGTGATTCAAACGCTGTCTGAGGGCAAGGGTGGACTTTCAGAGTGTCTGTGTGTTCCTGTGTGAATGAGGAGGCATTTAACCCACCTTTTGTCAGACCATCACATGAGACCTTTGGTGTTCACAGATTGATTGCTGGCTGCATGACATACTGTACTAGCTGACTAACAGCTTGAGTCATGGCTGCATAGTGTGTGTGTGTGGGTCTGTGTGTGTGTGTGTGTATGAGTGAGTGAGAGTGTGAGGGAGCGAGAGAGTCCTGTGTCCATCCACAAGCTGGCTTTAGGTCAAGAGAAAAAGCATCAAAACCACCACATCTATTAAATCAATGCAACATGAGAGAAATGAGCAAAGACATAAATTAGAGTCTAAAATCTCCCTAGCGTGCATGCGCATTCTTCTCCCAGAGAAATGAGGACAATGTGTAGAATTCATCTGAGAAGGTCCTGAGGCTGCCACTGAACCCAGAACCTTCTTGCTTTCTCATGTGTACTATAACGATGTCTGATATTTGCAGTGTACATTTCAGATGTTTATACATATTAAACACACATGCAGCATGTGTTCATGCAGTAGTTCATGCAGGATGAATTTGGGTTTAGCACATCAAGCTGAGAATGTGAATATATCAGCAGGATGAAGAGAGAAAGTCACACATTGTTCTATCAAGTAATGAATCACTGCAATCACCGTGTGGATCTTGTGAAGAATCATGGCTTCCTGATGGATTAATGTGTGAAACTGTTGCAGACGATGAAAGTAAAGCACAATTTGGTGGCTATTACAGAGCTGCATCCACCCAGTTATTTGATGGCTGGTGTTTATGTGGGTGCTGATCAGCAACAGTAGTGCTGTAACCCACTAAACTGGGAGGATTTGGCACAGTTGGCAATAATTAGGAGTGATGTGTGCTGCTTTGTGCTCAGGGAACTGGCTGGGATGACATTGTGTTTGATCGGCAAAGCTCAATTAGGCAGAATATTAATGGTGCAGAAAGCATGACTCTGTCACCTTGAGCTCGAGGTTGATATTCAAGGCTGATTGTGTTCAGTGCTGATGTGTTTAAACCAAAGCATGTGATGCTGATGAAAATGCATCGCCTTGACACTCAAAGAGATTGTCTGCAGATTACCTGTCAATGTTAATGTTTCTCACATTTCCCCATCTTTTTTTTCCACCGTGGCAGAGTCAAACTGCACCTACTTCAAGTTCTTCACCACAGGAGAAAACACTGTGATGTTCCAGAAGACAACACAGAAGAGTGAGTCAGAGCCTCTCTCAACTGCTGTCCCACCTTATCCGCCCACTCCTTCATCTCCTGCTCTACCTCTCGCTGCCTCTCGCTTTTCTTTCTCGATCAGCCAGTGCTTTTCTTTGTCCTCTCCCTGCTGCTGTCTCTCATCACCTCCTCGCTGCACTCTTTCAGGCTGCCCATTGTCTGATCTGTGAGTGTTTGAGATCTGTTCTGCCTACGCTGTGTTCAAGTGTCTCCAAGCTGCCATCTAACATCTCATTCTACCGGCAAACCCATAATGTTAAGACCTCAGGGAGGCATGTACGAGTGAACACAGAAGTACATTTATATAAACCTCATCATTTTCTGTTTCCCCACGGCAAAAGAGGTGGTATATGCACACGTTCTCCTTGACTCAGAAATTAAGCAAAGTGAGTTTCCAACAGGACTGATTGGATTTTGAACTTTGATGTATTGAACCAAAGTGTCTTTTAATTATATTATAATATAATATAAATGAAATGCGGTATTGAGGTGCTTGTTCTTGTCACAGTCAGGACCTTTCCTGTGACGACAGACTTCCAGATTTTTCTAGTGTTTGAGAAGTTTGTGATTTTGTTTGGGATTTGTTGCTGGTGTGAACAGATGAGAGCGGAACATGAGATGTGATTGAAAACTCTGACGGATACATTTAAGAAACAAATGAAACCAGCCAATGAAGTGTCTCCCCTGCCTTCCCCTGCAGACCTGAACATAGCAACGGCCATGTTGGCCATGTTCAGCCTCTTCCTGATGGTGATGGGAGCCATATGCATCACAATGTCGCTCAGCAAAGAGATTCTCTTTTTTCTCAAGCCAGCATCCATCTGCTTTATTCTGTCAGGTCAGTGGAGGCACCCTCAAGCTGCACTTGCTCATGTTGTACTTTACAAGGCCATGGTGATGCTAAACTCTCCTCTCTGTCCCCCTCAGGGGTCCTGGTGCTTCTGTGTCTGGTGGTCTTCCACCAGTCTGTGCTGGCCTTACTTGCCAGCGACCTCACGGTGCCTCTTTCCCACCACTTCTCCTGGTCTGTGTCATGTATCGGCTGTGCCGGAGCGGTTCTTATTGTGGGTGGGATCCTCTTCCTGCTGCTGGCGTTGCCCTACAGCCCGTGGCAGAGGTGTCTCCCTCATAAGGACAGCAGCAGCTAGTGACTCGGACATTTGCACTTTAATTGACCCCCCTTCTGATTCTGAGATGCGAAGGTACAGAGAAGCAGAGTTGCTTGATAATGATGTCTTAGCAAAGAGATTTTTTTACTCTAAACCCAATTGAAGCACAAGCATGTTTATGCAACATGTTTTTCTTCCATGTCACAATAGTGCTTAGTTTATTCTTAGGGTTCCCCAGTGAGTCTGAATCCTCAACTTTAAACAAATACACACCTTTGACCATATTTTAATGCAAATGTGGTGTAGTTAATCCGGTTTAGGATGAAGAATTAGGACACTGAATGTTTAGATGCTATGCTGCAGTGTTCATGCAGACCTGTTCTGTCTTACTAATTATCCTGCAGGGTTGTTTTACAGTTGGGTGTTTTATTCGGTTGTTTAATGCTCACATACCCACTTTCCCCTATTTTAAAACTGCTATTTAAAATTAACCACAGAGTAAATAAAAACACTTTGCCTTAACTTTTAAGTGTAACTTAGGTCTTGTCCACATGTGTAAATGACATAATTAAATTATTGTGACCACAGAAATTGTGTTCTGTGCCGATATAACTAAATCCATGCATCCATCCATCCTGGACTCAGGAAAACTTTAAGTGACGATCCTCCTCCTCCTCTGCAGAGATGCAATTCCTATTTAATCCCACACACACGCAAGACAGACAGTCACACACACACAGACACACTCGTATCCACTTGTTCGTTTCTCTTCTGGAGTGAGCGATGAACTCATTTTTCAGACAGACAGAGTCTGAATGAACTAATTTCATTATTAACATAGCATGAATTTTTAATTGTGTCCCCTTTAGGCCTCCTTTTTTCTACTCTTAAAAGTAATAAGAATCATATTCCTTAAACTGCATTGCATTCAAAATCCACCTCCATTGCTTTTGCCACCTATAAACGTAACAAGCAATCACCTATATGAAGACGATCATCAGCATGGCCCTTTGGTCTGTGGAAGAACTCTAGAAAATGTCACCTACAGTGGATCAAAGCGTTCAAGCTCACAGCGATATATTTCCAAATCGGTGAACCTTTCTGGACCAACTTACTGACCAGCTATGCCACAGGCTGATCACTGAGGTAGTCAGGTGCTCCAGCGTGGTTCGTGTCATCTTCTTCACAGGTTTGACCTCCTTCCAGACGAACGTCTCGCTGAAACATCTCCCGTGCTGTTTGGCCGTGCTCTCCTGACTAAATATAGAGCATGGCCAACGAGTCTGACGTGGCACCAGAAACACAAACCTGGAGACAAACTGTGCGCAAACACACTCTGGTATCCACTGCAAGTACACATGCTCTTCGTTTACACACACAGGAACACACAAATGCGATGATGTACACCCAAGCTCCTGATGTCACACATTCCGGCTGCAGCCCGATCCATTTTACTGGACCACAGAGAATCAAATTCTCCTTCTCAAATGAATACGAGGAGTCATAAAGTGGAGTGAGCAAAGACCGAACTTGTTAAAGACCTATTTTTCCTGTAAGTCAGCAAACTGCATCTCCAGTCAACTATTTGGCACGCAGACTTTTCCTGCGTGTTTTCAAGCCTTGACTCCAGATAAATGTTTGATTTTCATTGTCTCAAATTTCAGAGGACATTAAATCCGAGTCTCCGGTTAAACCACGTTAAGAGGAGATATATATAACTGCAGCAACAAATATGGTGACAGCAGTCTGCGATTACTGCCGTGATATACTTCCCCCAAGCCATGGCTATAAATTGCCACCACATTTAACAAACTGTCTTATTTAAGCTTCTAAAATTAAAACGTGAACAATTTAAACATGTGATTAATCAGCTGACAGCAACTTAAAATCATGGTCGGGCAGTGTGAATGCCATTCAAGACAAAGATCACATTCACATGGGGAGTATAAGCCGTGCCAATGAAGCGTGTGTTTAAGCTTTAGGAACAGTATCAGCAAGTCACTGAGCATTTCCTATGGCAAATTAACCTCTGTCAGCAAGGCTGGATTTGAGGACAATTAGACTATAATCTTGACTGACAGACCTCCCCATCGGCCCACCGCCGTTTGTCAGTGAGCCCAGAGCCGTTATCAGCAAGTACAGACGTGGACTTTTCACCACCGAAGCAAAGAGACGGCGAGCGCTGAATGAGGGGAGGAAATTGAAATGCAGAATAACTGTACGGGAAATACTGCTGCGGACGCTTTCCTGCCACGTACACACACACACACACACACACACACACACACACACACACACACACACACACACACACACACACGCCACTCGCCCAAACCGAGCCACAACACAGGGTCTCCAAACACTGGCAGGACCCAGAATCAGAGCAGAACCTTCCACCAGCCACTGTAACACCATCCTCGGCACCTCAGGAGGCTTCGGGCGCTGGCCTATCATGAATGTCACGAATGTCTCCCTCTGTCATTTAGATGTGAAATAGTTTGCATATTATATAATCAGATGAGTGTTCATTCTTTATTTACATTTCCCTGATGGATGCAGCAGTTCAACCTCAGGTGCTTTCATCATCTTCTAATTTGAACTTTTTTGCTGAATCGTTTGATTGTTGATGAGTCAGCTCTGAATTTCATTTGAAATACCTTCATGATGATAGTTGTGTCTTTAAATAGATGAAGCGAAGGAAACGCATCTACAGCCAGCTCTGTGTCTGAGCCCATTCCTGCTCCGGCACGTCAGGAGGATTTCACACGGAGCAGCCGACTAATTAAAACTCTGACACTAAATCACATTCTCTCTCTGCCAGCAGATCTATTGTCTTGGGGATTAAAAACAATCACTTTTCTCAGGGCTGACAGTCACTTCCTGTGTTTGAAGACGTTGGAGTATTAAGACACTGCACCATCTTAATTACTGCCTGTCACACCGTGCACTTTTTTTTTAGGTTAGATTTCTCAGATCTATCTTGGAGTAATGACTTGTCTTGTCATGTAACACCATTATTACCGTGACTGATTGATTGTCTGGGGCCTGAGATCACACACTTGTGTGACGGTGTCATCCACTGAACTGACTGAATCTAAGATCTACTGGAGAAACAGTTTAATACTTCAATTACTGGAGATGTACCAAGTCACAGGACACAACACAATTTGATATAGAACTTTATTTAATATATTTATGTTTATATATGTATACTTACTTATATATTTGTATCTTTTCCAGTAAAGATTGGTATGTTATATTGCTTCCCCATTTTCTTATTGTTCTTACACACGTTGCGGAGTGAAAATACGCCACTTTACCCATTTAATGAGTTTCAAGTTTGACTAATGTCAGTAGCCTAAATGGTTGTTCTGCTGCTTTAGAAATGGCTTTTTTTTTCATTAAGACATGAACTAGAAATGGAGGGACGGTACAGCTGCATTTAACCATGATCTTATGACTTTACAAAAGGGTGAAATGCAACACTGTGACGCAGGTCAGTTCACCTTTAAGAATTCTGGTGTGTTTAGTTGCACTTTATGTCACATTTAGTACGCTGTCCCGAAGCTTAGGCTACTGACAATATGTCAAAGGCAGGTATGGAGCCTTTATAGGCTAAATTTACAGGTATAAGAACTCTGAAACAGTTTAACATTAAGAATATTCATACATACCACCACGTAAATAAATATATTAATATAAATTCTATGGCCTACAGTTCAACACGACTCAGAACATTAAAAATAAATACTGAGTATTAGGCTACGTTGGTAATGTTTAGAAAATAAATAAAAATACATATGGTCCGCACCAAAATGAAGACCGATTTAGATGGAAGAGCAACAGGAATATCCAAAAGACTGAGAACAAACGAGAGCAAATGCTAAAATAAAGTAAATAAATAAAAAATCACCCTCTTACTTTTGTGCACATGCTTTCCACATGACACCATTGACTTTAGTGTGCAGAAGCAAGGAAAGAGACATTAAAATAAACAGTTACAAAAAGGAAAGTTATCAATACCCTGCAAAAAACCATTACGATCATAGGAACAACAGCAACAAGATAATAATATTCAGAGTTACAATCTCATTTAACGTAGAGATGGTCATTCAGTCCGGATGAAAGGACAACCCAAAGATTACCATTTACAGACATTATGTGCTTTTAAGTGAATGGACTGATAATATACTCAATTACACATTTATTATTGTAGTTTGAGAAAGAGTTTACAGTTATATCGAAAAGAGAGAGAACGGGAAGAGGAGCAAATGATGGCGGTTGTGCTCTTTTCTGTTTCCCTCCTCCACCATCCGTCATTTAGATTGGAATTAATTGCAAACATGTAAGTGCATTCAGAGTTCAGTAAACAAGTCCGTATGTTTTGCTTTCTGTCCCGCCCGTTGTGGAATTATTTCCCCAAATCCACTTATCTTTCAAACATACCCTGAAATTGAAGTAAGGAAGTTGGTTTGATAAAATGGCTGATATCTTGTATTGGAGTAACACGTGCTTTATTCTCCAATCTGTGAGTGGAACTCCACCCCTGAGCATGAACTGAATTGATGCCCACCCTCAAGCCTGAGGCTGCAGCAGGAACACTAGACAGGTGATGTCCTTTAGCCGTCAGTATCCAAACATCAATGTAAGAAGTCATGAAAACCCTGAATATACCACACAAATAAACACCAGATCAGGTGCACAGAACTGTCGTTACGTCTGTGACAATGACAAACTGAGCACACCGAAAGACATTTTTCAAAGAATAAATCCTGGGTTGAAAACACGTTTGCATTGGCAAGTGGTAGAACAACTAGTTTCACAATGAGGTATAACAGTATAATTCAGCCAGCTCATCCCTAACACGCGGTGGTGACGCGAAACAGTAGACACCAATGCACTTCGTTTCAATTCAGGAATCAATGGCTTCTTTAGGTTTTAAAAAAGGAAAAGGATTATGTTTAAAAAAAACAAATAAAAAAACCACAAGTACGGCACAACAGTAGGTGTAGTTTTTATGATGAAAGGTATTAATAAGACAGATACTAACTGTCGTTATCTGAGTGACTGTATTGCAGCCTTCACCTGTAGCGCTCCTTCCCATCACGCACATGAAGTAAACACACATTTGAACAGTCACAACAACAACTGGGTGAGGTGGACACTCAGAGTGGTGGTGGTGTGATGGAGGAGTGAAAGAGAGTATTCTGCTGTTACTACCTGATGTGATGGAAAATAAACATCCCACAGTGAACTTAGTGGTGTGTGTGTGTGTGTGTGTGTGTGTGTGTGTGTGTGTGTGTGTGGGAGGTCACGCACGGCTGAAGTCACTCACTGACGAGTACGTAGCTACTGTTGACCTGGGACGGTTACACAACTTGTCAAAGAGCAGCTTGTTTCTTGGCTAAACGCAGACTAAAGTTTGACCGTAGCGGAACGAACGTGGAATAGCAATTAAGAGTTAGCGCCTGACCTCCCCTGCCTCCCCAGCAAGGCACTTAACCTCCTACTGCCTCTCAGGGCAACTGTCTTTACTGGAAATTTCATAATGAGTTTGGCCGATGAGGTTAAGTACAACGATGCTGAAATTAGGAAAAAAAAACAGAAGTAGAGCTAAAGTGTTGTAATGAAGCCTCCACGGTGCCGTTGCTGGAAAATGAAATCACAATCTAAACATCAGGACAACGTTAAGGCAGATGCCATGGTCTTCATGATTGGTAGGTAACTATGGCGGGTACATGCCCCAGGCTCAAGGGCAGGACCACGCCCGTCTAAGGGACGCCCCCCCGCGCTTCAGCTCTCTTCCCCCTCGACACCCTCGCCCTCTCGGGGCCCTCGCCCTAAACTGGTGTGGTTTTCCGGTTAAGCGTGTCTGAGTTGCTGTCCCTGTCCCTCTTGGCCGTCAGCCGGTCCAGCGTGCCCACGTTGCCCCGGTCCCTCTCCATGGTGGCGGTGGATATGGGGGCGGGTGGGGCCGGTGCAGCCGCTGAGGTGGGGGTGTTCAGCGGGGCCGAATTCTGGGCTACGGCCGCCGCCGCAGCCAAGTTGGACTTGGAGTGAGACGGAAGCGTTCCGCTGCTTACCACTGCTCCGCCGCCACCGCCGGACTCTTTAGGGAAGTAGTTGTGGAGCTGGTAGAGGGTGGCGCGGTCAACGGTCCCGTAGAGCGGCGGGGCGCCGCCGCCCAGGCTGCCCAGCTTGGAGTCCCTGGACAGGGTGTACATGGAGATGTCGCCACCCCCCCCACTCCCGCCGCTGCTGTGCGGGTTCGGCAGAGTGGCCACGGAGAAGGGCGGGGCGGACGGCGGCAGGCTGAAGGTCTTAGACACGCCGATGGGCGAGGTCTCCTGCGACTGTGGCGGGTCGGTGGAGCGGGAGCTGGACCGCGACCGCCGCCTGAAGCGGTAGCTGGGCAGCCGCAGCATGGCGTGAGTGGTGCTCTTGAACAGGTCGGTGCGCGAGCGGCAGCGCAGCTCCTTGTTCTTCTCGATGTAGATGTTGACGGCGAGCACGCCCACCATCTCGGCCAGGATGAAGGACAGGCCGCCAAAGTAGAAAGACCAGCCGTAGGAGTAGTGCCACTTCTTGTCTTCGTCCTTCTTCGGGGAGATGTCGCTCAGCGCTGCTGAGATGTACACGATCACTCCGATAATGTTGCTCAGCCCTGAAGGAAGAGACAGGACTGGTGAGGGGAGGCTCCTCTGGGACACGTGCAGCTGGCTTCCTTCCATCAGGCAGGGGCGCTGGGACTGTGCTGCCTCACCTGCAGCTACAAAGAGGATCCCCCCGCCAAGAATGATGTTCCTCTTGCTCTTGTAGAAGCCGCTGGAAGCGACGCAGACTCCACCCAGCAGGAGCAGGATGGCGCTGAGGATCGGGAAGATGCTGGAGGCTCGCACAACGCCTGCAGGAGAGCACAGAAACTGCAAGTGCTCCGTGCGCCTCCTTTCATTTGTCTCCCGTAGCTGTGTGAGAATGGGGTGATTCTGTAGTGTCCTCTTGTACAATTACTGGGAGTTTATATTTAGATTCAAGCGGAAGGAACACAGACTTGGGAGGAAAAAGGTGTTACCAAGAAATAATAGTTGACACTACAAAGTGCATCGGCAGCAGCATCGATGCTTCGGTTTGTGGGCACCATTTTTAGATGAAGATTATCAACTGAATCAGATGAATCACATCATAAGGATGTCTGCTTTTGTGTACGGGGCACTGGTCAAACCAGGAAGCACTCAGAAATGGTCTGTATCATTGCAGGCTTTAGGAGAACGGGGTCTTTTATGTTACTATAAATCAACCACTTTATCAGAGTATTTGATCACAGTCCATATGTGCGCACGCAGACATTAACCTTCAAAAGAGGTGGAGTGAGTCTGTAGGTATCCAGTGAAAAGATCAATATCTGGGAAGAACATGGTGGAGGTAGACATTCCAGGACATTAAAATGCTGAATAGCTCTCTGTCAGGGACGTGTGTAACAGCAGATCCTTTAATATTTCAAGGTGACTTTTCAAGCTTTGCACTCTTTTCTTTGGGACGAGGGAAAAGTAGCAGTGCCACGAGCTCACACACTCCCAAGCCTCAGCCTGACGAGAGCAGCAGAGGTGATTCTCTGGGTTTGTCGGGTTGTGGGAAAAGATGCCAAACAAGAAGGAAGGTAGCAGCAGATGGTCCTAAAACCAAAGTTTCAGTGGCTGCAGAGACGGAATCTGCTACCATCAAAGAGACAAGATGTGAAGCCTGAATCCTGAGCTGAAAATAATCCATTAGTGAAGCCTGTTTTTTTTTTTTTTCAATCCATCTGTGGAGAAAAAGCTTTCTGTACACCCCCAGACTGTCAACCCCCTGCACCTGAGCATTAACACACACACACCAACACACACACACAGAGGAATGTTTTGCTTGAATCTGACATCCGTGCATTGACGTCCGCCCACTATCCCCTTCTGTCCTTTCTGTATCTGTATTTGTATCTGTGTGTGTGTGTGTGCGTGTGTGTGTTTGTGTATACGGCTGCCACTCACGCAGAAGATACTCGGCAGCATCTTGGTCGTAGTCTGCATCGTCTGGGAAATGGTTGATCTGGGAACACACACCTCGCTTCAAGCCTGGATAGAGAGAGAGAGAGGAAGAGGAGGAGAGTGTGAGGAAGCACCGAGCAGCCAAGCAGAGCACACGAACGACCCCAATCTCAAAACCGGTCAGAAACATCGGAAAGGGGCCAAGATACAGTATAAAAAGGACAGTTACAATTACAGGGAAAACAAAACCGATAAACGGGGAAGTGATGATGAAAATAGAAATATTAGTTTGGATTAAAATAAGAAAAGTAACGACCAGAGGATCCACGTTTTCTGATCACGCTTTTTGATCACTTTCCCCAAAGAGATTCCTTTAGGGTCATCATTGTTAATTTAGTTCTGCTTGAACAGATTTCGACTCATCTCATATGTGATGCTCGTTTATAATAATTATATATTATGCCTCAGATTGAATGTGGTAATTTACTGGTGTTTAAGTGCAATGCGTCCTATGTTTATCTTAAAAAAGATTTAATGGATACTTCTCGAAACCCTGTCTTGCACGGGGCTCAGAGTATTTATTCTGTGTGTGTGTCTACTCCTACCTAACCTGACAGCAGTGGCGACGCAGAGAAACTACCTAATCATTTGAGTGAGTCACCACTCATATCTGAGCTCTGGGCATTGTGTTGAGCTGTATGGTGAATGTGTAGTATAAGTGTCCGTGTGTCTGAGTGTGGGGCTTTTGTGGGAAAATAAAGCCAGCACTTGAGGCAAATATCACATCTGACATGTGATTGGTTGGCGATCAGGTGCTGGATGGATTTGAATGAAATTCTGTGGGATGGTGAGGAATTGGCTGAGGAGCTGGCTCGTTTTGGTGCCGACACAGATCAAGAGTTTGATCGATTTGTTGGCTGGGCTGCGTGCAGACGCACAAAACCGTCCCCCGAGCAAAGTTGACAGGACGGCGGGAGACGTGTGAGGGTGTCCTGATCAGTGTGCAGGTTACAACCACAGAAAGTGACGGCTATAAAAGAAACACACCAACGCCGTCCCTGGTGTGATCACGTCTCAAAACCGTGGGCATTAAACAAACATTCTCCATGTCTGCAAAACTGTTAATATTTCATCAATATCAGACATTTTCAGGCAGATAATGAAAGCAGTGACACAGGAGGCTTTGTGTGGACAGGAACACTTTTCCACATAAGTCAGCAGGCTTGATTTAAGGACATGGAGCTGTTGGAGCGGAAAGAGCAGGTTACACGATATAGGACGCAGCATCAGACTGATACCATGAGGGTAAAAGCAAATTACAGAAAACCCCAACAATATAACACATTGGTGTGTGTTTGTGTGCGTGCATGCATGTGTGTGTGTGTGTGTGTGTGTGTGTGTGTGTAAAAACAACAAGGGACCACCTATTTATGTCTGGTCTGATTACACTGATGTACATACTGGTCTCTGGACCCTCAGATGTGCCCTTAGCTATGCACGTGCACACACACACACACACACACACACACACACACACACACACACACACGCACACACACAGATCAACGCAATACAACCCGTTTAAAAAGCTAGCTGTACCTTCCAGGCAGCAGATCCTCCAGAGGCCCGAGTGGGTGAGGGCCCCGGGGTCCTTCTTGTCCTTGTTGTTGTTGGACTCGTCCTGGGTGGAGTTGGCCGTGCTGTTGCAGATGAAGGCGCGAGCGTACAGCCAGTAGTCTGTGCCGATGGCCACTGTCATCAGGGCAAACGCTGCGAACGCTCCCATGGTGGTGAGCAGCACCTGGATGCCGCGCTCACACCACACCATCGCTGGGCGGGGAAGGAAGCTGAGATCTGAAACCACCGTGGGGACAAAAATGATGTTGTCATCGCTAAAGAGTAAATAGTTGTTTCTGTTCATCAGCCTGGCTCGCTAACAGCGCCTGCAGTGGTTTTCCAGATCGATGCCGTCCTTCTGCAGGAGCTGCTGATGGAGGCTCTCTGCAGCTTCCCGTGTGATGTTTGCTGGAACAATTTTTATTGTCAGGAAAAGAAGCAAACACAGCCTGAAGCAGTAAAGAAATGTTGGCGGCTGATGGCCAACTGGAGAACAAAATGCCAACCTTGCTGCAACAACAAAGCTCGCCTGTATATTTTGAACAGTGTAAAAGTGCCTGCAGGGAGGCAGAAATATAACTCTGCTCTTGTACGTCTGTGAATTCAGTTTGACGTGGATCACATCATAGATCCACAAATCCAGGTGGACAACTTTGAATTCTCAGACTCCCTAAACTCGTGAACTATATTTCTCAATATGGATCGATCTCAAGTTAAGTAAACAAACAAAAGGAGGACGGATGAGCCAGAATGGAAAGAAGGAGCACGCTGCAGAGTGCATGTGATTAAAATAGGAGACAAGAGAGGAGTGGATGATGAGAAGAGAAGAGACGAGTGAAGTGGAGAGAAACCGAAGCTGAGAGGTGAAGAGAGAGAGAGAAGGTCTGGAGGAGGGAAGCGGAGCCTCGACACATCCGGTGTTCTGGAGGAATCATAAATAAAAAAAAAAATCAGGCAGCATTGAGAACTGTGCTCTCCATAAATCTGACGCGTACCTAGCACAGCGGAGGAATGACAGCACGCTGGCGGGTTCTGGAGATCCTCCGAATCGAAATTTCATTAAGAGGATTTTTCCCTAATTCAGTTGCCCTGAGGGTTGTTTCCATGGCAACACAATTCCCAAACTAAGGGAGAACACTGCCACCGTGACCCCCTACCTGACCTTAATGCAGGAACATTCTAAAGCTAACAGAGACCGCAGAAGGTGGAAGTGCTGGACTCCTTTATTCTATGAAACATTCACAATCAATGGAAGTCATTGATTAAACGGAGCTCGCTCAGAAACACAGTGTCATGGATCCGTCTGAAAGGTTAAAGTTTAAAAAGCCCCCTCAGCTAAACATTTCTTGATGGGTTTATTAAGAATGGGTGGAATGGTTAGACTGGGACAGATGGACTGAAAGGACAGGGTAAGACTGGGTCTGATCAGATAAATGTTTATATTGTTGTTTAGGCGAAGCTGAACCCTTCGTCTTCAACAACGAATAATATTCGTTGTCATTCATAAATCCTGCACGTGTGATTTTTCGATAGCGGTAAAAGTTCCCTGTGAGCGGCCCCATTTCAAAAGTACACAAAGATATTCTCAACAGACGGGATAATAATCCACTTAATCGTCCTTGTCCTGAAACAGGCACACATATCAGCTGATCTCCTGTAGTAAAATCCATATGCGCATGTTTCCAATCTTAGTAAAATTTAAAATGAGTACACTGAGAAGTGAAGAAAATAAACTTTAATGTGATATGTCCTGATCTGGACCAGTGGTCCTCCGCTGCATTAAAAGGTGGTTCCAGGCCGAGTGGTGCTTGATCCTTGACAGAGCAGGACCACGGCGCTGATTCCAGCCTTCTGTGACCGTGTGTTTTCAGTCACCACCTTAGCTTAATCAAAGCCACAGTTTTCAGATGTGTGCGTGTGTGTGTGTGTGCGTGTGCGTGTGTGTGTGTGTTACCTGGGGGCATGTTTCTGCCTTTCGCCTCCATCTCCTCTGCTGCTGTTCCTCGTCAGTGAAGAGCTCTCCGTAGCACCGGTCCGAGCCTCCTCCATCCACCGTTTATCCTTTGCTCTCTCTCTCTGTCTCTCTCTCTCTCTGTCTCTCTCCCCCCCTACCCTTGCTCCTCTGGCTGTCCTCCTTCTTGCGTCCTTCCCTTCTTCTTGTCGTTCTTTCACCGCTTCGTCTGTTTCTTGTTCCCCCTCTTTTTTTACCTTGAGCACTCCTCCTCCTCAGCACGCGGGGGAAGCTTCACTTGGCATCCTGTCTCCTCTCATTGAATTGTCATAGCATTCATCTTAGCTACACAGGGAGGGGGAGGAAGGGGGGAGGAAGGGAGAGGAAGGGAGAGGAAAGCGTGGATGAAAGAGAGTGAGACAAAGTGAAAGCGAAGGGAGGAAGAAGAGACAGAAAATTGATTAAGGAATGTAACATGTAGGGGTGCTCTTCCACAGAAGCATCTCACACACGTCTGAACGTGTGTGTGTGTGTGTGTGTGTGACGTCAGAGACAAATACAAACGAAGAAACAAACAGAAAACAAACAAGCCCACAGATGAAGACTCCAAATGAGTGTCGGAGGAGAGAAGCTGCTCTGCTTCTGCACAGAACAGCTCAGATACTCTGTAGAGCAATAGAAAAGAACAGGCGATGCGAGAGAGCGTGCACTGTTCCATTGCCATGGCAACAGTGAAGTCCAAAGTCTCTGGTAGAGCTGGTGAGCATGTATAAGCGTGCATGTGTGTTTTGGAGGGAGTCAAAGGATGGATGAAACAGCTGAGGGGTTTTTTCTGAGATTAAAAGAAACTATGTCGTATTATGCGATGTCATACAGGCAGGCTCACACACACACACACACACACACACACTTTCATGGGAGGAATAAAGCTTCACAGCAGAGATGACAGACTTGTGAGTCATTGGAGCTGTGGCAACAGCGTCTCTGCATTTCTCGACCGTTCAGCTCTTCCTGCTGCTGTGCTGCATTAATCACCAGGGTTTGGGGCCGTTTCATCCCTCTCAATACACAGCTCAAGTTCCTGAAATCTGGAAGATCAGGAGCCAATAGGGTTGTGATGCTCTACTTAAAGGCATTTCAGGAGTGCCGCTGTGCTCCTGCATGAACTCACACCCTGGATTTTAATAGACTTTCGTAAAGAAAACCCCTCCCCGCCTGGTGGCTCGGCTTTTCCCCCCTCTGCACGCTGCTGTCTGAACTGCAGGTGGGCAGAAATCTTTATGAGAGATTGGAAGAAACGTAGCAAGAGATCCTAAAAATTTCTTTTTTTCCAAACGCACATTGAGATTCTTGATAAACACCCAGATTTTTACCCACAATCAAGATTTTCATGCTAAAACAGAACACATTTGAGAATCGTTGCTCTTGTAAAAAATAGGACTGTAACATGTTTGTTTTATTTACAATCTTTTAAATCCAAACCACACGATAATGGACCCAAAATGCGTACAACTGAGTTAGTCCTGCTCTCTTTCCTCACAACGTTAGTTTAATCTATGCTGATGTTCTCTGACAGGTTTAATGGATAAATTCAGTCTGACACCTTTGAAGCAGTTAAAAGGAGACATCACATCCTCAGTAATGTTCACCGATTCATTCTGACCTCATCTTTCTGTGAAATCTATCATACGCACGGACACAAGGTGCTTCCAGGAGCAGAAATAAGCACAAATGATTTACAATTACAGCAACAAGTGAGCACACAGTTCATCCGGGGAAAACACACGGGTCGTCTTCACACGTCAACACCCCCACCCCCACCAGAGAAGAGACACTCATGTTCTCGTGCCATGTCTTCTTGGCTGGCGCGTCCCCTCAAACTATCAGAAAGTTTCTCAGAGTGTGAAGTTTGCTCATGTTTGGATGGTTGTGGCTTGTACGTGAAAGTCAAAAGACATGTTCAGATTCGCCTGTGTGATCGGAGCAGCTGAGGTTTGTGATGATCTAGTGGCCGTTAGACTGAAAACACCATCTGAACGTTCCCCTGGAACCCCCGGAGGCTCCGAGGACCCGTGGGGAAAGCCTGGACTGGAAACAAGCACCACATTAAGTTGGACATTGTTCCAAAGCCTCCTAAAATAAAGCTGAGTGGGGACGATGTGAGTGGCCTCTGCAGCGCGTGTGCGCACACACACACCCACCCACACACACACACACACACACGGGGACTGCCGGTGGCAGCACCGATGCACAGTGCAGAAGTTCAAGGACAAATCAGACACACTTTCAGACACACTTTGCATCATGTATGCGTCCTGCTGTGAATACAGAGCAGCAGCACGACCGCTGCAGCTGTTGGTCACGTTTATTTAGGAGGAAACTATAAAGAACGACAGTAAAGTAAAACAGAGGAGGATGAGACCACTTTGTGAGACTGTTTGTGAAAATAGCCTAAACATGCTTGTCCTCGGAAACTAAGTTTCATTCGCCCAATAAATATATTTAATGATTTATTATGCTACAATTAAAATTTGTGGTTTTGTAAAAGTTGGATTTTTTTTTTTACCAGAATCAGAATGAGAGATGATGTCACCCCACAAAAACACGAGAAACATGAAACTCCATCGACAGGAGGGAGGAATCGATACTGTCCAGATGCACACACACAGACACAGAGGTTCTAACACACACACCACACACACAAAGACAGGTTCACACACACAAACAGACAGATTCACACACACAAAGACGCACAAAGACAGGTACACACACACACACGCACACACACGCACACACACACACAGGGGCTGCAGAAGCCGATGTTCCAATAATGTTGGCGTTAATGGCGCATCTGCTCACCGATGTAAAGGGAATCCTTCAGTCTCACACAGAGGGATGACGTAGCACCTCACCTTCGTTTTCATACATCTGTTTCACTCTCTCTCGCACTGTCACGGGGAAACGTCGGTGTTTGATCCTGAATGATTTTAAATTGACGTCTCAATGGACACAGTGCGCTCCTGGCTCATGATGGAACAGCGTGTACGCGCGCACTGCGCTGCTCTGACGCGCACCCCAGACGCCCCCAACATCAGCCCGACCCGTCAAACGCGTTAAATGTGTCGATCACACAAAGTCCCAAACTCACCTTTGAATAGGAGCAACTTTCCCCGCCGCTGCTGCGGAGACGCGACGAGACGGAATCTCAGGTCCGGAGGCGGATGCGACTTTTGTGCGCATGTGTGTGTCTGCGTGGAGGGAAGGGTCTGCCAGGACCCCTGCACGAGAAGAGACCACCACCTCTGTCTGGGCGGAGGTCAGGCCTGGTTTAACCACACATAGCACACCAAAGGTGACTTTTTTTTTTTTTGGGGGGGTCAAACACAAGATTACACACTTTGAATATCGTTAGAAATATTTTCAGTTGTACATCAAAGACACAAATTCCTCATCATGAAATGCTCAAAAGCTCATTTTTATTAACCTTGCATCTCCCTTTGAGTCCTCTCAACAATCTGATCATCAGTGTAAATGTGGGGTGAGTGTTTGGGGGGGGGGGGTTACTGCTACTCCAGAACATGACTCCTGCATCAGGTGAAGCTGGTCAGTCCCATCAGGCCTCTGCATAATAATCCAGGTCCAAAAATAAACGCTCTTAACGCCCAAGTCAACTTAATTCCAGTAAATGATGTAACACTTAAGAACATGCAGAGAAGTCAGTCAAATTCTCTTTATGTCCTCGCGTGTGTAAGATGCTGTTTGTGGTCCCATTACATCACGGGTGTCAAACCGGCTCCACAAAGGGCCGTGAGGCTGCAGGTTCTGGTCCAACCCAGCAGCACCAGACTGAACTCACTTCATCAACTCATCTGAGTCTTCAACAGCTGACTGGTCAAACTGGGTGAGCTGGACTGGTGGAACCAGAACCTGCAGCCTCACGGCCCTTTGGGGGAGGAGCTTGGACCCCCTGTTGTACACGATGGCATGACCTCATGGTCACATGACGCGTGTATTGTCCGTGGTATCACCGTGCCCATCCCCTGATACCAGCAGTGTTCTCCTGTATTCTCATGTTGAGCCACACTCTGGACACGTGTTCTTCACAATAGATTCATGCTGTCCTTCTAGAAAAGACCGCTGCAGCGGTCAGCTCAGCGGTGCAGAGCGCCGCGTCTCTGAGCTCAACGTACAAACTGTCAGAACCAGGCCAGAACCCACGGGCGGCACCAGAGTCGCGTTAAAAGCGTTTTATGAGCAGGGTGGTCCAGGGACAGGAGGCAGTCCGGTTTACCGGGGAACAGAAGCAGACGGCAGGTCAGGGACAGGCAGGAAACGAAGGGAGAGTCACGTATCAAACAGAGGACCACCTGGCAGGGGCGAGGCGTTCGGCCGCCGTATAAACGGGCCCCCTGATTGGTCTGATTGGCCGCAGGTGCGAAGTGCCGGGGCGTTCCGAGGGCGGGGCTGCTCACAGGTGAGACAACAAACTTTGTGATTAGACCACTTGTCACCTTTTCTCTGGATGTTTGTGTTATTGCTCCACCCGTGATGCAGCAGCTCCCCCGGATGGGGTGTGAATATTGGGCCAATATGTGACAAGTATGGATCATATTAAATCATTCAAAAATGTGTGTAGTCATGTGACTCGAGGATGAGATGATATGTACCAGTCCAAATTAGGAAGTATAAAAAAAAAGAAAAACTGTGTGTTTTCATACAAAAAGGCGTTTTCAAGTTGTTAACTTTCCTGAACTTGCTCTCTGTTACTGACAGTTTCCACTGTGAACCCTGAATGTCCGTCACTCTGGTCTGTTACCACGAGTGCAACGGCTAATCTGTGTTACATGCAGAGAGTACAGAACAAAACCGGGTGAGTAAGTGAAGCATGCAGCTCTTCACAGCTTCATCAGACTCATACTGATGCGCTCTATAAAGACGTGGAGGCAGAGACAGACGAGCGCCCAAAGCAGAAGTGACACGTAAAACAAGTGGCTCTTTACAGGAACGGTGAGGAAACCAAACTAAGATGGATGGTTGGTGAGGACGAGAAGGCTGCCAGGGGAGGGTGGCTGCGTCCGTGTGTGTCTGCGTCCGTGTATGTGTGTGTGTGTGTGTGCGTCTGTGTTGGGAGTTATATAGAAGAGAGGAGCCTCAGTAATAAAAACAGATGGAGACAAAAATCAATGGCTGGGGCAAAAAGACAAACATTTGGAAATGAAGTGTAGTCCCCTGCTGTCATGACAGTAAAGGCCTGTGAAGCAGAACCTCAATTTCCACAGTCCACACACACACACACACACACACACACACACACACACACACACACACACACACACACACACACACACACACACACACACACGACTTGAGGCTAATGTGGTGACCCAGCCAGCGCCGAAAACAAATTTTACTTCAGTAAATATGAACAGGCAGGAAGAGCAGGACATGCCGAAGCGTCCAAAATGAAAATGTTTAAGGGAGGCCCTGGTCCTGGTCAACACAACAGTGTGTGTGCTGATTCACACAGGTGGAGGACCCTTTGCTTCTTCCACCTGGAGGATGAAGGTAAGAGGGCAGCTGTGAGCTCAGTGGAGCAGGACTGGGTCTGACTCACTTTGACTAACTTACGCATGATGCAGCAAGCCACTGAAAGAGTCATGTGACCTGGTGCTATTGCACAACCTGTAGTGTGAGAATATAGAGCTTAAAGCACCGAGCTACGGGCAAAACCTAGAAATGAGCTTTCATTTGTGGTACAAAGATGATTTAATAAGATGCCGTGTCATTTATTTGCAGAAACGCACAAGTCAACATTAACAAATGTGTGTGCTGATCTCATCTGGACTTCTGCAACATGCTTTATTTTTCCATCTTTCATAAAGATTCATAGAATGTACGCAATAAATTCTCCCCTTTCTGTCCCTGTGCATCAAAACAGCGACCGCAGCAGTAATCAGAGTCTATAAATAAGTCCGAAACTCTTTGTAGATATCTTTAATGCAGCGACACCCTGAGCCTGCAGTATTTACCTCAATTTAATTCATGTAAATTACAAACATGAATCATTAATCACAGAAATACTCACTGAACAGGTGAAAAGTTGCTTGATTTCACCACAATGCATTTGGGAAAATTGTGCAGAGGGTGTGTGTGTGTGTGTGTGTGTGTGTGTGTGTGTGTGTGTGTGTGTGTGTGTGTTGTGTTAAGTGCTTCATCTAGTAGGAAAATAACTGCGTGAGGTCAGAAAAATGTGCAGAGAAACACATTTCCTCACCAGAGGATATTTTGAAAATGTCCTCTTGGGGACTAAATATCAGCTCTGTGGTTTTACTGGGATATTTCAGGAGTGGCCCAGTGATGCGTTCCCCCAACACCTCCACCTCAACAAGGTTGTGGGTTCGATTCTGGATTCTCTGAGTCAGGTTGAACATTTTAAAATAACAGTTTTATCAAGAAGCCCCCATAGACAGAAGAAAAACCATAAAACCATTTACTGAACTATAGTTTTTCAGCTGATGATCCCTCCGATTATCCCAGTAAAAGAAAAGCTCAGAACTGAATATTTTTTATTGTTCTAAACTACAAATAATTATAATTAAAATCACTGGAGTGAAACCTATGAACATAATTTCATCAATAAATTGTCCTGCTTATAAAAATCTCATTTATATTGAAAAAAATAATAAAATAAGGAAAATTAAAACAAGAGCTTTTTGTTTCAAATTAGGCATAAATACCAGAACACACTCAAGAAAGGGGTTTATCCTCCGGTAAAACAAAAAAGTCATTTATAATGGATCAGGAAATTAATTTTAAAAAAACAAACTTAAAATAGAATCATATGGCATCAGGCATTAGTGATGCCTGTCTGAAACATCTCCATCGTAGTCTAGTTTATCGATATTTATTATTTTTATTTTTTAAAACGGAGCGCGATCGGTTGATCGATCGATCGATTGCCTCCTCCAGCAGGGGGCGCCCTCGCTTTTGGGCCCAGGCCCTGACGGGGATCGTGAAATTAAGTCTGAGTTCTTAGAATAAAAGCAGACGTCGTGAGGAGGAGCCGGTGGTTTTGGGGGTGAAGCCATCATAAACAAACATGAGAGCACCTCCGGGTTCACCGCAGGCTTCAGATCTGGAGGATCTAATAATAGTTTCTGTCTGAAGCTCTAATGCAGAGAGCTCTGCAGAACACACGAGGAGGACAAAGAAATACGAGCGGAGGCTGGCACGCTTGG
>CAJVRN010000087.1:7875000-7877500 GCA_911728415.1 Lagocephalus sceleratus | reverse complement strand
TTACTGCAGCCAGTTGTTGGAGTTTTCCCGGCTTATTTGGAGCAGGAGGAGGACACGTTATCATGAACATTAACCACAGACGTCTCTCTGACGCTCTGTTTAAACACACTGATGTTTGGAGGAGAAGACAACGGCAGCATCCATCTGAGGATTTGATGTTTTATGGATTTTATGGATTCTTTGTTTCATTTTTTAATATTAATGTTGGCAGTTGTGTGACAACATTGTGTCCTTGGATGGACTGTTTAGTTATTTGATGATGCATCTTTCTTATGACAACATACAGTTCAGATTGATTGTACTGCTATTGTTTTCCTATAGCTTAAATTCTGTATTTTCCTCGTAAATTTAGAAAAGCAATGAAAAATAAAACACATATTACACAGTCTTAGTGTCAGTGTTATTCTGTATATCAGAGAAATATATAAAAATAGAGAAATAATAAAATACAGCAAAGTACGGCACTTACAACAAATGGCCACTAGATGGCAATGTTGTAACCAATAATATCAACCCTCCCTTTATTAAACGCCACACGCGCGTACGCACGCACGCACGCAGAGCAATCAAAATTCAATGTAGTTTTCTTTTACGTTAAAACAAATACATTTAAAAACCACCAAAATGTAGCACCTGTAATGTAACTGAAGATGTGAAAACAATAGTTGTTACACTCAAATCTAAAAGAGAGAGGAGGACACGTGGGGTTTACAACCATTCATATTTCTGCACAAACTAATACCTGTAAAGGGTGGGCAGCTGGACTTGAACTTTGTGGTGTAAATATAAAACTGTGACTGTGCTGCGTGTTTTGAATCGGTTTAGTCTTGGATGACTTTCCTAGAACACGTCGGCTGTCACGTCCGTCCAAATGTCCAGTCAGCAGTCCACCATGCTATGCTAGCATCTGTGAGGTAACACTAAAATAAAAAAATAAATAAAATAATGACGGTGATGTCATCCCATCCTGAGACCAGGGAAGCCTAAATAAAGCTTGTGAGCGGATGCTGGGCCTGTGGAGGCGCGGGGCGGTGATGTCACCCTGTTGGCCAACACGATGCTGAAATCTGGTGACTTTGATTGGCAAAGTCTGAACCGATTAGCTTCAAAATGTGGATTCTGGATCGATTGTCGCACTGTGACGGAAGGCGCTTTGACCTTTACGCTCGCGGACAGGTCCACCGTGAAAGAGAATAAAAAGGATTCTGAGATCTGTCAATTAATCTGGGCCGAACTGTAGGCTCCGTTTAGCGTTGTTATCTCTGCCGGTGTGATTGTCTCCGTCAGAACCCTCCTCAGAGAACGGGAGGATCTCATAATTGTCCAAAACCTGCCCTGGAGACTCAAGACTTCTCAGGAGTTCAGACACAAAGCGTCATTTAAATGAATAAACCCGAGGCAGTGTCTACAAAAGGGACGCGATCAAACGTTTAATTCACGAATCCCTGACAGTTTGTGTCCGGCTCTTCAGATGTTTCCCTCCCAGATTAAAGATCTCATTGTGAGTCTCCTCATTACGCACTGACTGAAATGTCACACGACAGCTAAGTCACTTCCCTGACTGACTGCTTTTGGTTGGAGCTGGATTCCCAGCAGGGCCCTTCAGCTTCATTCAGCAATTATCAGGGATGAAATCTCCTTCTCTTTCTGGCCCAGCAGCAAGAACAAAGGTTGGTGTGACAGTCTGCCAGCTGCAAGCAGGTAAGAGCAGAGAGAGTCCCGCTTCCCCCAAACTTGTGCTCTATTGTTGAAACTCCTCAGGAAGTTTGACTTCCAGCAAGCCCACTTCTCTGCTGAAGTCTGCTGCTGCAACAATAATAAAAAACACAACCCAGAGACTCTGAATGTGCGCGCTACAGTCGTAACGCGCACTGACGTGCACACAAAAGCAACAGAAAAAAGGGATTTTTGGCATTGAGGGCTGATTTTCATAGAAAATGCTTAAAGGGCCGATAAAATACATCTAAAATTCACTCAGTATTTGATGGATTATTATGGATTTATTGCACAATACCCCCAAACCAGACGCTCCAGTTGCAGGCTGGACAAAAGAGTTTCTATAACTCTCACCGATGGCCCTGTTGTCATGGCAACGGGGTTGGCTTTTAGAGGAAAAAGCAGTTACAGAGCGATGCTGTCGCGACTTCATCATCAAAATATCTCAATTATCATCATCGGTGATGGCAAAATAGGCAGCTTTGGGAGCTGAAGGACACGATGCTGTCACACACACACACACACACACACACACACACACACACAGTGTTCTCTTTGCAATACTGAATAAAAATACAGTCGACAGCTGCAGCACATTAACGAATACCCTAAAAAAAGGAGGAAGAGAAAGAAGCAGCGGACAAGGGCGGTCACACGGGAACGCCACAGAGTGAGACTTCAATTTGAGATCTCTGATTCAATTTAAAAAGACTTTTTATCTGCGGGCAGCAGACGAGTGTTACATTTGAAGGGGGTGGGAAAAGTGTGATAAAAAGTTCCCCCC
>CAJVRN010000087.1:7762500-7872500 GCA_911728415.1 Lagocephalus sceleratus | reverse complement strand
ACACGCGTGAGGAGTTTCACCTTCTCCAGAGATCGGGGGGGGAGGACAACGAGAGTCTTCTTTGAGTCCAGATGAAATGTGCGTCAATGTGAGTCAGAAAACGAGAGCAAAAGCAGAACAAAGCGTAACAAATATTGATATCACGCTCTGCTTTCTCTGGTTTTTAAAGTATTTAACAACAACTTTAGCAGCCGCAAAGAAAAGTGAATTCCCTCAGATCAACGAACGAAATTACAAGATGTGGATCGCAGGCTCTCGTGGGTCGGATTAACGTCGTCATCCCACGAATCAGTGTCGAAGACTGATGGAAAACAGACTTGAGTGACGAGGAGATAAAAAAAGATAAAGAGCGACCAAACGGAGGCGGGTGCAGTTCGGCCCCGTGACCACACGGTGGCGCTGCCGCCGCTTCTGCTTTCATTATTCACCGTTTTGAAACATTTTCCTCTCTTTCACTCACTCTCTCTGTCATGCAGCACAGAACACACACACACACACACACACACACACACACACACACACACACACACACACACACACAAAATGGAGGTATGGAGGTCACATTCATCCGGCTGAGACGTCAGACTTTAAAAACTGACCCAAAACGCTGCCACAGACCAGCGATCAGAGCCAGAAGGGTTCTGTTATTTTAGAACTTTGGGTCCACCGATGTCGTTATTTAGTGATGTAATAATAACGCTGCACGTTTGGGGGACGTAACCCGTCCTCTTCTGGAGAGACTCGAGCGTTTTGGTTCACGAAGAAGTGATGATGTGATCGGTTTGACTCTTCCAGAGAGTGACATTCAGGCCAGCGCGATGACGGGGGCTCAGCCGCTTTTAAAACCTTGTTTGGGAGGGGAGGGAGCGAGGGAGCGAGGGGGAGCGAGGGAGGGAGGGAGCGAGGGAGGGAGGGAGGGAGCGAGGGAGGGAGCGAGGGAGGGAGGGAGCGAGCGAGCGAGGGAGATAAGGGACAAGCCGAGGACAAAATGAACTGCAGACCAGATCAGGAGGGAACAGATAAGGAGCCAAAAGGAAAAGTGTCTGTGAGACGGGGCAGAGCGGTGACCTCATCGCCCAAGTCCAACCACACAGAGACACGGACATGTCCAACAACACAGAGACACAGACATGTCCAACACAACAGAGACACAGACATGTCCAACACAACAGACACGGACATGTCCAACACAACAGACACACGGACATGTCCAACACAACAGACACAGACATGTCCAACACAACAGACACGGACATGTCCAACACAACAGACACGGACATGTCCAACAAAACAGACATGCAAAAGACATGTCCAAAAAGACACGGACATGTCCAACACAACAGACACAGACATGTCCAACACAGACACGGACATGTCCAACACAACAGACACGGACATGTCCAACACAACAGAGACACAGACATGTCCAACACAACAGACACGGACATGTCCAACACAACAGACACGGACATGTCCAACACAACAGACACGGACATGTCCAACACAACAGAGACACAGACATGTCCAACACAACAGACACGGACATGTCCAACACAACAGACACAGACATGTCCAACACAACAGAGACACAGACATGTCCAACACAACAGACACGGACATGTCCAACACAACAGACACAGACATGTCCAGCACAACAGACACGGACATGTCCAACACACCAGAGACACAGACATGTCCAACACAACAGACACGGACATGTCCAGCACCACAGTCCAACACAACAGAGAACAGACAGTCCAACACACAGAGAAACATGTCCAACACAACAACATGTCCAACACAACAGACACGGACATGTCCAACACAAAACACTCAACAAACAGAACACAGACATGCAACGACATGTCCAACACAACAGACACAGACATGTCCAACACAACAGAGACACAGACATGTCCAACACAACAGACACGGACATGTCCAACACAACAGACACAGACATGTCCAGAAAACAAACATGTCCAACACAACAGACACGGACATGTCCAGCACAACAGACACGGACATGTCCAACACAACAGAGACACAGACATGTCCAACACCACAGAGACACAGACATGTCCAACACAACAGAGACACAGACATGTCCAACACAACAGAGTGTGATGGCTCCTCCTGGGGGGGTGAGACAGACATGCTGCATCATCAAGGTGTGTTCAGGTGAGAGGGAGAGGCGGAGGACAGGGGACAGGGGACAGAGGAGGAAGGGGGGGGAGAGCCAGAGGATCAGAGGACATGGGACGAGGGGGAGGAAGAAGAGGGGGAGGAAGAGGAGGAGGAGGAAGAGGAGAGAGAGAGGGGAGGAAGAAGAAGAGGAGGAGAGGAGGAGGAGGAGGAAGAGGAGGAGAGAGAGGGGGAGGAAGAGGAGGAGAGAAAGAGGAGGAGGAGGAGGAAGAGGAGAGAGAGAGGGGGAGGAAGAGGAGGAGAGAGAGGAGGAGGAGGAGGAGAGAGAGAGGGGGAGGAAGAGGAGGAGAGAGAGGAGGAAGAAGAAGAGGAGGAGAGAGAGAGGAGGAGGAGGAGGAAGAGGAGAGAGAGGGGGAGGAAGAGGAGGAGGAGGAGGAGGAGAGAGAGAGGGGGAGGAAGAGGAGGAGAGAGAGGAGGAAGAGGAGGAGAGAGAGGAGGAAGAAGAGGAAGAGGAGGAGCAGGAGGAGGACCAAAGAGAAGACTTGCTCTCAGGTTCTTCCAAAGCAGCACTTTGATGGTTCCCCACTGTAAAGAGGAGAACGAGCGAGTGACCCTGTCGGACGGTGAGAGAGGCGTCAGCGTCTCCAGCAGAGGACCAGAGGTGTGACGTCACCACGCCGTGACAGACGGGCCGTCAGAGGCAAAACACGCCGCCTCACGTTTAAAGAGCGCCACAACAGAAAGACAGGTACCAACGAACCCCCTTACTGGGACTACTGGTCACGCATCTACAGGAGTGTGGGCTGGCACCAGCTTTGGTTAGAGGTGAAATATTGAATAACAGCTGAGAGAGACAGAGAGAGCAGAGAGAGAGAGAGAGAGAGAGAGAGAGAGAGAGAGAGAGAGAGAGAGAGAGAAAGAAAGAGAAAGGGATTTTGCTGCTGGTGCATCCTGGGAATTGTGGTTCTATTCTCAAGGCTTAAACTACAAAGAGAACTCATCCCAGCCGATTTGTTGTCAGCTATCTCAGCAAAAACAGCCCCTGTGTGTGTGTGTGTGTGTGTGTGTGTGTGTGTGTGTGTGTGTGTGTGGGGGGGGCTAACTCCAGAAGCAGAAACAAGGTAATGGATTACAAGATGAGGAGAAAGGGTACGAGGAAGAGAAAAGAAAGGAAGGAAGGAAAGGGACGAGGAGGTGAAACACTTGGGGAACAAATCAGGATGAAAATGGTCTTAATATAAATTTATTTTTATTAACTTGGATTTATATTTTTCTTTAAACTGGATCTCTTCATGCCCATAAATGGTTCAGTACCCCCCCGGTGCCCGGTGGTGGGCTGCGGTATTGCACCGCACAGTTCAGCTACGTTTATAGAATTTGTGGCTGAAATGTGGTCAAGCGGCGTGTTGTGTCTGCTCTGGACGGGCGTCTCGCTGCGTGTCCTCACAGCACAGCCAAGCTGCCCTGCGGCCATCGGCGAGGGCCTGACCCCCAAATTTCACCAGATGCAGCTCCTTTGGCGCTGCCGCCGCAGTTTCACTCCAGCTCATCACAGCGGCGCACGCGGAGCGACGCTGGGCGCTTTGGCTCATGCCTCCCGTTTTGGGGCCACCTCCGGTTTCACCGCCTTTTTGCGTCATTCTGAACGTTCGGCTGCGCCGAGGTCGCGCCGAGGTCGGGGCTGCAGCCGCTCTGCTGCTGTTGAGCTGCTGCAGCATGCGCCCGTCCAGCTGCAAACATCTGCTGCTCACGCCCCGAAGGTGAGGCACCCTCCAGGAGAGAACAGCAGGTCAAAGGTCACTAAAGACGCTGAAGATCGGTCCATGTCTTTCTCAACGTAGGAAAAATATCAAAGTGAACTAAGTTTAGATTCTTCCGATTATAAAGCTTAAAATGTCTAATTTAATCATCGAGGGGTTATAATTGATCCCAGCTTCTTTATTCCGAAGCAACAGGCTCAACACAACAGCTTATTAAAGCTGTTTAATTCTCCTGAAGGTTTGTATAGATCCTCAATGAAGAAGGAATTAATGAATGAGTGTGTGTTGCTAATTAATGCATTAAAGCAGAGCTGGCAGTGTAGCAGTGATAATTACACTTACTCAAGACTTTCCACATTCAAATTCATTTCCAAAAATAGTCCAAGTTGGAAAAGAGAGATGGTTTATCATCGTTACTGTATTTCATAATGTTGCATCACAGCAATTAAAAAGGGAAACAACAAACAAAAAAAACTGTCGACGAGGAAAAACCGGAGCGACGATGGCGGATTATGATTTAAACGCTTCAATAAAGGATCGCGACACATTCATGTGAGTAAAAACAAACTCTGTACACCAGCTACGTGACTTGGGCCACCCCCAAGCTTACTGGGCCGACCCCAGCACCGACCGGACCCCCGGCGCTGCACTTCAGGGAGCAGAGGTCCGGAACAGGTGGAGGACCTGCAGGACCCGTCTGGAAATGATGACCTGAGCTCTCCGGAGGGGGGTGGGGATTATCAGCAGGAGGTCTAGCTCTTCTTCACCCGCCTCTGAAGGCCTTGAAAACAGCCTTTGAGCTGGAGGTGAAGCCAAGATTTGGAACTTATCGACTTATTGTTACTTCCTGGCACACGGCCAGGATCCCGACGCCTGATGACGCCCTGCCGCTGCGTTCCTTAACCCTGCTCCTCTCCTCTGGAGGACCCGGTGAAGCCCAGGAGTAACCTGACCAGGCTTCAGTGTTCAACATCAGCGTCAGAGCGTGTCGGTGCAAACACGTGTTAACGTCGGCGCGCGTCTCCGTTCTACTGCAGCGAGGTGATCAATAAGTCACGAGGCCCCGGTCAGGGCTCAACCTCACGCCACAGTGTAGCCCGTCCTCCACCTCTACGGGGGAAACGGTGACCTTAAGAAGGAAGAAAAGGAAATAAAGAGGAAGATGAAGCAGATGAGGAAGAGGAGGAAGAGTGGGCGTGGGTGAGGGGTCGGGTCACCGTGGCACAGGGGAGGGCTGAGCAACGCCAAACCACACGTCCCACGGTGCTGGGCGGGGCCCACAGATGGTCAGCTTTCTAGTGCTGGGGATTGGGGGGGGGGGCAAGGGAGGGGGGCAGCGAGGGAGGGGGATTGTTTTCTGTTGAGAAGGCAATATGTCCCTCTGTCAGCGGAGAGACCGGAGCCAACTGGCAGGAAAGCTGATGGATATTTAAAGGTGGGAAGAATGGATAATGAGGAAGAGGAGGGGGGTGGGGGGGGGGGTGGAAGTAAGACAGAGAAGAAAAAAAAAATCTGATAGCAGCTGAAATAATCCAGGATGCAAAAGCACACGCGTGTTTCCAGAAGCAGACAGAAGATTCTCATTTCTCAAAGCGGGGCTTAATACGATGAAACAAACCCTCGTCCTGCCGTCTGTGGCACGCCTGCTGGACTGATAAAGATAATTAGCTTATGTGGCGGTGACGAAAACACACACGCAGGCGAAAATGAGGGGGGGTGTGGTGGCGGGGGGTCTGCAGTGGATAGCAGAGATAGAGAGAGATGGGAGCAGAGATGGGGTAGAAAAATAACAGCAGAGGAAACGAGGAGCTCACGGGGAAAGACCTTGGCCCAAAAACGTATGAAAACCCACCACACACACACACACACACACACACACACATACACACACACACACACACACACACACGCACACACACACACACGCACACACACACATACACACACACACACACACATTCACCTTCACACAGTGGACTCAGTCCTGTAATTTGGGGTCACATTTGACTTTGGCCAAAGGGAGGGTTGACCTTAACTCTCCATCACACAAACGCTAAAAATAAAGCCAGCATGCGTCCAAAGTTCCGCCCATCAGACAAAAACGCTCGACTTTTCTGCCCGGCTGCTGTTCCTCTCTTTCCCGGCTTCTTCCACCTCAGAGGATGTGACCAACATGACGAGCAGGGACACGGGTCACAGCTCCACTTCCATGTCCCGCTGACACACGTCCCTCTAATCCTCTGTCTGCAGACACGTCCCAGTGCGGGTCTGATCACGGCAGGTCTATCGGTCTATAAGTCTATCGGTCTATAAGTCCATCGGTCTATAAGTCTATCGGCCTATAAGTCTATCGGTCTATAAGTCTATCGGTCTATAAGTCCATCGGTCTATAAGTCTATCGGTCTATAAGTCTATCGGTCTATAAGTCTATCGGCCTATAAGTCTATCGGTCTATAAGTCTATCGGTCCATCGGTCTATAAGTCTATCGGTCTATAAGTCTATCGGTCTATAAGTCTATCGGTCTATCGGTCTATCGGTCCATCGGTCTATAAGTCTATCGGTCTATAAGTCTATCGGTCCATCGGTCTATTGGTCTATAAGTCCATCGGTCTATAAGTCCATCGGTCTATAAGTCTATCGGTCTATAAGTCTATCGGTCTATAAGTCTATCGGCCTATAAGTCTATCGGTCTATAAGTCTATCGGTCCATCGGTCTATCGGTCTATAAGTCTATCGGTCTATAAGTCCATCGGTCTATCGGTCTATAAGTCTATCGGTCTATAGGTCTATCGGTCTATAAGTCTATCGGTCTATAAGTCTATCGGTCTATCGGTCTATAAGTCCATCAAACCGTTTCCCTTTTGAGGGCCAACCCAGAGGCCATCTCTGCCCAGATGTTCAGCCAAGGTCAGGGGGGCACATTCGATCTGAGCGAACCGCGACCCCACCTGTGGTGTTGTGGGCTGTTCGTAGGACCTTCGCCCCAGGGTGGTGGTTAAACGTCTTCGTACCTCTGACCTGTCACGGTGAAGAATGACCAACACCTACAAGCAGCCTCTCGCTCAGGAAGCCTTGTCTTTACTTCATCACACTGTTGACCACTCAGAGAAGTGTGACTGGGGTCAGCTGGCTCAGGAGCGCTGATGCTCCGGTCACCTGACCCTCTTGGCCCTGATCGGCTCTTTGACTTGGCGGCCAACTAAACCCCTCACGGTCACCACTGTGCACCGATGAGGTCAGATTTCCGGTCGATATTTCACCTTCTTACAGCCGATTAAACACAAAAACGTGTCTTCTCACGTCGTCCTCCTCGTCCTCCTCGCCAGATGACATCTTTTGTTTGTCTGATTTTCATATTCTGCAAATATCTTTTGCGAAAAAAAGAAAATTAAACCGAAGTGAGAGTAAGATTTTGCCAATGTCTCCAGAACTTCTTTGACATTCGTGTTATCGGGCGAAGAGGGGAGCTGAGATGGAGCCGTGAAACAAACGTGAAAAGTGTGTGTGCGTCCGTCTTCGTCCCCTCGAACACACGTGGGTCACACGGACTCGTCCGAGACGCAGGCAGGAGTGCTGCATTCTGCTGGAACACAATCAAAGGACGGGCTTCCCCGAGACCGAGCCAAGAGTTGGTTCACGCACGCACGCACGCGCCTCACTCCGACTGTGCTGCGTTAGAGCCGTGCGCGCCGCTCCGATTGCGCCGCGCTGACCGCTTGCGCAGCAATCCCGCCGCACGCCAGCGCACGTCCCCGGGCAGAGCCGAGGCCCCCCGGCCCCCCCCCCCCGAGACGAGAGCACGACGCGAGGGACCCCGGGAGACCAGCACCCGACGCGCGGGTCCCGACGTGCGCGGCCGGAGAGCGCAGCTCGCCCCGAACAAGTCCCGAGGAGTGCGAGCGGGTCTGAGGCGGACGCGGGGAGCCGGGGGAGGATGCGGGGAGGCGCCGGGAGAGAGGAGGGTTCGGGGGGGGGGGTACTCACCCTGCGGAGCAGAGAGCCGCTCGGACGCCGCCGAGCTCCGTGCGCACTGGAAGGGCTGGCCACCAAATTCGCAGTTTTCCCCTAACCCCCAGCTCTCTCCCTCGCTCCCTCCTCGCGCGCGCACGCGCACGCGCCGCGCTTGCTCCTCTGTACTCCTCCTCCTCTCTCTCCTCCGTGCTCCCCTCTCTCTTCCAGCACTGCGGAGAATCGTTTGGATGGGCTTTACTGTAGTTTGGGCAGAGGGGAGGTGGGACTGGTGCGTGCATGTGTGTGTGTGTGTGTGGGGGGGGGTGTACAGGCTGGAGGGAGAAGAAGCCACGCACGCACGAGCGCACGCACGCACGAGCGTGGCAGGAGTGCGCTGGCTGGAATCGAGGACACGGATGACAGCGTGCGCGACGCCGACGCGCAGCAACAATTAGAAGAGCGGAAGTCATCAAGGAGCTCAGCGTCTGCGTGAGCACGTGCGCTGGCCCCAGCGCGTCCACGAACCCGCAGTAGAACCAGAACCTGGAGTTTGATGTCACGGTTCAGGTTCGGATCTAAAACCTCCACGTACGCGTCTGCCTCGCGCGAATCAAGTGACGTAACCCCGCGCAATCACATCTGCACTCGAAGCAGTAACGAGGTTGATGTTTGAGACCTAACAGATGTGCTCATCAGCCACAGCTGGAGGCCACGCGCGAAAAGTGGCCGTAGAGGACGGAGTGAGTGTGACCTCTGAGGGGGACAGCGACGCTTCAGTCGAACCCTGGCGCCACACACCTCGACAGGCTGATGGGTGAGCAGGGACACAAACCCCGGAGAGCACCGGAAGGGTGCAGTGGACTGGGTAGACTGGGACAGAGGCCACATAGTGGGTCAGGAAGCCTCAGTGGGACACGTACTAATAAAATGTGACCTTAAATCTTCCGTCAGTAGTTTAAACAAGCTCAGCGTCCATGTGAGGAACTATAACATTTACAGACTGTGTGTCGGATGTGTGTGTGTTGGATGTAGGGGGTGGGGGATGTAAGATGTCACATGTTTTCTTATGCAAGACAAAAATATTATGTGCATGTGTCTCCCTGTACTTGCATGAGATTTTGTGCAAGTGCATGTGTGTGTGTGATGCCTCCACACACTTTTTCATGGCTGACTGGCCTCATGAGCCCCTGGCGACCCACAGACGGATACAGTAGGCTGTGTTGCCCTGTGATTCACACAGTGCGTGTGTGTGTGTGTGACAAGGGAACTCATCCCACCTGCCAACTTCTCACAAACATGTTCCAGTTTGTGGACCAGACCAGATTAAATCTGCTTAATTTGTTACTGATGACCTTCGGCCTTTTAAAGTGTTTCATTGGTGATAACATGATTTTATTACAGCTTTTTAATGCCCAAATACTGAGAGCCAATAAGAGCTAATTCAATTACCACAAAATAGTCAGCAAACATGCTCCCAGTCTAATGTTGTGTAATATTTAAAACTGCTGACCTACAGACCAGGCCTCACTTCAGTCACTAAATTAAATTCCTCTGAGTTGCACCATCTGTCGGTGGTTTGTCGTTTTCTAAGCTTTACATCGAGCACTTCTGAGGATGAAACTCCTCAAATAGTTGTTTAAGAATGTTGGAACTGCAGCAGCGAAGACCAAAGCTGAGGATTTACGATGTTTTGAGATATTTGTCAGGTACGGACCCGACAGGACCCAATTGTAGAACACACACACGAGCTCAAAGAGGGTGGGGTGAACAAACCAAGTTTAATACTGGCACACTAGAAACACACAAACCGAACATAAGGCAACAAACCAAGGAGGATACAACAGAGGATACAACAGAGGATACAACGACAAGCCAACCTGCAGGAAACCGGGTGAACAGGCGAACCACGGCGAAGCCGGAACGAGGAACAAGGTTCGATGAACTCAGGGCGAAGCCTCTCTCGGGACGAAACACTCCCACGCCGACCTCCGCTGACCGCGCCCTCAAATAGGGCACTGATTGGTCCAATCAGGGCCAGGTGTGTGGCCACGCCTGGACGTGGGGGGAACGGGCGCCCCCTGGAGGAGGCAGTGGGGCACAGGACGAGGGGGGGAGCCTCACAACATTGACCCTTTCACCTGCGTCAGGGCTGAATCTCGTCAGGGCTGCACGTGGAGAAAAACACATGTGTGACACTTCCAGGCCAGCACACACCAGGAGAGATCTACTCTATCTTCAACCCCTCCATCCTTTCCAGTGCAACGAGAGCCTGATGGGAGCTGACATGTGCCACGTGGTTTCTATAGGGTAGCGAGTCGATGGTAATCTCATCCCTCAGATCACAGCGGCGCTTCACAGCCGCTGGCCTGAATTCACGCGGGCCAATCTGATGCGTCCTCACAAAGGGGAGCGCCGTGGTCCTGCTCTTCAGGTGGGGTCTGGTGTCTCTCCGGCCTCCACGGAGCACTTCTGAAGCCTGGACAGGCCGCCAGTGTGCTATCACAGCTGAGGGTAGAAGACCTAAATGAGGGCGTAGTGGAGGCACCTCCTGGTTTTTAGGGGCTGATGTGACTCATGATCACAAACGCGGTGATGGCGAGGGAGCACATGGCCTATTTACTGGTTATTCTCAAGTCTGGCCAACTGGTCCTGACTCAAACTGCTGGGCGCATCAGGGGGATAGAAAGTGAGCGGCGAGGCGCCCGTCAGCCCCACTGTTTCTAACCGCCACGTTGGCCTGACCTGGATCTGAAGCTCCGCTGGCGCTGACGTCGAGGCGACCCCTCGCTGCTGCCCACAGACGCAGACAGTCAGGACCGACATCCCACTGGGAACACTGGACCTTCCTCAGGAGATCAACTGGATCAACTGGTGGGTGGAAGAAGTTGGCTCCAAGTGTTCTGTTGGTACAGAAGAACTTCTCTGGGTCATGTCTGCTGGTGGAAGGACTGATGGATTTGGTGAAAATGAGAGTGGGCGGGCTTCTGACCCTTCATCTCACCTTCCTCAGGCTCTGTAGAAAAGATTCTGCTGAGAGTAAATATCAGAAAAATCAATACAAACATCCCATCAAAGACACGGGAGCCTATTTTAAAGCTGAAGCATTAATCAATGAATTTAGGGGAGATTTCTGAGAAGAAGACTACGCTGGCTCCGAGGGGATGGTCGTTAGCGATCAATAAAAGTATTGATCCAGTCTGTGGATGCTGAAGTGAGACGTGGGCAAGGTGAATAACGATGGGGGGAGAGTCTGAGGACGCTGTCAGAGAGGAGCGAGCAATTAACGTCAGCATCTCCTCGGTTAGGAGGGCCTGTTGGCTGTGAAGGAGGGTGTGGTCGGGGGGGGGGGGCAGCAGCAGCAGGCTTCACGCCCGCTCCCCCCAACCACCCGTCCGTCGCAGTCAACCCGTCTCTGTGGACGCAGAAGCTGCAACGGCCGCCCGAGGCTGCAGGAACGGAGCGAAGGCTCGTCAGCGTCACGCTGCCGAAGACGCAGCCCCTCACCACAGCCGCAGCGCACACCCCCCCACCGATGCTCTGGTCAGCATGGAGCATCTATACGAACGCAGGGTCCATATAGAGGCTCCTCCTCCTCCTCCCTCCATCCTGCTGCATCCGCCTCATTCCTCTGGGGTCCCTCTCACCCCTCTTCCCTTGCCCCTCGCTCTATTTTTAGCCTCTTGCCAGGGAAATCCAATCCAGGAGCGTTCTATTTATAGGAGCTGTACATTGATCTGTGCGTTCACACAGTAACGGAGGATTTCTACATGAACTGCAGACGCTGTTGGAGCAATAATGAGCAGCGCCATGAGCCAGCCGTGCACGTGAGCGCACGTGAGCGCTCGCCGCTCTTAAACTCTGACCACCGCGAGGGCGGCGGCGTGTTGGCTCTGCTCCGAGCATCCTCCGAGTTCAGGTAAAGCAAACGTTTGAAGAGGACCGCTGACCTTTATAAAGGTCACTACATGCACGTCTCCAAAGTCGTTACATGAGGTAAACATCTGTCGTCTCTCATGGTCGTTATGATCGGAGCACGACTCACCACTGGAGCGCCGCTGAACACGGCCGCCACTCGGACCCGTGCTCCGCGCGTCCACGTCCACCTTCACGGACCGGCCTGCTGGCGTGGAAGCACACGTCAGATCTTTGCACCAGCTCGAACACAAAAGGGTTCAGAGCAGCGTTCTGTAGGAGGGGACGGATGCTCAGCGTGTGTGTGTGTGTGTGTGTGTGTGTGTGTGTGTGTCAACCTGCACACACCACACCTGCACACACCACACTTTAATAAGCCGGCACACACAGAACGCTTGTTTTGAAGGCTTTCAGAGCGGTTCTGCGGTTGCTGTGACAACCGGCAGTTGTGAGATATCCCAACAGGAAAATAAAACGCAGCTTAAGCGGTAAAGAACGGAGGGAAAGAAGCGGAGAAGCAGAAGTAATAAAATCAGAGGGGGCGGTCTGATGGAGAGCAAACAAGTTGTTGATGTGGTGAAAGAGTCGGAGGAGAAATGATGGAGGGAAGGAAGACAGCTGAGGGGGGAGGGAGGGAAAAGAGGAGGAGAAAAGAGGAGCAGAGGGAGGAAAAGAGGGAGGAAAACTGGAGCAGAGGGAGGGGAAAGAGGAGCAGAGGGAGGGAAAAGAGGAGCAGAGGGAGGGAAAAGAGGAGCAGAGGGAGGAAAAGAGGGAGGAAAAGAGGAGCAGAGGGAGGAAAAGAGGAGCAGAGGGAGGGGGAACGTGAAAGATGAGGAGCTGACACCTTCATCTTCACCAAGGGAGGAAGGTGAGGAGATTCAGGGATGACGGAGGAGAAGACGGAGAGAACATGTGACACGTGTGAGGAGCTGCGTCCGTCTCAGTTGAACACATGATGGATGAAGGTGCGTTTAAGGATCGGGCGCTCGGGGGAAGGGAAGCGAGCGGCTAACTTTGGGGGGGCGTCGCCTCTGCTGCTGAGAGGAGATCAATGGGGCCTCTCCTCCACCGCTGCCACTTTACTGGCATCACGCTGCATGTTCACATGTATCACGCATGCACACGCATGCACACGCATGCACGCACGTGCACACACGTGCACGCACATGCACCGTGGCGGCGCGTCCCGGCCGTCCTTGGAAAGCGCGCCTGTCAGCAGGTGCGTTGCTGCTGCTGTCAATACTGTATTGTGTGTGTGTGTGTGTGTGTGTGTGTGTGTGTGCAGCCATTGTGGTTGTTGTGGGAGAGAGGAGGAGAGAGGGAGGCTGAAGGAGAGGAGAGAGGGACGGGAGAGGGCCAAGGACGGAGAGAACAATAAGAATAGATGGGAAAATAGCTGCCGAGCGAGAGGCAAAAGGATCAGCCGTGAGGTGGCGGCGATTCCCCGAGTCCTGAGAGAGGCGTGGTCTTCACCGACACACACACGTGAGCCAGCTGAGGACAGAAGCGGGTGTGTGTCTCACGTTGGTTGGAGCTGTTGAGCTTTGAAGGGAGCAGATTCAGGTTGTGAGCTCTGCTGATCAGGTCAGGAAGCTCCGCCCTCAACTGGGAACCAAAACGGGAGGTCAAAGGTCACGCTGCTGCTCCAAACGACGCCTCTTTCTTTAAACCAACTCTTTCGCTGCACCGATGGTGACCGGGGGTCAGTGGAGGGTCAGCGGCCGTTTTCTGACCTGACGTCCTGATTCCGCCCCCCCCCACGCGCCGAGCTCCTCAAAGACGGCGTGCTGACGGCGCCGTGTGCTGGAAAATATTTAAGGGAGGTTAAACAGCTGTGTGGACCGGGGGGCTGAACGGCATGTCCCGACATATTGAGACGTCTTAGCTGCTGGCATCTGCGCTGATTCCTCAGGTTCACTGAGCAGGAAAACGCTCCGCGTGCACTTTGAACGGAGGGAATCAGCTGGCGAGAACCGCCGAGTCACAGGAACATACATGATGTCCACACCGTTTGACGCTGACGTCCAGGGACGCGCAGAGATGGAGACACGAGGCGGGACCGGCCGGGGCAGGAGAGGAGGGGGGGGAGGGAGGATTTAAGGGTGAGGAAGAGTTCAGAGAGACAGGCTCCTCTCCTCCTCGTCTTAATCCATCCCTCCTTTACGTTGGGCTCTCTGCACCGTCTGTCGGAGCTTCTCTCCCTGATGCAGCAGCTAAATAATGACTCAGCGCTTCCTTCACCTTGCACTTCTTTGGCTCACGAGGCTGAGGATCTCGCAGCTCCAGCACCCGTTTAAAGTCCACGAGCAGCTGAAGAGAGCCCAGAGAAGAGCCCACAGAAGAGCCCAGAGAAGAGACCCCACAGAAGAGCACAGAGAAGAGACCCCACAGAAGAGCCCAGAGAAGAGACCCCACAGAAGAGCCCAGAGAAGAGCCCACAGAAGAGCCCACAGAGGAGCCCACAGAAGAGCCCACAGAAGAGCCCACAGAAGAGCCCACAGAAGAGCCCACAGAAGAGCCCAGAGAAGAGCCCACAGAAGAGCCCACAGAAGAGCCCAGAGAAAAGCCCAGAGAAGAGACCCCACAGAAGAGCCCACAGAAGAGCCCACAGAAGAGCCCACAGAAGAGCCCAGAGAAGAGCCCACAGAAGAGCCCACAGAGGAGCCCACAGAAGAGCCCACAGAAGAGCCCACAGAAGAGCCCAGAGAAGAGACCCACAGAAGAGCCCACAGAAGAGCCCACAGAAGAGCCCACAGAAGAGCCCACAGAAGAGCCCAGAGAAGGACGGTCCACAGGAGGAGGATCACAGCCAGGAGGCTCCGCCCCCACCAGCGCGCCTGGGAGGATGGTTCTGATGATTCTGGTGGCGTCAGGCCCTCTCCATCCTCCTGAGGCCACTGGAGCAGGTCCTGACAGGTGAGGGCCGAGCGGCAAACCTGAGCTGAGACGAGCAGAGGAGACGCTGAGGCCTCCTGGACCGCCACGCTCGCCCTCACACCGCCTGACACGTCCTTTATTCTCTGGAGCTGACAGCTGCTGCACGAAGAGACGCTGAATAAAATACTTTTTGGTCTCGTAAAATAACTTTAATTTAAAAAAATGAAATAAATATATAACAGATGTTGTTTTTGCCTGAATTATAATGTTTTGATTTGTGTAAAAACTGAAGAAAACACTCTTCCGGTTCCTGATGCTCAGCCTGAAGGACATTGGAACACACACACACCACACACACACGCACATACACACACAAACACCACGCACACACACCACACACACACGTACACACAAACACCACACACACGCACACACACACACACACACACACACACACAGTCTTTGGGTGTTTTTTGTAAATCTCAAATGTTTCATAAGAGTACCAGTTGCTGAATTCTCTTGTTGTTTCGTATTATCTAAATTGTCATTTATCAAATGATGAATGTGTGAGCGCGTGCGTGCGTGCACGTTCTCGCACATTGGTGCATTTCTCTGGAGAGTTTGGATGTTTTTGCCCTGCAGCTCATCAGCTGAGGTACATCTGTGACAGACTGGAGATCTACAGGCTGTGTGTGTGTGTGTGTGTGTGTGTGTGTGTGTGTGTGTGTGTGTATGTGTGTGTGCGTGTTTTCGTCACCGACATTGAAGAACGCGGTCGTTCCCGCAGCCTTGTAGTAACGACATGTTCCCACTAGGTGACAGCAAACTGTTTCCTTCCATGCGTCATCATGCTCGAGGACAACAACCTGGAAAAACCTCAATCCATCAATCAAACATGATCGATCAATCATTGATCATTGATCGGCCATCGGCACTTGTTTGTTCACGACTGAACGGCTCTTGAAAACACTTATAAAGTTGGGTTCTTTCTATTTTAACAGCACAACTGAAGGAACATCAAGGTCACATGTTCAGTGTGTGTGTGTGTGTGTGTGTGTGTGTGTGCGTGTGTGTGTGTGTGCGTGTGTGTGTTTACTGGTCACAGTCTCAGTGGATGTGCTGTCACCAGTGGTCTATCCCATTTATGTCAGCGACCAAAGTCCAAATTCAAAGCTGGAAATGTAGAAAAAAAACAAACAGAACCCAACCTGATTTATAGAGGAGGACAAATAGGCTGCTGGACCTGTCCCTCCTCTCTGTTTCTGTCTCTTGTCTCTGTTTCTGTCTCTTGTCTCTCTGTTTCTGTCTCTCTGTTTCTGTCTCTTGTCTCTGTTTCTGTCTCTTGTCTCTCTGTTTCTGTCTCTTGTCTCTGTCTCTTGTCTCTCTGTTTCTGTCTCTTGTCTCTGTTTCTGTCTCTTGTCTCTCTGTTTCTGTCTCTTGTCTCTGTCTCTTGTCTCTCTGTTTCTGTCTCTTGTCTCTCTGTTTCTGTGTCTCTGTTTCTGTCTCTTGTCTCTCTGTTTCTGTCTCTTGTCTCTCTGTTTCTGTGTCTCTGTTTCTGTCTCTTGTCTCTCTGTTTCTGTCTCTTGTCTCTGTCTCTTGTCTCTCTGTTTCTGTCTCTTGTCTCTCTGTCTCTTGTCTTTGTTTCTGTCTCTTGTCTCTCTGTTTCTGTCTCTTGTCTCTGTTTCTGGTCTCTGTTTCTGTCTCTTGTTTCTCTGTTTCTGCCTCTCATCTCTCTGTTTCTTGTTTCTGTCTCTCATCTCTGTCTCTCGTCCCTGTTTCTGTCTCTCGTCTCTCTCCTGATGTCAATACGAGGCAGCGGTTCTTCAAGTCCTGAACTCACTTGGGCTTTTCTGAACAGCCCCGTCAGTGAAGATACGCTCTGAGGACTTTTAAAAATGTTTCCGAATCGTTTGATAGAAAGTAAATAATCGATTTTAAGTTGTCTTTAAGTTAGAATAAGGGTTTGATGGATTTTAGAGAGTCAGTATAAATCAAGCTCTGAATAAACCAGGCCAGGGATTTGCCCCCCTCTGCTGGACAAGACCGGGAACTGCAAGTGTTTTTGCCTCATCACGACAGGCTGTCCCCTCAGACTCATAAATACAAATTAAAACTATTTAATTATAAAACGAATTATAGACTGAATCAAATATTAATTCACAGTTGTTTTAACACATCAAGTGCGAGAATGAATTTCTGAAAAACCTAGATATTATGGGATGTTGGCCAAGCAGGATCATTAAACAGAGAACGGGGGCTTTTCCCATCAGTCTTTGACTCATTCACACTCCTGTGGATGAATGTGAGAAAACGCCTGGAGCCAGTGAGCAGAAGCTTGACACCAGAACGATGAAGAGAAGCAGATTTATGTTCCTGATTCTGCTCTGCCTGTTTCTTTTCCTGCCGGTTCTGCCTCTCCTGCATCACCTCGGTGTAATTAGAAAGGCATCATTCATGCTGCAGTTACAGTACATCTCTGCACGATGCTTCAATCAGAGCTAAATCAGCTCTGAGCATTCGCAGGAGCGAGAGGTCACACCGAGCTCGCAGCAGTGCGGTTTTCAATCACACCCGCGGGATAAATGTGATGAAGATAAGCAATGCACATGCAGACGGCCATCAGACGTGGACGTGCGCGTGCAGACGTACGGTCTGGTGGAAGGCGTGTTGAGATTTCCATCACACATGTGTGAGAGCATGTGCAGGCTTTAAATAATGAGCGTGTGACTGGCTGCTCTTTTCCACTGTGGGAGCTGTTACCCAGAGGCCAGCGAGGAGCTGATGGGGAGCGTGAACTCCAGCCAGGCCGCCTTCCTCCAGCCGCTGGAGGTGATTATTATCTGATGTGGTCATTTCAAATCCAGGGAGTATTAGGTCTTTATCACCCCATAGTTCACAATCTATCTGCAGCCTGATGTGTTTATTGATCAATAATGATTCAGTGGTGCTGAAGCTTTGCTTTAAATGCATTCTTCATACCATAAACCATAACGTGGACAATAAACCTTATCGTCTGTGCTGGAATATAAAGAGAATTGTGGACATAAATTATTGTCAGAATGCAAAGATAAGTGTTGGCACAAATAATCTCAATCATTTATCGAATACAGAACGCTCATTCTGATTGGATTAAATTGTTTGTGTGTTCACATGAGACACGGAGCATCCATATCTCCAGTAGGGAGCATTTAGAGATTTGTTTTCCACGAGGCTGTAGCCGTGAACGCCTGTGTTCTCACATTTCTGGATGGACTTCCAGGAGCAGAGTTGTTGAATATCAGCTCCAGGTCACACTGATAAATTCTGAATAAACACAGAACAATCCTCAGAACGTCTACGCATATTATTTCCACATTAAAGGACGGCTGCGTGTGAACCAGAGGGTTTATCGGGACAAAACTGGAGCGACACTCAGCTGTTGCTCTCATCCTCATTCTTGGCTCCTCAGAGCAGAATTAGGAGCTTTGCAGCCCAGAGCAACAACAACAAACAGCTTTGAGCTCCAGCCGGGAGCAAGACGATAACGGGAACCAGGAGCACATCATGTGTGCTCAGGAAAGGTGAGGAAGATGAAAGGAAAGGAGACAAGTGAGGAAAACAAGGATGCAGGTAAGGAGTCATTAGATGTGGCTCAAACAGAAGCAGCTTGTTTTAGCTGCCCCAAACCACAGATGCAATAATATAATCCAGCACCTTTTGGTTCTATCCTCCACCATTCGCTGCTTCCACACGTGCACGAGGCGGCCAAAGGGAGCGCGTCTCCTCCAGCTTCACGAGCACAACATGAGGAAGACGACGCTTAAACGATCCAGATGATCAGATTTGCCAAACAAAGACGCCATCTGCCATCCACGCAGAATAAAGCAGCTCTCGGGCTGCCAAAAGGGTTTTGCATAATTTTAATAACAGTTTAAAAGCTCTCCGGCAGCATGATTAGCATGAAGAAGATCTGTGCTGTGGAGGTGAGTCTGAACTCAGGAGAATTATCACTTTCATTAACAGAAAAGGAAACACGGCAAGATCACAGGCAAAGTGACAGAGTGATCACGTTTCCTCCAGGAGCAACTGTCTATGAAAAGTACCTCTCACTGTTTGGGAGTGCCTCAAAAATACTCACCAAGCACACTGTAAATTGAATTAGTGAAGTCAGCAGGTGTACAAACCTTTTATCAGCAGGTTCAGTGTGTTACTGAGATGTTCTAATCAGATATGAACAAAGAGTCCACATAAATCACCGGCAGAGGTCAACCATCTTCTCTGGGTCGTGCACATTCAAAATTAGTGTCGTGAGATAATTAACTGGATGTCTGCAGTGATCCAGACACAAGAGGTCGCTTCCCTTTTAAGATGATTTGGCTTGTGCCGCCACGCCGGGTGCTCAAGAGCTGGAAACAGCAGACGTTCATCAGGCTGGAACCAGACCAGCAGCAGTCAAAGTCAAAGGTACAAGTAAAGAGATAAAATACCTTTGGGGACAGGGACACACCTGTCCTCACTCTCTGTTTTTCTCTGCTCTCAGACTGTCCTGTTGATTAAACCCCTTTAATATAATAGGAGCTAAGGCTGGCTTTGTGCCACTGGGCCCACTGAAGGTCTCAGCACTTTCTGACAGCACAGTCGACCACCAGGGGGCGCCTGATAAAGAAGAGTGGTGGTCTTTTTTTAAACAGGCAAACCTGGTGTATAACTGCTGCTACTGCAGCATCAACACGTGATGGATTTGAGCAACAGATCTTCCTTCGCCCTCACTCCACCCCTCGCTGCGTCCGAAGGGCAGAACCACCGCTCACATATCAGAGATTCCTCCGTGACTTGTTCCAGTTGTTCCCATGTTCCGCCCGTGTTTCGGCAGCGCCACATGCAGGGCTGTCACGCCGACGCCTCTCCTGTCACAGCTCTTTTTAATTGTGTGACACCAACTGTCTGGATCACACAGGATGGAGCGGCGGTGAGAGCGGGATAAAAAGAAGGTGGGAAGAGGCTTTCTGCGCGCTGTCTCAGGCTGATGCATGGATATGTCCGTGAAATCTGCCTCCAGAGATTGAAGCGTGTTGAGGATCCGTCCTCATATCAGAGCTCCAAATGTGATTGAAGGGGGGGAAAAAAGGAAAGAAATCCACCTTAGGTGAAAAATTCAGGATTTTGCATCATTCATCCCTGATTAATTTTTCACAAGCCAAGAGATCAAAAAGTCCAGCATCCAGTACTGGAGAAAGAAGGTGAATCCTGCGCAGAGGCGAGCCACCAGAGAAGAGAAAGCCTTTGTTAGTCGCGGCACAATCATTGTTTACTTGTTGGCATTGAGAAGTCACGTGTCTCCGACATTTCGCTGCTCCAATCGATACATTTTCCAAGCACAGACGTCTTAACGGCGGGGACAGCCGTGCGGTTATCGATCGCTCAGTCAGGGATTATAAATGTGTTCTCTGCAGCTTGCAGTACTTTATAAATAAAACTGGGCCAAAGCGCCTGCAGGTCCGTTCCTTTGGCGCAGGAACTGACTCTGACAAATCCCAGCGTCTCCGTCCTCACACCTCCAGCCTGGATGTCTCAAAGAGTCCCATCAGAGCCAGACCCCTTCTCCCCACTTGGGTGCACAGATCAGCTCACAGGATGGACCTGTGTGGGTCTCCACATGGGCTTTAGGCCCCTGACCATTAGGGGATTATGGGACATAACCAGCTGCTAACTGCCTCCACCAGGAACACCACCAACGTAAAGAAATCCTTGACGTCGCTACAGACTTGCACCCATTTCACTTTTGGCTGCACCGTGACCTTTGACCTCTCATGTCCCCTCCTGTGAGTACCTCTGATGTTTCTGAACTTTTGCTTTTTTTCCCACCATGTAGGAGCTTTCTGGGTTTCTATGGACTAAAGCATTTTTCATTTTCTCCAACCTTTTCGGGTCTATTTTTAATTCTCTTCTTTTCTTCTGTCAGCCCTCCTGAGTCACTCTGACTGTATTTTCCTTGTCGCAGCACCACAGAATATCCTGATAATAAACATGTCTTTAAGATATAACTCAAAAGAAAGTGCAGTGACTACAGCAGCAGACGATATCACATCAGAGCAGATAAATATATCCACTGTCACACTGAGTAGACAGAGTTTGTGGAGGAAAAGCAGCGTTTGCTGGAGGGAAGTTACACACCAAGAGGAAGTAAGATCAAAACTCTTCATAAATCTGGGAGCTGTTTGCCAGAAACACCAAAACTATTTTGTGCTACCAGATGAAATGAAACCATGCAAGCATGTACGAGAATATCCTGGATGAGAGCAATAAACTATAACACAAGTCACGCTTTGGATCCACGCAGCTGAAGTTCGACCTAAAAAATCAGCACAAGATAATAATCCAGCTCTCAAGGTCATTGTGTGAGTAAAGCTGTCCCAAAGCTCAGGTTTATTTTATCAAGTCAAAACTCAAGGATTTGACCTCAGCACAGATGAAGAAGCTCCACGTCTAAATAAATCAAAAGATGCTTTTGCTCCACGTCCAGGCAGACCAAAGAGGTCTTCTAATACAACTGTGAGCAGTCCAAGGTGAACTCCATCAGGTGGCCTGGTCCTGAACACACCCAAGGGCCCGAGACAAGCTCAACGGAGCTGAAAAGAGGGTGGACATGGAGAGCAGAGCGCTCTCAGAGCCATCCCTCCTTGTTTCAGTGGACTGGTGTTATGACTGTTGGTGTGTTGGGACACACACACACACACACACACACACACACACACACACACACACACACACCTGGTCCACCAGCACCAGTTCTGCTTTAATATCCTGTCCCAGACCACTCGCCCACACCGACAGCAGGACATTGGGTCGCTGCCCCCTGAGCCACAGCTGGAAGCACCACGACAACGGCGAGCACCACGACAACGGCGAGCATCACGACAACGGCGAGCTGGAGCGCAGATGTCAGAGTGACGTGAGTGTCGGCAAACCCGCTGATGAGGGCGGAACCGCCGCCACTGTCTGGCCCGCTGCATCCACTAATGACGCCATGACCACACCGCTGCCGTTCCCAGACAAATCCAGATGTTCCCTCCAGAGTTAGCGACACAGCCTGAGAGCGCACGCGTGAAGGTTCAGGCGGGGAAGTCCTGCTGCTCCTTCAGACGTGCGTAACTGACGTCATCAGCAGCTCAAAGACAAAAGTGAAGCGGGTCCTGTTCCAGCTGCAGCAGGAAACATCTGTCTGAGCAGTTCCCTCAACAAAGTGTTGAAGACAAGGACAAACAGTTGAGGGAACGCTTCTCAGAGACCACCTCAAACTTTTCTGTTATTGATGAACCTTGGAGACTTGAGGGATGAAGCCCACTTGAAACACATTCATATTAAAGAGCTCTTTCTCCTCCTCAGATAAGCAGAAACGTCGGTTTGATGAATGAGATCTTGTGTGTTACGCAGCGGCCTTCCAGCCGCACAACAACAACAACAACACACACATGCGACACACACAAGTGTTGCCTGATGCATCTCTGTACGGTGGGACGCGGGAAAAGGACCATAAATCAGACCACATCGCCGAATGTGGAACGGCTTTCTCAAACAAAACAGGAAGAAAGAAAACTCAGTTTATGTGATGGATGAGTGACTTTAGTGTTTATTAGGGTCTGAACACAGAATCTGGATCTGGAAATCTAGAATTTAAATGTCATTTTAATCCAGCATCAACTGTTGTTGATCAGAAAAGAACTGGAAAAATGAATATGGAACATTTTCCAGATCTGACAGGAGGACGGTTGATCTGTGGAGATCATTTATTAATACAAATGACTGAAGTCTTTGTATCCTTTTAGAACAAGACCACCTCTGGCTCCAAACCAGTACTGTAATGGAGAACACGTAGGGCCACTAAATGGGTGAATAATTGTATTTAGTGAGGACTGTGAGTCATTTGTTGCCGTAATGAGGTGACGCTGAGCTAATTGGCTCTGACACTGGTGTAAATAAATAAAAGTAAAGAAAAGGGATGGAAGGAAATCAAGATTTCAACTCTACAAACACTTCAAGATGGCAGGGAAACAACATTCTGTGGCTAATCTGCTAAAAAAAACACATGCTGTTATGAAAAATGCAAGATTATTTTAATTTATTTAACTGTTTATTCATTTATTTGTGGCAGATTGGAACAGATTAGACTGAAATGTGCTTATTTTCCTTCTTCAGTCTGAACCACAGTCACAGTTGTTGCTAGTGCCTTCAGAACGGTCTCATGTTCCTCTACAGCTTCACAAAGGAACTCACATGTGACGTGTGATCAGTGACGTTCTTCAGCACTGGAGGCTGGAGCTTTAGCCCCGCCCAGCTTCATCACCTGATGGCGCTCGCTACCTGATGCAGTCGTGAGAAGGTGTTCATATTATAAACCTGATCACACGTCCTTAAGGTTGGACACACCTTTTCATGATCTCTATTTACTTTCATCCCAGGAACGTATGAATGTCAACCCTAACCCTAAACACAGATTCTTTACTTGTTCAGCTCTTGGCAGGTTTGGGATCATTCAGGTTATTTATCAAGTAATTATCAAGATGAGACCAAGTGTCAGCGGGTTCTATCAGGGTTGAGTTGGGTCGAGGGCAGCCCTGTTCAATAACGGACCAAAGCGAGCAGGTTTGGGCCGAAGGTGATCAGAGTTGTAGGTGATCAGGGCTGAAGGTGATCAGGTGATCAGGGCTGCAGGTGATCAGGGCTGCAGGTGATCAGGGCTGCAGGTGATCAGGTGATCATGGCTGCAGGTGATCAGGTGATCATGGCTGCAGTTGATCAGGTGATCATGGCTGCAGGTGATCAGGTGATCAGGGCTGCAGGTGATCAGGTGCCCTGCAGAAAGCTGCACACTTTCACCTCAGAGTTGGAGGCAGATTAACAAATAAATCTCTTCATTGTGTGTGTGTGTCTGTGTGTGTGTGCACGGTCGGGGCTGGGGGAGAGGTGCTCGCCACTGACCCGCTCTCACCCGTGTTGCCCCGAGATACAGAAGAGATCTCTGCTCTGATCCTTCAGTCACGCTCTGTCTCGTGTTCCAGGCATGTCGGGGTGCGCATACGTGCGCTGCAGTCAGTCTCTCGCTCTCAGTCTCTCTCACACACACAGAAACACACACACACACACACACACACACACACACACACACACACACACCGCTTCAGATGACACGTGTTGTAGATTCATGTAGGAATATTTGTATATTTGTTCTCATGTGTGTGGAAGCTCAAATATTTGATGTGTGCACCGTGTGTGGGTGCTGGGCTTGTGATGACATCACCAACACTATTTGTCTGCAGAAAACAAGAAGAGATGATCAGGGAAATAATAATAATTACATTTCTGCAGGACAAACTGAATATTTACCACAGTGAATAATGAAAACAATCTCATAAAAGTTCAAATATTTACTTGTGTGTGGGTTTTTTTAATATTAATATTCAGCCTGTTCCGGCCCCTCTGAGATGTTGTGAATTAAAATGCACGTGTGAACCACATTTGGGAGTTAAAGATTGTTCTGAGTCTGTATAAAGAGAGAGACAACAGAGACAACAGGCTCAATCAAATCTCAAACAGAAGAAGCTCCAGAAGGTGTCTCCATCCAAAGGAGGTCCACTCGGCTTCGTGTGAAGCTCTTGAAATCCTGAAAACGTTGAACATTAGCAAACAGCTGGGAACACTGTTCTGAAAACACCATTTCCTTCTAAAAGCTCATCTAAATGTCATTATCGTGGTTAAACCCACAAAAATGGTGGTTCATTTTAAAGGCCATCGGGGTTATTAAGACAGATGCACATGCAAGTGAGGAGAGGGGGAACAAATCTGTGTGTGTGTGAGTGTGTGTGTGTTCAGTATTAATTATAGGTGCACTGCAGAAGTGGGAGTGCTGAACGTGTCGCGTTTGTGAGGACGTGCTCAGAAAAATGAACATGGAGAGGAGACCACATTTTCAAACATCACGGTGGCAATAGAATATAAAACGCGCTTTTATCATCAGACGCGTAATAGGTGCAATCATAATAACAGCATGCTTATTAGGACCCAATTGCTGTTTACGAAGCCCCGAGGGGCTGCAGGGTAAAGACATGTTTGAAAGGTTGTACATGTTTCAGCATCGTTTAATCGCTCTGGTTATAATTATGGGGTCAGGACGATAAAAGAGCTACGTTAAAGCGTCGTTACGAACGCTAGCCAATCACGGCCAGCCAGTCTAACATCTCCAAGAACAGAAGCACATTATTTTCATCCTCTCATTTCAAACCATCCAACATCTAACAGGACTGGATAAACTGGTCTACACAGGGCTGCATCCTCACTGTGACACCACCAGGGGTCACTGTTTCCGCTACGACCGAAGCTCCATGCCTAGTTAGTTGTTAACAGAAAGCCTGGAATCATTCATTTTTCATGAATAATTTTTTTTTCCTACCGGTTCCTTTAGTCAGCTTTTGGCCCATTTCATGTGTCTACTCTGAAAGAAATGCTTTTCCTTCTACTTTTGTGTTGAATGTGGTCCGATTTTTACCTTTGGGAGTGATCAGTCAGACTCATCCATGTGTTGTTTTGGAGCCCAGATCTGAAAGAACAGCAGATCTGAAACTGTAACCTGGCTGATTTCATATTCTGGGGTCATTGCTCCATGCTAAATGCCAGGAATTACATTGGTACCCTGTATAGCCTTGGGGGGAGTCAAGAGTGTTAATATGAATAAATAGAAGGTTATTGGTGTTAACCTGGAATATCATCCATCTTGAGATTCAGGACTAACTCCTGGTTTAGGCCAGATGTGTCCTTCAGAGACCTGAACGTGAACTCAGCCCGCACCTCAGTACATGGAAGACCCTGAGAGTTTGGTCATAAATCAGATATATGCACATCTCATCACACGCAGCACCTAGATATGTGTGTATGTGTGTGTGTGTGTGTGTGTGTGTGTGTCTGTTTGTGTGTCTCCTGTGCATGCGTTGTAATCAATGTGGTGATGAGCAAGCCCTGCCCCCAGGCAGCAGTGACTGATGGGAGTCATGTCAGCATCGTGAAGAGAGGCAGCAGACCCCTAACAGGCGAGGGTTCAACCACAGGGTCAGCACATGTTTGCAAACACGCCTCCTCCCGAGGTCACGGCTGCAATTTTATCACCCAGATTTTATGCACTTCTAGAATCTAAGATAACAACAAACAAAAGTGAAAGAAAAGAATCTAATTTACAGCTTAACCGAGCTTCTTTATCTTGGACGGTGATGAAAAAAGCTGGACTTACTTTCCGCCCTCCTTGCAGAAGCGTCTCAGCATGTCGTCTTCTTGCCCTGACAGCTGTGCACACGCTCGCGCTGCAGGACAGACAGCTGAAGATAATCCGTCCAGGGCTCCTCTTGGTTTTCCTCTTTTCCCGTTCCTGTAGAAGAATGTTGTCAGGGTCACCAAAAACAGCTCATTCACTCATTTTAGGGTGGAAGCAAGAGTTCCTGGAGGATGTGACTGCAGCTCTTTGCCCACATTAGCATTTAAGAGCATCTAGATGTTACTATCTGCCGCTGCGCTCAACAGATGCGCTGACATTTACTGCACAGGCGCTGGACCATCTACAGGCAGTGTCACGAACAGTCAGCAGTTTAACATGGACGTCTCATAACCTGAGTGTTTCTAAGAACAGACCCTCCGCCAAGATAAACATTTTATTACCTTTTACGGGAAGAGACGGCGAGCGCTGCAGTTTAATGGTTTCCCGTAAACGCGGCTGCAGATGGACGTCCCAGGGGAGAATTTACAGGAGACACATCCAAAGAGCCTGCAGGAGCCGTTATCGTAATGGTGCTGGTGGGGGGGAGCTAACCGGAACACATCTGAACTCCTGAACCGGCCGCGTGAGCGCTGCGGCTGGAGCCAGGCGGCGCCGGGCTGATGTTCCCTCCAGCTGATGTCTGAAGGCGACTGAGTGATGGATGCAGCTTGAGGTTCGTTCACAGCTCAGTGGGGTCAACCGTCTCTGTCGTCTCCTGCAGGAACCGATGCCTTCTCCGCCCCATCGTTCCTCCCTTCATCACCACTGAGGGCTTAAATCTCTCCTCCGCCTCTGGTCCACCCAGGTGAGGGACCGCAGTCCCTTTCCTCGAGACAGATGTGTTAAGATGAAGATTGATGTCATTCTTCTTACTTCCTGACGCTTCACGCGTTAAGAAGCTGGCGAGGCTTAAACCTTAAAGAATAAAAGCTCAGACGTTTGTTTCATAATAAAATCATCTCTTTTTTTATTTCTGTCTTGCTTAGAGTACAGCACAGTTTTGTCATTGTCCTCACTGGACACAGCATCTCACACCCATACCTCTGTGTGTGTGTGCGTGTGTGTGTCTGTGTGTGTGTTGGCAAGTGTGTGAGGCTTGACAATAAAGTGGAGCGCAACTAGCAGTAGACTCAGTGGGTCAATACAGCAGTATTGATACAAGGCCTTGAGAAGTTGTTTCAGAGGTGTACAAGCAGAAACCGTGGATGTGCTTCCACTGGAGGCTAAAGTCTGGCTCGTCGGGGGCTCGGGGACTTTAAATGCTTCATGTGTGTAAAACGGATGAACTTACATGTGTTACAAACATGTAAAACTGTCATTATTAAAAGAAAACCAATATTTGGCCTCCGTGGAAAACATCCCAGCGAACATCTCCCCCTGTCCCATACATGAGTCACATCAGCTTTAGGTTTGGAAAATGAAGAAAAAAGATGTGTGTTGTGTATAGTTTGTTTCTTGATCTTTTACAGCACGTCACACACATTATGTAGCAAAGTCCTCAGATATAGTGTATAGGTGGACTGGCAGGGGTAGCTGTGTGTGTTTGTATACTAATACAGCTACTGCAGGAAAGCCTGTGCTGCTTCGCTACATCATGTTTCAAAAAGAGGTTGTTCTTTACACGGTGGTATAAACTGCTGGGACAACCTGAAACAGGGTCCAGAAGGTGACCCCCTACACAAGTGAGAGTCGCGCTCAAAGCTGCTGTATTCATAAAAGGTTGAATTAGTCGTGAACCTGTAGCCCAACCCAAAAATAAAGGCCCCTCTGGGTAGACAAACGCCGCCACTGCTACAGTGACTCGGTCATAAGACACTCACACACCCTCCACGTGGTCACTAGGTTGAAATCTCAGCGTTAGCTACGGCAGATAGCTAATGGAGGCGGATAGTTGGTCTTAGGTGAGCAAAAACACAGTTACATACTGGTCTCTGTTTTTGCTGGGGGTTAGGGAGCTGGGCAGGAGACAAGAAGAGACGCACAGACAGAAATGACATATTCATCGAGATAAATAGCGAAAATTTAGTAGACAAACTTATATAACATAGATTGAAGCATCTTGAAATATATCATATATTTTTATCATACATATTTAGATAGGCTTTTTTAAAGTGAAGAAATAAATACATCCACAGATACTCTTCTTCAAAAAAGGAACAAAACAGACAAGCTTTACAAGAACCGACACACACCAACACAATGGATCGACATGAGGAAGAAGAGGGGAGGGGAGAGGAGGGAGGACTGGTGGCTCAGTTCTCTGATCAAACACCCACATCAGCTTTGCTTCCACTGCGAGCAGCTGCTGGACTTCACTAATGGTAGGTTATCTCGCTGATGCTCTGCGCAAAAATTAGCTGAAATTATTTCAATCTAATGGTGAAAGTAACACACAGCTTGTTGGGCGGGAATAGAGCTGCTTGTGGTGCGAATGCACAGAAAGGATGCCCGGTGATGACATTTTATAAACTGTTCATTAATGCTGATTACTGCCTCCACCCTAACGGATATTTGGATCAAATTAATTTGACAGAATACGTGTTTATATGCAAACATTATGTAAATACTGACTTTGTTATTGTATGGACTTCGAATGAAAAGAAAATCCCAAATATCAAAATTGTCAAACAACAATTTTTCTAATGCTACCCACCGCCACATACACAGGTATATATATATTTATATAGAGAGAGGGACAGACGGACAGAGAGAAAGAGACAGAAAAAGACAGGTTTTCGAAGGCAAAGAAATTCTACACGTTTAAAACTTAAGTTTTCTCTTTGTTTTCTCCATTTTAAGGAATTAACGGCTCAGATGCAGTTTTAGGCTAACGAGCTGACAGACCGTCGTGGGAAATGGCTCAGATGTTATGATTGACCGAAAAGCTCAACTTTTACTCTCTACAATAAAATTCTACTTATAAACCAAAATCCTGATGCCAAATTTGGGTGCTCAGTGGATGGCTAACTCTTGCAAGCTTCTCCATGTGTGTAACTGCTGGTGTCAGATCGATGGTGGGTTTATAGCTCTTGGCTGCACCTTTTCCATGGCGGGAATAAAGCACAATTTCATTTAAAAATAAAAAGAAGCCAGAAAAGGAGTCGCTGTTGTGTCCGTCACACACCATCATTACAATTTGGCACTTCTCTTCTCCACACCTAGCCATGACCCCATGTAGGCACAGTGCTATGCTGTATTTATAACAATGAAAATCCTCCAGCTCACCATCCTGGCAGCAGTGATTAGCGTGCAGGAGCACACGGGGTTTCTTTCCTTCTTTCTTTTAAAATGGCCTGTTGCTGCACGTCCTGTGCGTTGATGTATGACTTCAAATCGAGTACTTGATAATTCTATTCTAAGATTTTCCAGCCAGCCTGCACACCTGGCTTCACCAGTAATCACTGTTCTATTCTCTTCATCACAAATGGGAAGCAGACTGCTACATTGCTCTGAATCACAGGCCAGCACACTAGTTAGGGGCTAAATTTACATTCATTCAAATGCAGTAATGTTGGTGACGCTGCTCTGTCATGATTAGGTAGTTTAGTGACAGATTTCAGGTGCAGCTTGTATGGCACAGTGATCACATCGTCTTGGACTTTATAATACATGTTTTGAGATACGAAACATTATAACATTAACATCAAGAACAGCTACAACACAGAAGTAAGAAACAAACAGGTGAGTGATATATTGCTCAGGAGAGATAACGGGTATGCTGACTGTGTGTGTGTGTGTGTGTGTGTTTCACTCTGTATTTGCATGTGTGCATGTCTGAGATGATGGACTGCTCTGGGAGACAAAAGGAAACACAGCAGCTAAAGGACAGATTGATGTTGAGCTCCACTTAAGTTTGGCACTCAGCTTTTCATTAAGCCAGAAGAATCAGTCACAGTTGACTTACCCTGTTTTCAAGAGTACAGACACAGAAGAGCACAGACGGAATAATCACATGGAGACGAGCCGAGAGGGAAGGATGGGAGAATAGATGATGAAAGAGATGAGAACGGTGGCGAAGGTAAGGGGGGTATGGGTATAGACAAGCCGAGGAGGGAAAAGGTGAGGAATGAATGAAAGAACACAAAGTGGGCGTATAAAAGACAGATGGTTATCACCCCTTCTCACCCTCTAAACAAGTAGGTATTGATCATACACAACAAACGTGCCTCAGAAGGGTGTCACAGTCCTGCGAAGGCGTAAACAGTTTGTTAAGGGAAAAGGAAGGTAGGGGAAACTGAATCGTTCAAGAGAAACATAAGAACACTATCAGAGTTAAAGGCTTCTGAGAGCAACAGGCACACACTATGCCCAAGTTCCTGAGCCCTCAGTAAGCATCAAGAGTTGTGTGGATACCAACTCCTGCTCTGCTTCAGCATCCAAAGCCCTTTACTGAGTCTCTGTTCACACCGCTTATGCCAGGTTTTGTTTCCAAGGTCTTTCACCTCCTGAGAACAATGAAAGACCGCTCCTGTGTCCCTCTGACCTACCCTGATGGGTGTGTTTGGCTTTCTGGTTTGTTTGTTTGTGCAGACTGTTAGGAAGGGGCTCAGCGAGTGTGTTTGCTGTGCAGCCTGTTTGCTGACCGGCATTAAAATCCAACTCCCCGCTTGGCCTTCCATGGCTCCTTATAAATGTTGATATCTTATTGAAAGGTCCTTCAGACCTCACTCTCCACGCTGGAGAAATGGGCAGACCCCCTTCGTGAGCAAAGGCTCTTGGTTTTGAGCGGTAAGTGAGGTGACTGAGGAAACCTTTGGGGCTGAGGTACAGAGCGTAATCTCTGATACTGGAGTTTGGCGCTTGCCACAGCCATGGAAGAGGGCTGGGGGGCCCCGGGGGTGGATGAGACCACAGACGGTGAGGACACAGAGGAGGAGGAGGTAGGGGGTGGCACGTGGATAGGGTGAGATGAGGATGGAGGAGCCGGAAGGGCTGGGAGTGGGGGTGGCAGATTAGGTATGAGAGTTGGAGGTGGGGATGACTGCCGTCCTCGGTCTCGATCCCTGTCTGCCCTCTGGCTCCGCTGCTGGATACTGAGGTTCGACTGGCTGCCAGATTTGGATGGGTTTTGGGAGCGTTCAGGTTTGGTGGAACACAAAGAGTCAAGTTTGGGCTTGAGGGGACCACCAAAACTCTGGCAGTGTTGGAAAAGTTCTTCTTGGCTTCGAGATGTGACACGGGCCCATTTAGAAGAATGACTGTGTGTGTGGTGTCTGGGGGAGTGGCAGGAGGAGCAGCCTGCGTGCCCTCTTCCCTTGTCTTTAGACTTGCGCTTATTTTTCTTCTCATCTTGTATGTGGAGTTTATCTACTGACCAGTATCGTCGGGGAGGTGGTGGTGTGAGAGGAGGTGGAGGCCAGTGAGATCCTGATCCCCAACCTCTCTCTCCTCTATCTCCCCTTCCTCCCCCTCCACCACTAGAGCCCCACCCACTCTCGGCAGTCCCCCACCTCTCTCCTCGCTCCAAAAAGAGGTCATCCCTGCTGTTGATGCTCCCAACTTTGTCTCTTGAAGGGTATGTGCTGAAAAACCAACCCCCTCCTCCGATTCCTCCCACTGCCCTGCCTTCATGGTCTTCCCAGTACCTCTCAAACTTTCCAAACTCTCCTGAAGAACCGTCATCATCAGAATATATGCCCACTACCTTATCACATTCCCGCTCCTCATCAGAAACTGTTCTTCCTCCTCTGCGTCTTTTTCCATGTTCCAGTTTTCTCCTCTCAATCTCAGACTCTACCTCTTCACGCTCAAACTCAGACTCCCACTCGTGGAACGACAGCCCTTCTTTGGAGTGAATTTCCCCTCTTCCATCCCGTCCCAGCAGAGGTCTTCTCTCTCCCTCCACTCCAACAGTGTCTTTGTCAGAACTTTTACTTTTCCTCCTTTTAGAGGAAACAGGCAACAAGGGCAGAAAGGCAGATGGAATGGCGTCAGAAGATGGATTACCCCCTCCCCAGAACTTTACAGAGGAAGGCGGCTTACTGCTAGAACTGGGGTAGTGTTTGCTGTTCCTTCGCCTGTAGTGTCTTTCTTTTCCTCTGTTGTCTTCCCCAACGTCCCTTTCTTTCTCTTCTCGCTCCTTCCTTTCCTCATCACCTGGGATATTCCAACCGTAGCTTCGGACTGAGCTCTCGCTTTTTTTCCGAAAAGACTCTCGTCTCAGGGGAGGGTATGGAGGAAAGTCTGCTGTGCCCAACTTGAGTTCTTCTCTTTTTTCACCATCTCCTCCTATCTGTTCTGACCTCTTGCGTTCTCTCTTCCGCATCTTATCCTCTTTCTTTCTTTTCTTCTTTGTTTTACGACGCTTTCTTTCTCTTTCCCTCTCCCTATCTTCTCTTTTCTTTTTCTTTCGGCCTTTTTTCCTCCTCTTTCGCTCATGCTCCCGTTCCTTATTGTGCCTCTTCTCCTCTCTACCCATTTCTCCTTCTCCCCTACTGCTTTCTCTCCGTCCTTGTTCTCTTTCACCCCACGAGGCCCACCACTCCTGCAACTGGGCCAGCTGGCTGCCTGTTCTTTCTCTTCCGTAACCTTTCTGAGGGCGTGGCTTTCGGGGAGGGATTGGTGGAGGTGGTGGACTACAGGGCAACGACCGTGATGACATACGACGCGAGCGAATCTTCCTTCTTGATCCCAGGAGAAGACTGGACTCCTCTGTAAGTAAATCCGAGTCATAGTCTTCATCCACCATAAAATCACGGTCCCCTGCTCGATACCGGAAACTCAAGGAGGAGTTGTAGGAGCTGTCGCTAGAGCAAGAGGAGGGTGAATTAGATCTGGAGAGGGAGGCAGAAGATGAAGAGGAGGATGAAGATGATGTAGAGGAAGAAGAAGATGACGAGGCACTGGAGCATGTGGAGTAGAAACGGCATGGGGAGGAGGGAGTAGTGGGGGTGTGTGTTGGTGAAGAAAGTGGGACGGGCAGAGGAGGAGGAGGAGGAGGACGTCGTCCCCTTCTTCCACATCCATCACTTGGCCCATACCTTCCACCACCTCGCCTCCCAAGAGGGAGTACATTCTCATACAGGGGGCCTCCTGAGCCTTTTCTTCTTGCTTGCACGAGACTCCCACGCCGCCAGAAAGGTGGCCTTCTTGGGAAAGATGGGATCGGTGGAGGTGGTTTGCTGATTAGGTGCCCCAGGCCTTGTTGAGGGCCTTTAGGGGGGAGATGTGGAATTCCTGTGGCTTTTGTGCCTCGAGGATTAGCTTTGGGAGTCTGCTGGGGACCTGCCTGTTGATCAGAGTTAGTTCCAAGGCCCTCAGGATCTATAGGACCATAATAACGCTTATACTCATCCAGTCCTGACTCAACACCTCCCGCTGGTCCACTTCCTTGTAAGTTCCATTGTTGCCCAACATTTTGTTGGTACTGCTGCTGAGCCTGAAGTTCACTGATCCCGCCCGTTATCCCTCCGATACCTAAACTTCCACTGCTGCCACCACTTAGAACTTTCTCTGGCTTTTGCCTGTTCCAGCGGTCAACCACAGCTAGCCTCCGATCGTGACGTGGCAAAAAGGTGGAGCACGGCATGGGCCCCTCCAGCAAAGGACTGTTTGAGGGTCCGAGGGCCATTGCAGAGTGTCCTGTGGTCGGTGGTGATCCCGGGAGCATGGTGGCATAGGTTTGTCCCTGTTGCTGGTGGTGCTTTTGTTGTTGCTGCTGCTGCACCATGGCAATGGCAGTTGTGTTGTTTATGGTGGCTGTAACAAGGTGTTGCTGGGTTGCTGCAGGCATGGTGGTCATAGTGTGGTACTGTGGCAGAGAGCTTTTGTGTCCACTCTGAACCGTCTCATCTTCGATTTGACAGCAGCTGTACATTCCCTGTGTAGACATATGGAAAAGATGAAATCAGAACGGCAAACAGGCCAAAGACCAAGATAAGAATGAGGCCCGTGTCTGGAAACCAGGTAGGCTGTACAGCCCAAAGGAAACCTATAGTGAGGTTTAGATCTGATACGCTGACCATGAGAAAGCTATCAGAAAATTGCTTGAGAGTGGGACACAGCATGTAAATTTGGCCACGGCAGCTTCAGTGTTCCCAAAAGGATGTTTTTTTCTAAGAGGGCGAAGTGACAAAATGTCAAAACATGTTTTTGTTATACACATTTCAAAAACACACAGACCAAAACTTCAACTTCAACAAAACAATGAAAGATGGGGAATTGCTCAGAATAAAGCTTTTAATAACAGCAAAACAATGAAACTCAGTCTGTATTTGACATTGAATTGTTTGTAAAACACTGACTGGATTTCATTTAAATTAATATCTGAAAAAAAAGAAATCGTAGACCCAATATAACCTAATAAAGAACCTGTTCGTTACGCTCAGAATGTGCATACTTTGTGGCAAAGTTGCAGACTTAAAAGCATCAGCGTCAGTATCACAAAATGAATGGATGCTTCAGAGGTGAGAGGGACGTGTAAGGTGATGTGGAGTGGAGAGACACACATCTGAAGTTCAAGTTTCATTCACAAGCTCACCTTGATGCTACTTTGATTTTAAAGCTCAGATAAATGGACCACTGCTGAAAGTCAGAGTCTAAATGTGACTGCAGTGAGCTACAGCGACTCACGATTTATAGGAAGACCACAGCGAAGATCAGAACTACGCCGTGTGTACACCGCATTTAATTCAGCCAATATAACCATGTTTTGTTTCAGAATTATCCAAATAATGTCTGACATCGTGTTGCTTTGTGACAACTATTAATGAGAACAAGTTGCATTTCAAAGGGTTTTAGAATATTTTTGTTTGTAATTTTCACTTGGCTGCAGAATAAAGCATCAAATACCAAAGCAGGCTATTCAAATATGATTACAACTCTTTCAATTGAGGCTCTCTCTTCTCTCTCTTGTATCAACTGAAGCCTCAAATGCTCACTGTAGATAGATGGGATTCAATTATTAGAATTGAAGAGAGCCATGTAAATCACAATGGCTCCATTATTCCTCATAAATGAGGCTGATTTACTGTATCATCAATTATCCTGACCATTTTAATGACCAAACGTGCAGAGCGTCGGTTCAATCTCTGCTCCCAAGCAGGTCACCCATCTGATGGAGACTTTAATAACGGCTCTTCCGGACGTGTGAATCAGCAGTCCCAGTAGCAGAAATGCTATCACCATCTCCTGAGGATGAGGCGCAGCACACTGTGAAATTGAAACTTGGGGGAGTCACTGATTGGTTCAAAGTAGGCTGCTGGGTTCAGCCGCAAAGGCTTTGGAGCAAGGGTGGCGTAGAGCCTGGGAGATAGAAGCCAACTGGTCTGGGGAGCATCGTTTGCATTGAATCAGTGTTTTTACTCAAGAATGAGGAGTTATACAGATAAGAGTGGGAGTTGTTCAAGCAAGGAGACAGGCTGTACGGTGAAAAAGGTCTACAGGGAAGGCCGTTGAGGAGGAATCTAGATTTCAGTGAGCTGGCTGGAAGCACGTATTTCACTTACATTTGTCACCAGAGGCTTTAATTTAATATCAGGGCAATCTGGAACAACAAATAACGACCCGCAGTAGAGGAAAACAAAATCAGGACAAAGAACAATACAAATATCTGCTGATAATTGAATAATGGAAACTTCAGGATTGTATAGCTTCATTATAAAAGAAACACAATGTTCATTAAAGCAAAAGAGCAATTATTCCATTCATTTACTGGAGTCTGATTAGGTTATGCTGTGTGATTCTACTAATGATATCTGAATATTAAAGGCATACATTATGTAGTCAGAATTCAGAGCCAAATTTAATTTCCTTCTTCAGAGTTCTGCAATTAAAACCATCTCCAGTGACAGATTAATTAAGGTTCTTTACTTCTCAAGGCAGAATGGTACAATAAATCATCATTTGTCTTTGTTCCAGTGGGATGAAATAAAAGTATCTTCTGAAACCGGAAGATGTCTGTAAAGTCTACTTTCCTCCTCATGGCCCGTCCCTCCTCAGCTCACTCTCCGTTCTGTATTTCAGCACATCTGCTTCTTTCATCTCTGATGCTGACATTCTCTGTCGGTTCATATCGAACTTATTACCGCCACCTTCTCCCCTCTCTTATGTAAGATAAGGGGCTTAATGTGGGGCCTCAGCATTGGGTCTCCCCCCGCAGAACCTGAACACGGCTCCAGGAGGGGGGCACCTCAACCTTTTTAGAAGACATCGCTACAACATGGAAAAGGCAAGTTTGAGTGTCCAGAAACAGAGTCCAGGGTAAAAGAACCCTGAGAGCCAATCAGGCAGAGAACGACTGCGTCTGCTCTCAGAATAACGATTCATCTTTGGTTTTGTTTTGAAGCCCTCAGTGGCTCCTGGCTGTGTCTCTACCTCCTTGATGTATCAGTGCCTGGAACTTTTAGTCATATTCCTGCGTATTTCTAATCTTTTGGCTTAATGTAAAGTCCACTCAGATGAGCAACTCCAATCAGAGAACCAACATTATTCTTTCATTTGGAGATCGTGAAGGTCTCTACAGCTTTGTCAATCAAAACATCTGCACATCAGTCGGAGCGATGCCTCCTGTTTTATTCTCTTGGTGAATTTTGCATTGTCTCCCAAAGCTTCTGGAGTACACACATATACACATACTTTGAAGTGTGTACCTTGTGCCATTGATGTTCCTGTTCCTGGCCGAGGTGAAATGCATTGTGGGACATGCCAAGTCCACGCGATTCTCGTCTGCCTCTCCTCAGCGAATGTTTGCGGGGTGTGAGAACACAGTGTGCGGGGGGTCACTCACCCTGCTGAGGGCCAGGAGGAAGTCCATCTTGCCAGACCGCTTCACACAATGGCGCAGTTTCCAGTAGACCAGATGCTCCCAGGCGAACACCAGCAGGCTGAGGCCCATGGCCACCAGGAGCATGTAGAAGACCCCGGCCATGTTGTCAATGTCCAGCTTACTGCTCATCACCTGGAAGGAAGACAGAAATATTACAGCAGAGACTATTTATTACTAACAAAGTCCAATTTGTCTCCTGACAGCAGTTAAAAAGTTAATTACAGGCAGCTGTGCTACAGAAAACCTCGTCTCTCCAGCTGTTAAAGCACCCATCAATGATGTTTAAAACCCTGCGACACAGAGCCATGATGTGAAGCCACCATGAAATATCTGCTCTCTATAAAACAGAATTTATTCACTCAGTCGCCGCATAAATAGGTCAAGATTAACTGGAAAGAGAAAAGTGGGGAGAAGCTACAAACATGTACCTCAATCTTGTCGTTGTGGCAGATCCCTGACAGCCAGAGACGCTCCAACATATCGATCTCATCTGCACGAGAAATATGGGGAGAGAACAGGGAGAAGAAAAGAAAAGAAGTGTCATTCATTCACAAGAAAAGATAAAGAGATGGACAGAAAACAGCATCTGTGATGACTCAGCTGTCACAGAATTAGGTACAAGGAGACAGAATGGAACTACCCACTGAGAAAGAGATTTTTATCCCAGAGGCTGAAAACAAGGAAAGACAAGCGGAAAAAGAGGTGAAGAAAGACGACGATGTGGAGGAATCAGAACAGGTTTTACCCAGTTATATCCTAAAATAGACAAACAGGAGGTGGGGAAGGGAAGACAAGTGGGGACATATTGAAAAATGACATTAGTTGGACCGGTTCAGTTCTTGTTTCCAGGAACACTCGTGTGCCAAACGGCTCCTTTTGTGCCCAAAACATCAGCAGTGCACCGAAGAAGCTCTTCAGCAGTGGCTTCATACCAACTCACTCATTTCCATTCTTCCACCTCCACTGAACCAAAGTCACTCGTCTTTCCTGCGTGATTGCTGCACAAACATGTCATTCAGAGTTTTTACTGCTGCCAACATGAAGCACCATCTGCTTCTATTATATCAGAGAGAGCTGATGCCAAACCTGGTCCTGCGCACACGGGGCACGGCTACAGCCAACGGGGATGCGCTACCCAGACAGAGGAGCAGGAAGTGGTGATAACATCATCACAGCATCAATGGACTTGTTCAAGGATTGTTTGTTGTCACGTGGAAACGAGCCTAAGCTGGAATAATTCATAATAAGTTTCTTTCTCTGACTTTAACAATAATGACATCAAGAGAGGAAAGAATAAAGACTCACATCAGTGTAAATGATCTGCTCTGATTGTTCAGTTCTAACATTTGAAAAGCAGATGAAGTGGTTCTCCTGCCTGAAAATCACCTCGTGTGCTGTGAGGATTAAAGTCTCAACGCATCTGAGTCCTGCTTATACACTCAAAGAGGAGCATTGTGGGATTTTCAGCTCTCCAAAATGCATTAATAAAAGGTTTCAGCAAAAACAGATGTCAAATGTGTCCTCTGAGGACTCTCAACAGTAGTGGCAGACACACTGCTCATGTCCCAGTCAGAAAAAGCCCACTGGTCCCAGTTAGTAGTAGTCAACCTGAGTTAGTTAACACTAGTTAGTTAACGCAGCCGTGGGGACTGAGACATCACATCTACTCAAACAAACCTCAAAACCTTAAACCTGAGCCACATTCCCATTCCTCAAGAGTCGGGCGAGGGACTCAAACCTCCCTCTGCTGCTGAGTCCCTCAGCCCCTCACGGCTCATGACAATAGCTGCTCAGTCCTCATGATCAGTCGGGCTGCAGCTCCTCCCCATAATCGAATTCACACGTTCAACGGGGGCCCGGCTGATTTTCTCCTCTGCCTGTCAGCCTCTCGGCCTCCCTCACCTTTATCTCCCCATAAATACGTTAATCACTGCAATCAGCCCTGCACCTCGGAAGAAATCTTCCACACAAAGAGTCGACAGAAAGGTGGAATTTCCCTCTATCCTCTCCCAGTGGCTCCATGCAGAGAAAAATGGATGAGAGGGAAAAAATCTAATAAAAGGAGCAAGGCAGAGCTTACAATGGCGTTCATGTTTCATTCTGCTGGTGTCAGAATGACAGTGGAGATATGGGGACATTTCATTCCAATGCAAAGAATGTGTAATAGCTTTATATTGGTCAGCAGGGAGGATTCCAAGCCCCCGATCTTTAATCCCGCCAGCCGCATTCTCAATAAGGTGTGCAGGAGGCATTTAAGGGAGCATTATGACCTGGAGCAGATTCCTTCATTCAGCATCACCTGCTATAGGGGAAGGCAAACAGATGACATCTCTCTCCTTCGGATTAGAAAAAGAATTGGTTGAGAAAACCACAACTCCCCTCCTTCTAATAGCGTCAATAATGATGCTGTGTCACACCACGGCATACAAATGTCTCCTGGACGTTTAAAGTGGGGGATTCATATCCCAGCGCATCGATTACTGCACGCAGACGTGGACCCTGCGCTGGAGCTGATCCTCCCTCCCTCCGTGTTTGCATCCATCACCTTCCCACTAAAGCTGTGTGTATCACAAATCGGCTTAAGCGGGTTATTTCCTTTATTCCCCTTCATTTAAACATGTGACACACGGTGTTCACCACAAACACACCTCAGGCGCGAAGCCCTTCCACGGTCCTGGAGAAGGACTCTGAATGTTAATGCAGCTTTAGGTCTGATCACATGGAGAACTAAAATAAAGTGGCTGAGAAAAGAATCTGTGAAAATGCTGCACTTTATTTATGCAGCTACTTATTTGTTTTCATGCCCAGATCCCAGATGATCTGTGTGTGCGCGCGTGTGCGCTTGTGTGTGTGTGTGTGGATCTAATCTTAACATAAGAACAGAAATTGCAGGTTCAGGGAACCATCCAAGGCCCCATTCTTGGGCTATAAAATGAAAATCAACATTGTGTCTCTGGAGAAGTGGAAGCCACTGGATTAAAAACAGAAAGGCCAAGAAATAAAGGAGTATCTGTTCCCCGGGGGGGCGGCGCTGCTGCTGCGGCGCTGCGTCTGCTGCCTGTGCCGCGGCATGTTCACATCCAGAGCTGCTTGTTTTCACAGCCTGTCGTGTGGCGAGACGCTTCTTTTTGGATTTCCTCTGCGCAGCGCGAAGCGGCGGAGCCCGCGGGGCCGTGGGGCCCAGCCCAGGTGCAGCATCAGCACTCTCACCCTGAGGGATTCCAGCGTCTTGGGCTCGTCTCAGCATCACTTTTAAGTTGTGTTGGGGGGATCTGGAGGAAGGGGGTCTGCTCTCACTGCTGCTTCGGACCCAAGAGGCTTCCTCTGCATTCTTTATTCTCTTGCTAACAGGTTGTGTGCTTGTTGCAAACTGATGAGGCACACCACAGATTAACGGAGTCATGAAGGCCTCTCATGTTTTAACCATTGTAAATTATAAATGATGGGGGCTCATTCTGAGGTTAAAAAAAAAAAAACTACAGTGCAGAAATATTCACGAGTGTGTCTCTTGAGCTGTTTATAGGCTGAAAAGTAAAAATATAAAAAGAAAGCTGGCGGAAAAATGAAAACGAGCAGCTGCAGCGGAGACGGCCGCACAGCAGGAGGCGTGTCCAGCTATCACCAGGAGATTATGGGATGGTTAATCAGGTTTGGTAAAGCAAACGCAGACGTAGACCTCCAGAGCCCTCAGCTCTGTCCTGCCTAACAGCACACGAACAGGAGCAGAACCCTGATGAGGACAGGCTTTTATTCCTGGTGAGTCCAGGCTTGTGAAATCTGCTGACTAAACGCACGCCTCGGCGTCGGGCCTCAATTAAACGGCCTCGTGTCTGAATGCTGCAGTCGGCCCCGGTCCCTGCCGGCCCCGAGCTGCCGTCCCCGTCTGCTCTGAAGCGCTTCACCTCGGCTAATTGCAAACATGCTAAATGGGTCCCCAGAGGAGCCAATCTGGTGAATGACCCGCAGCAGTAAAAGAAAAAAGAAAAAGAAATGAAGATGCTGTACCGCGGAGATAACAATGACAGGAGCTGTTGAGGGGCACATTGTGGATAATGAGATCTTTGTTATCGGTCGTAAAGGTCCTTCGGCTCCACGTCGACGTCCAGGATGAGCAACCTGACGAGCAGCGACTCACAAACATGAAACTCAACATCGTTCACCGATGCAGATAAGCCATTAGCTTTACAGGAGAGGGGGGTGGTGGTGCTCCTCTGAAGGTGAGTGACCACAGGTCAGACATGGTGGCCTGCTGGAGGCGATGGAAGCCCCTCGTGGGGACGCCACCGCTGCACTAACACGATGCGTCTGAGCAGGACGACGCGGCTGTCGTTGGGCGACTGGGACCTGGAGCCGGGCTTGTGTGGGTCGGACTTTATCGCCCACGCTCCTGCTTGGTCGTGTGTTTGTTTTGCACCGAGGTGGAGGCCGAGGGCTTCGTTCATTAGGAACACATTCACACAAACACGCCTCTTTTAGCAGGAGAGAGGGACTGAGGGAGAAACGGAACTGCTGCAGCCACCGCCAAGGTCAGTGTGTTAAATCAATTTATCACTTCACTCTAAGCTCCGTGTGTGTGTGTGTGTGTGTGTGTGTGAGTGTGTGCGCGTGTGAGTGTGTGTGTGAGTGTGTGTGCGTGTGAGTGTGTGTGCGTGTGTCTTGTTTTTTGGAAACAAGCCAGCGCCAGAAAGTCCAAACTTTTCTGTCAGGGAACAATTTCAAGCGCATTTCTTCAGAAGGTCACAGCAGCACACTAAATTGTCCTTGTCACAGTGTTTCATTCAGGTTTCTCTGGAATTGATTTTGGGCTGTTTTTTGTGAATCGACGGGTCAGTTTAAAGGATGAAAATGTCTGTTTATCCCTCAATATTCCATCACCTTCTTCCCAGCCAATGGCAGGAGCCTCTATGGGAGGGAGGCCCCCACAGTCAGACCCCCCCTGTCTGTGACCCTGAGCGACTGGTGTGCCTTCAGCTGTGCTTTAACTGGACCGGGACAGTGAAGGCTGCAGGAGCAGGGGGCACTGAGGCTGTTGGTGCAGCCTAAAGCTAAAGGAGCCAGTGGGGCCAGTGGAACCAGTGGGGCCAGTGGAACCAGTTGAACCAGTGGGGCCAGTGGAACCAGTGGAACCAGTGGGGCCAGTGGAACCAGTGGGGCCAGTGGAACCAGTGGAACCAGTGGAACCAGTGGGGCCAGTGGAACCAGTGGAACCAGTGGGGCCAGTGGAACCAGTGGGGCCAGTGGAGCAGGAGAACAGCCTGATCGCAGCAAGTTTAATTGTGAATTATTGTTCTAAATGAATAAGTTTGCGCCGTAAGAGCTGCTTTAAATATTTAATATTTAATTGAATATTTAAGAATGACTTTAGCTATTTTTGACCCCATTACCAAACATTAAGCCCACTTCCCCATTGTTCTGTGCTGACCTCCACATTAGGCCCTCAGCCCCCACTAATAAAGCACTGGTAATGTTCCTGGAGCTGGTGGGGTTTAATTATACTGGCAGCTATTCAGAATCAATGTGATGCTGATCCTAATCTTCAAGCATTTGTAGGAATTTATTAAAGCTGGCAGCAGATATTGAAGAGCAGCTGCTGGAATGAATCTGTGCACCAGTATGGTTTCTCTCTGCTCAGAATCATCAAAGGTTTTGGATAATGAAACATGAATGTCAGATAAGAAAGAGCATCCTCAAATCAAAGAATGGCTTTCTTTGAGATCCTATTTTGCATAATTCATATTTCATCTTGTATTATAACTTAATTAAATACCAATTTCTCTAACTGCGTGTTTTGGATTTTTTTTTTTTACTTTGGGAAACTAATTTTACTGAGCATTAAAAGTCCTCATCGAGGTGATGATCCTAACACGAGTGCACACAAAATGTTCTTTCAAATGAAAGAGTGGAAAAAAACAAAAGATTGGCAGATGAGAGAGGTGAAGGTGAAACGTGGAGCACTGGCTAACGTCCTGAGGCTGCGTGATGGCGCCTTTGTCTGCTCATTTCTGTCTTCTCTGGCCCGATCAGCACCACAAACGGTGAGGCGAGGGTCCTCCCAACAGCAGGTGGTCTGCTGCACGCTCATCGGTCACTTCCCGCGCTGCGCACAGACGTACAGGGCGAGCCGCCGCCAGAGCGCGTTCGTAGCCGCGGAGGCTAACGTGCACATCGGTGAGGAACGCGAGCAGGTCCAACCACGCCCGCTGCACCACACACCGATTAAAGAGCGTCTCACCGTCTCCAACCAGCTGCAGCAGAGCCAGGTCCAGCGGGCGCTTCCAGCGGGAGTTCTTGTGCAGGGCGATGCCGTAGCCGGTGGTGGCGAACACCTTCCCAGACCCGATGGTCATGACCTGCAGGGGCAGGGAGAGCCAACATCAGCCCGCGCCCAAACGCCGCCAGCCAGGTACTGAACCCCCCCACAAGTCCCCCAGCAGGGGGGAGGCCTTGCTTCAGCCGAGGGATTCATATAGATCCACGCCAGCCGTGATCATCAGAGCGGCGGCGGCGGCTGACGGAGGCTGCTGGGAGCTGGGCCCGCACACAGAGCGCATTAGGAATGATCACGGGCAGGATTTCAGCCTCGCCGAGGGAGCCGCATCAAATACTAACTTATGAATAAATCAGCAGCAGCTCTGTCTGCAAGTGACAACATGAACTAGCTACAGGCCACCGGGGAGGGGGGGGGTGGAGGGGGGGTCAGGTGTGTCTGCTTCATTTAGCGCACATGTCCGCGCTCGTTTGCATGCTACTGTCTAGCTGTGCAGCGGACGCCTGTCAGCCTCTTTTCCCTCCGTCAGCAGCTCCGGGGACGCCCGGCGCCGCTTCCACTGCCTACGTGAAGGTGGCGAGCGGTGAAGGCGGGGGCCGTCTCTCACCTTGCAGCCCTCGTCTTTTCGGGCCATATAGTTGAGCACGGCGGCGTCATAAATGAAGGCATCCAGTTTCCTGCAGGGAAGGAGGGAAAATTACCAACAAGCAAATGGAAATCAGTGGCCCGGAGCCAAACGACAGCGGTGGAAGTGCAGCCAGGGAGCGCACAGGCTGATGATGCATAAACCAGAGCTGAGCCCGACAGTCATAAAGCAAACGTGCACGCAGAAGAGCTTCTGCTGCGACGGCTTTCAATTGAGGCGGCGTGTTATTCATCAGAGGAGGCACAGATGTCGACTCTGCATCTGCAGAAGCTGCGAGAGGCACCAGTGCAGCTCACAGGAGGTACTGGTGGAGACCAGTGGAGACCGGTGGAGACCAGCTAATGAACAACCCTCAGACACACAGTGTCCCTGAGAGAAGGAGAGATGGTCCTGTGGAGAAAAGAGCAGGGAAACTCTGCTGGAGGATGGAGAGGTCCATGTACTGGTGCATGGGGAGGGGGGAGGGAGAGAGAGAGGGAGGGAGAGAGGGAGGGAGGGAGAGGGAGAGAGCAAGGGAGGGAGAGAGAGGAGCGAGAGAGAGAGGGAGAGAGCAAGGGAGAGAGGGAGGGAGGGAGAGAGAGGAGGGAGAGGGAGAGAGAGAGGGACGGAGGGGGGAGAGAGAGCAAGGGAAAGAGGGAGTGAGGGGGGGAGAGATAGAGATAGAGAGAGAGGTAGGGAGAGCGTGGGAAGGAGCAGGAGGGGGAGGGAGAGAAGGGAGAGGGGGGTGACACCAAGTTTAGACCCATTGATTGTTCCAATTTAAAATATTGACTTTTGGGTAAAAAAATAGTTTTAGCCAAAAGTAATGTTGATAAAAAGGAGGTGAAGGACACGTTAGAGCTAAATTAGAAGAACAGAGAGAGACACAGACGTCTCCCCCTTTTAACCGTGATGAGTAACTTTATCTGTTACCACCACATTCTCAAATTCTCGGTGTATTTGTGGCCCTCAGGTAGATAACCCCCACACACACACACACACACACACACACACACACACACACACACCCTCCCCCGTCAGTGCTCACATGGAAGGACCTCTTTCCCTCTCCACTGCAGCTCCTGCTTCCATCTAATATCTCCAGGCTTTTCCCCCTGGTGGGGCTGCACAGGTCACAACAGTCGCTCAAACCTTCACAGCCGATCGATGCAATAAGAGCCTGCGAGTCCCAAGGGTGCTGCCACCGACACCACATGTGGACGCTGACGTTTGGGAACGGCTGCTTCCTTTTACGTTCTAAATGGGAGCGGCTCACAGCTGCGCATGCTGAAGGGCTTCATGGGGGCCAAAGGGAATCTGGGATTGATCTGGCCACTGTCCAGGCACACCTGGAGCCACACACCCTACTGGTATGTCCATCCTATGTGACATAAAATGTTCCTGAAGATAGATAAAGAGCACGTGTGACTATATTATCAACTATTTCAGGTCTATTTAAGCAATCTATGCAGGCATATATGAAAATACATATATGTCAGGAGGGTCAGGAGGGTCCCCCTACATGAGCCTGGTCCTGCTCAAGGTTTCTTCCTGTTAAAGGGCAGTGTTTCCTTGCCACTGTTGCTTGTCTGGGGTTAGGTCCTGGGATTCTGGAAAGGCCTTGAAACTATTTCTGATTGTAAAAGACGCTGTATCAATAAAGGTTGATGATGATGTTGATGATACATACAATAACCTTGTGTTTGACTGTGAATATGAAATATTTGGTCCAAATATTTATTTGGTCCAGTGGAAAAAATAGTTAGATCTGACATGTTTCTTAACTTTCCTTATTAAAGTTCATGATTGGTGGATCAATGGTGTCCTCTCGCGTCTCCTTACCCGGTCTTGAGGTTGTCGATGGCCTCCTCCACGCCCTTCTGGTTGTTGCGGATCATGTACTGGTGCATGTTGGGATAGTTGGAGCGGATGTTCTCCTCCGTGCTGCCGTTCGGCACCGTGCCGAAGCGCAGCGGGGGGTACTGCTCCGTCGGCTGCTGGAACTGGACGAAGAGGAGGCGTGATGAGATGAAGGCCACGCAGCGCCATCAGAAAAACGATGAGTCAGCATGAACGGCGGCAGGTGGGACCTTTTTGTCAGACAGCCCCGATACGGTGTCGATGTACTCCTCCTGGATCATGAAGGCAGCCAGGTTGGCGGTGTAAGAGGCCAGGAAGATGACGGCGAAGAAGGCCCACACCAACACCTGCAGCAGGAACACGCTTAAGCACCAGGAGAGTACAAGAGGGACTGGCAGCAACTTCTGACAGTAATCACTAACGCTACGATCTTTTAGGATTCTTGGGAAGTTGTACAGCTTGAGCTGCTGCTGGGAGATTGGACTTGGTACTTTTGAATTTATGCTTGTGCCAGGTTGATGAATGGCTTCATTCTGCATTCTTTGTTTAACGCTGAACGTTAATTTGCATAATTTCTATAACAACCTGGGTAAAGAAAGGACGTTTACAGTTTGGGAGGAACAAACATGACAAAGGAAGATTTGTTCAAGCACAGAAAGCTGGAGAATATTCTGAGGTAAGAACACATGCTGGCTCATATTCATCATACAATGAGACGCTGAAGGCCCCACGGGCTGGAGACATGTGAACACCTGGAAGTCACGTATCTGGCGCTGGAGGTCAGAGGTGATGACGTGTCACATACAGCTCAAAGTTTTGCCCTAGTTTTAGTTCTGGTACTCCACTTCTGCTCAAACCTCCACGCAGAGAAAAGTACTTCTCTGGCTCTCGTCTGACCCTGTTTTCTGGAGCCGTAATGAGCTGTTGTGATGATTGTGGGGTGTGTGTGTCTGTGTGTGTGTGTGTGTGGGGGGGGTAATTGTGGAAATCTCTTGGACAGACAGTCAGACATGAAAAGACAACTCGTGTTTTTTAACCTCCTGTGGATTTTTCTATGGTGCAGCTGAGGGAAGAGCATTCCTCTGATTATTTCACTTTTCACATCGTGCTGTAAAAACAGCGGGCGCTCAGAAGACAAGCGGTTAGCCGAGGGACGGGACTCTCGACCTGCTTTCACCTCACAGATTTACACAGCACCGTTAAAATCACGCCTCACACTCAATCTAGGAAGAGACAGAAAAAAGGGGCAACCAGGAAACCCAAACTGGGCCTGAACAACGTGTGGTGATGTTCTCGATGTTGAGAGGTCCCAGCTAGACTGGACACGAGCGGAGGCCTTGAGAGGAGGACGTCGAGTGGGATCACCATGATCTTGCTGGTGGTTCCCCGAGGATTCTCCACAGGCACAGAGTTGTTGAAGACCAGCGCCCACAACAGCCACACGGACTTCCCGATGGTGAACTTAGATCCGCCCGACTCTGAGAGAAGAACAAGACACGGTCAGTGTGTGTGTGTGTGTGTGTGGGGGGGGGGGTCAGAGGAGGACGTGTAGAAAAGCTGAAACGCCACCGTCTGATCAGTGAATTTGAAATCATTTCACGGTAATGTTCCACAGCCCAGCGGACCCCCCAGGCCTGGCTCCAGCTCCTCTCTTTGGACTTATCCTGCAGCAGGTTGCATCAAAAGGCCGCTGGTGACGGGCTCTGATGCCTCCGACAGGTGACACGGCCAGGCAGGTGACACGGTGGACGGGAGGCTCCTCCCTCACCTGGAGGTCAAGGTCCAGGAGGACGGGAACAAACCAAGACCTGCAAGACCTGAGGAACTCCTCAGGTGAGGACGAGGAGGCTCTGCTGTGCGCTTACCTCTCTCTCTGTCTGTCTGTCTGTCTGTCTGTCTGTCTGTCTGTCTGTCTGTCTGATGAAAGTTTCAGGATTTGTTGGAAATGTGAAAACTGAACTTTCATTTTGGGGGAAATCCTGGATTCTGGATCACTTTAAATGTTCGTTAAAATTGTGGTAAATGGGGCCAAAAATGTTGTTTCTCAACATCTGGGTTAATTATTGACCAAGCCCCATGAGGTTTGACTCAAGGATGGACAATGGGATCCTCTATCATATTCCAAAGGCTGATCCGGATCTGATCCAGAAGACGGATTTTATTAGGATTTATATAAACTTGGCGGAGGGCTTTCTAGTTGTGTCTTTAACCTGAGCGCCGCCAAAGGAGGAGCCAGAGTCTGGGAGTGGAGCGACCGCTGTGTGGAACTTTACATAATTGACCTAACGTCTTCTTCAAATGTCCCCCCCCCCCCGTTACATAAGTGATGAAGTGACAGCTGGGTAATGATGTTAAGAAATGAGCAGCGGCGCGGCGTTGATTGGCACGCCGGTGTGGGAGCGACTCTTACTCTTGGCAGTCTGCAGGCTGCGGTTGTATCCCACAGGGCTGAAGAACTCGAAGATGAAAACGGTGACAGCCACCACCGACAGGCACATCACAAACATCATCACCCACACGGCCGGGCTGTAAGGCTCTGGAACACACACCAACACACACACACGTGAGCCACACAGCCGGTGCGTGAAAGCACCACTTCATTAGCAAGAGCGCGTCCGTCAGCGCAGCATCGCAACGGCACAAGAGACGAGAGACGAGTGTTCCCACGTCGGCTTCAGGGACGTCCCGCTGCCTCGTCCTCTCGCTTACCGCCAATTAAAGCAGGCAAATCAGGACGAGCTCATCAGAGGGGACACACAGATACACACACACTCTGTGTCTTCTTCTGTCCTTTCATCTGTGGGACCAGGTCTTTGTTCTTTGTGTCTGGGGGCGGGGCTGTAGAGGACATAACGTGTGGGGGGGGCGAGAGTCACGTGTGTGATGGAGACAATGACAAGCTCTTAGCACCCGTCTCCTCTTACAGGAGGACAACAAGCTCACGACACACCCCAAACACGTCAGTGACGCCACTCGGCGGCGTGTTTTTAAACCAGTGAAGCCAGTTGACGGACGCTGGCCTTTGTCCCCGGCGTCATCTCTGAAGTTCAGAGCTGCCAGCACACACTCTACTGGTGCCAGCGAGCGGCTCGGCGGCCGCGGGGTCGCTTTGGGGTTAATGAGGTGCGCCTGCTCTTCCGCGGGCTCCTTCAACATCAGGTCCTGACAGGAGAAACATCGCTTATCCACACTGGTTGTGCTCTTCTCAGCAGGTGGGGGGGTCTCTAACTGGTTTACGACTGAACAACAGAAAGAGCGCCGACCCTCAGGATGCACCGCCGTTAGCATCCGTTCCCTAATGTTAGTCCAACTGAAAATAATTCTTCATGTAAGATATTAACATCTATTAACATACATTTTGTTTTTGGAATGAATGACAGGTGATTTGTGAGCATCCTCTCTTTTTAATGTCATAATGGAAACACATCTTAGATGGTTTATTATGCAGATATTATGTGCATGAAGACTAATATGTGCCTAGAATGTAATCTAGTAGTGCAGATGGCCGCAGCACTTCAGGAGGCACCGATGGGGAGCTCCTTGAATGATTTTCTAATTTCTTTACAATTGTCCTCATAAACATGCTGCAGTTTGTCTGGTCGCCGTGACGCAGAGCAGCATAAGCATTAGCAGGATAATTACCCACTTCAGTGACACCATCGCTCCGAGGGAGGTGGCGTTTGTGCCATCTTATTATGAAGTGCACCCTTTTATTCAACTATTTAGAAGCCTGGGGTTCTACGTCCCGACCGCCATCTTGAAGGAGCGGCTCTGGAGCCCAGCCTGTTTGCTTTGGCGCCCAGTCTGAGCTGTCACTCTGATGGAAAGCACCCGCCAGGACGCCCCGCGGCCCAGCGGCGCGCTCGCTGGGAGACTGGTGGGAACAGCTGGGACGCGATAGAATGAAGTACCTGAACAACCGGCGGAGGCAACCGACAGGAGCGTGAGGGAGGCTGTGGACCAGGGTACCCAGACCAGTCACAGCCCAGGGCTCCTCAGCCCCATCAACACATTGTTAAACACAACCGGCCTCTCTAAAAACATCATGATTGGAATTCTTCACAATCTTTTAATTTCCTCTTGTTTGTGTGTGTGTGTGTGTGTGCGTGTGTGTGTGTGTGTTTGCCACAGGTTACTGAATGCTAATATTGCTCTTTGATTTACCAAAAAAAGACACTTGTTACTGGCAAAGAATATGCAAAAGACAGAATAAAATTCCACGAATGTTCCTTCAGAAACATCTGCAGGCTCTAAACTGCTGCAGGACGATCAAGATTATTTGTCCAATATTGTGTTTAAGTAAATGATGAGTGTTGGTCGTTGTTTCCAGCACCACTCAGATTGGAAAAGGTCACACATTTCAAACTGATGCTGGTATTTTCAGCGCTTTTCTCTAACTTATATTCATTCTTCCTAAAAAAAGGTAAAGGTCTGGAGGCCCTGGTTGCTGATGAAGTTGAAAACGTGCGGTTTTGCTGTTGTGAGTCGGATCTGAGCGGCGTAAAGCGACAGGAACCGAGAGCCGCTGTTTGTTTGCCTGTTGTGATCTTCTAATTACGATCACGTTGGCTCCCGTGAGGTTTGAGGTCCAGGGAACCCTCTGTTATTAGTTCGGTCATGATCATACGTTATGGAGTTTATTAGGAATAAATTTGTTATTACATGAGCAAACATGCTGCAGGAAGATGAGAGGGGGGAGAAGATGAAAAGTAATCAGAACAATATCCAGCAGAAGAGGCCAGGGAGCATATGAGCTTATCAAGTCTTATAAATGTAGCTGAGCACATTACAGGGCAACACAATGAATGAATCAGGAAGTCAGCAGCACGCACATCCAACCTGGACTGGTTCCATTCACTGAGTCAGAACCTGCACAGGAAACCAGCTCAGCCTTCTTCCTCACTGATCATCAAACGTCACCTGCTCGGCTACAAAACCGAAGGACATCAGGCGGATTTCACAGAGGCCGTGTTGGTTGTCCAGCCGAGCTTCTCCTGAGCTGCTGACTCTGAATCTTAAGAGGTCCATCCACTGGTTCAAACTGGGATGGACGGATGGCGTCTCTGAAACACAATCCTCTGGGGGCCGTTTGCTTCTTGATCTTTGCTCTCTGTTGTTGGTGCAGAATGTGCAGCTCATTAATTCATACACCCTGTGAGCGTCTTCTGAGCTGCCCGCGCTTCTCTGTGACCTCCTCCAGTCAGTCAGCTCTGGTTAAACTCAAGTCCTCCTCCTCCTTCGCTCCATTCACTTCTTTTTCTCACTTGATAGTTTTTCCCACCTCTGACCTCTCTCCTTTAGCTTTGTTTACCTTTTCTTTTTTCCATCTACCTACAAGTCTGTGAAGACCCCCTCACCCCCACCACACACACACACACACACACACACACACACACACACACACACACACTCAACAGAGCAGTACAGAGTCGGTGTCAGCTGCAGTGGGAGTCCTGTACCTCTGTCCAGCTTTGACATGTCTCAGACTGTCTCCTAAACCCTGACAGACGGACGGACAGATGCAGCAGCAGCGATCAGACTAGACACACATCACTGAGGAGGATGAGGAGGGAAGAAAGGGCCTGAGAATGATGAAGTCATCACAAGTGTGATCCAGCAGCACCATTATAAAAGCATGAAGACATGAAAACCTCCACCAGGGGGCGATGCTTTGGAGTTTGAAGGTTGTCCGTCTGGTTGTGTCCCAAACCTGCGCTACTGGAGGCGCTAGCAGGAGTTTAGAAAGTGACTTGGTTACTCTGCACCGGCTCATCAGCCAACAGCACATAAAACACCTGGAGCAACTCTTCATTCAACAGGGACCCATTTGAGCTCCTCTGCCTTTCACTCCTGTGGATGCATCAACTCACTCGCTCCATCTCGTCTCTGCAAGTGTGTGGAATTACTCAAAGAAGCTTTCTAAATTAAAAGGTGTTATCACAGGAGGGACCAACTTCCTGGGAGTTTCTTTCTTTCTTTCTCAACAGGTTGAGTGTGGGAGCTCATTTGCATGCTGAGAATATTAAATCACAGCAGCTTTGGTTCAAGATGGAAAATTTGGAGCGTGAAGCTTTTTAGCTGAGAACAGAATGATGTGAGCGCGCTGCTCTTATGTAATAAAGCTGCAGTCGTCACGTGTGTGTATGCTTAATTGCACTGGGGATGTATAGAGAGTGCTTCTATCTGTCCCAGAGTACAGTGTTCATGTTGGCAGCAGGTTGAAATTCTGCCTTCAGATAATTGTTCAATTTTGTGGCAGCAAGAGGAAATCAAAAGGAAAAATAGTATCAATTCACAATTCACATGACAGCGAATTAAAAAAAGAAGCAGCAGAACAACAGCAGCCTGCTGCGGCCGCCTCTTGAGTTTTGTGATTCGTTTCATCTTTAATGAATTGATGTTTTGCTGCTGTGGGAGCCACGTGTGATTGGCTTATTTTAAAGAAAAACAGTAGCCAGACTTGGAACGTCTCCTCCAAAGATTACAGGTCCTGGAGTGGGTTTGAGGGGAGGCGTCAAGCACGCAGCTCTTCAGGTAAACACTGAAAGTTTGAAAGCACGACTTCACCCGGGGACGCGGCGCTGAGAGCCATGTTGGGTTTTTAATGGGGCTTTGCTCACGCTCAGGACCGGCGCATAGCTGCGGCTCCGCTGGAGCCTGTTGGGTCTGAGGGGCTTGGACCTGCGCGGCGAGGACGACGTGCCTCAGGAGGCCAGGCGCTCTGATCCGGAGGACGGAGCTTTGCTCCCCACGTCCACGCCTGGATTGTCCCTGATTAGTCTGACCAATGAGCCGACATGAAGGTTCTACACGCAGGTCCATTCATCATTCATCCTGCGGAGGAGCCGCGCTGCAAACAGCCCGTGGCGCTGCGGCCGGTAGCCTCCGGGCTGCTTCCAGCCTCTGATGCTTGTTTATTGTGGCGGACAATCGCTCCGGCGCCTCAAGGTCTGCAGGCGCCAAACTTGTTTGTGGTGACTTCTGCTCTTCTCCGCCACTACGAGGTTCCTCCCCTTGATCGTTCAACACTTAAAGGACAAATATGACCCGGCGGGGTGGACACACCAAACTGAAGTGAGACGTTCCAGGTGGAGGAGGAGCCTGACTGGAGCGGCGCTGACAAAAACACAACTGAACTGGGTCTGTGGCCGTGTTTGTGTTTCAGATGGAACTTTTAGGGTCGTCTCTAATTTGCTCCTCGCGCCGCATGTGTGAATAAATACCAGCTTTTTTGGAAGTGCAGACGCGTTCCTCCTTGGAGTCCAAGCCAGACAAATTAGCAGCAAAAGTCATGAGGAGGAAAAACATTTGGCATTTGTGGAAGATTCTCAACCGTCAGATGCAATTTGTCTGCAATCTTAAATTTGGACCTAAATTATTACAACTTGAAAGCCAACACAGGGACGAGAAGTTAGAATTAATTAAAGATCAATTTGATGCTTTTTAAATGATAAAAGTTGCTTTTTCAGATGCTGATATGAGTACAGATTTGAAAGTAACACACTCTGATAGCATGTGTGTGTTTGTATGAAGGTTTTGAGTATATCCAAGTGAGTACATCTCTATATCACACACACACACACACACACACACACAGATATACATTGTTGTGTGAGTCCAATCAAAGATGACGACTCACCCAGAAACGCGGAGGGCGACACGGTTCCATTGCTGCGGGAGACCATGACACTGATGCCGGTCTCTACGAAAGGAACGGAGAACTCCACGACCTCTGACCTCTCCTCGTTAATGGTCAGAGAGCCGATGGCCATGTCTGCCCTCTTGGACACCACCTGGAAAACAGGCGCGCTCAACTTAGCAGTGTGCTGCGTGGACGAACAGTCGGGGAGTTTGAAGAAATCCTCCTTTTGTTCGGCGCCGTCCTCACAAGCGCCCAAATCCCTCCGGCCCAGCAGACTCCAGGCCCGATCCCTCTGCTTCCTGTAGTCTGAACATCACAAAACTGGGCCCTGGGTCCTGTTGAACGGACGTAAATCTGCCCAGAAAGTGACGAACTGAGGAGTCTGCAAGTGTCACCTGGCTGCTAATCTACAATCCTCTCAGGGAAGGTACATCTACATCAGACTCCTGTTATGAACACAGAGGCTGAAACCTCCCGCTACACCCCTGATGATGGCCCACACACGGTGATATACTCTCATCATAGTTTAAAATACAACGATTGGTTATTATTATATACATTCATTTAAAATGTGCAGGAGAGAGGAGGTCCTCCTGAATAAACAAAGCTCCACACCTCTCCCACCATGCCGTTCCACTCCCCATCGATGTTCTTGCCGTGCCTCCCGTTGGTCACCAGGTAGAGGTCGTAGGTGAAGCCCACGTTTTTCGCCAGTCTCTTGAGGACGTCGATGCAGAAGCCTTTGCAGCAGTGCTTCATGGGCCCGGCGCCGTCTACGGCCAGGCTGGAAGACAAGCAGAGGTGAGGTGAAGCGTGCTGTTTGGGCTGGTCTACACCGCGACCTTCAGGGGCCGCTGAGGACGGGAGGAGAGGAGGAGAGGAGGAGAGGAGGAGAGAGGAGAGGAGGAGAGGAGGCCCGGGAGGAGGACGGGCGAAGGTGTGAAGTGTTGGCCAGAGGCCGCGGGTGGATCGATGCTGAAGGTTTGAGGGGACGTGACGAGGCAGACGGCTCAGGAGGAAGAGTGATGCATTATTAAAGCGACGCCTTACACTTGTGCGTGTCACCACAACTCGGCTACACAACGTGTGAGGCAACACCGTCTGACAACACAACACACACTGGGAAGACGCATTAATGAAACATGGAAAATGATTGAATGATTTATGATCTGAGGGGACTGTAAAGGTTTACGTTCACAGGTTTTTCATTCATATTCCTGAAGGTAAATAAAAGAAAGCAGCTTGTTTGCACTCTGCTCTTCTCTGTTTGTGGCCATCCAGGATGTCACATAACGGATTTAAAGCACTGACGAGGCAACAAATCATGACCTTGGAGGTGATGAAAGGTGAGGAAATCGTGTTATCCAGCAGAGACGTCAGAGCTTCAAATAAACCGTGACGGCTCCGACAGACAGCAAATCAATGAAACAGCAAGAAAGCAGCGTTTAGAGGCCGAAAGAGGAGGAAGACGAGTCGCTAAAGGAAATGGAAACAGGGTCAAAGCAGGCTGATTAAGCAGAGAGCAAACTTCAGCCTGAGCCAATAAAACTGATGAGGGCAGACTCTTTATCTGCCTGTTGGCTGTGTCACGGGCATATCAGGGACACAGCAGCATCCCAGAATACACACACACACACACACACACACACACACACACACACACACGTACATACATGTACATACACACAGATACACACACGCACATTTTTAAAAAGGGGGTCACAATTTCTGAAAATTATATGTCAGACACACACACATATGCACTCTCTCTCTCTCTCTCTCTCACACACACACACACACACACACACACACACACACACACACTTTAATACAAGGCTGATAAAAAGAGGTTTCTGCCTAAATTAAATTGCCCGGTCCTCTCTGATACCACGTGACTCCTAACATAGTTCCCTCCATAATCAGATGCTTTATTTCATTCAGCAGAGGATGGAAACTGATTTCAGGATCGTCTTTAATTAACTTCTCGGTCTGTCTCACGTTCATAGGCTGATACGTTCACAGGGAGAGGTTTGTGAGGAGATCCCTCCTCTAACATGTCTCATCCCACAGCCACTTCTGAATGGGGCTTCTCCGCGTGAACACGCTGCAGATGGTCCTGACCAGCACTGAATTATTAAACAGATACATCTTGAATATTTGATAGATTATTTTATGTCAAAGAGTCACAAGATGAGGAAAAACAGACAAGCAGCATCTGTCATGTAACATATCTGCAAAAGGTCGGACTGGTGCAGATTTCACAGCGCGCACGTTGGCTAGAAAGAATTTATACGTTTGTGTTAGTGTGTGTGTGTGTGTGTGTGTGGATCATTCAGGAAGGCATCAGTATGTGAAGACTCTCTGAATCCTCTCCACCCGGCCTGCTCTGCTCTCCAGATGGAGCCGTCCAGGTTGCTTCACCTGTGGTGCTGCTCTCCTCCAACCCTGCCAGAACGTGCTCGTTTCTGCATCGTGGTCCTCAACACTTCACGTTCTGAAGGTCTGAACTCCGGCGCGCTCCGTCTGCCTCGCGGCCCCTCCCCCCGCTCGCTCCCAGGCTGTGTGCTGGTACCTGGTGTTGACGGGCATTCGGCAGGGCACCGAGTCCCGGATGCAGGAGCTGGTCCCCGGGTCGGCCGGCTCCACGATCACGAAGGGCCTCTCCTCCAGGGTCACCACCCTCAGGTGCTGCGCGTCATCCAAGGGCTTCAGGAAAGAGCCGTAGCGAGACCAGGGGTGGTAGCGCAGGCGCAGGTGCCCGTTCTCCCACCAGCCAACCTGGATGGGACCACACACACACACACACACACACACACACCCACACACACACACACACACACACACACACACACACAGATGCTCAGCTCTGCCTCCTGGCTGGATAACGAGCACGTCTGAGTGTTAAAGAAGGCTGCAGGATGGAACCAAGATAAACAGCCCTGAGCAGCATGATAATGAGACACGTTCAGGCACATATGTTCATCACCCCGATGATGAGCCCTTCTCTTCATTTAGTTAATATGGACTCTGATCATGTTCATTACAACAATCAGTCTGTGCTTCTCCCGATGGGACCGTGTGTGACTGCAGGGATTGGTGAAATAGTTTAACCCCATATGTGCGTGCACACACACTCTTGGTAGATCCACATGAGCTTCTGGTGACAGATGAACCAGTGAAGACCAGCCGGACGCAAATCTTGAGAAATGAAACCCAGAAAACCTGAAAGAGTGGTGCTGCAGATCAGCAGTGGAAATGAAACGGTTCTGCTTCCAGCGGAACCTGCAGACTGGTTCCACTGGTGCAGCGTGTTCATCCCAGTCACACAGGATGTGGGCCAACCTGCATGGTCGCTGGCGTCTGTGGTCTCAAATCAGAGCGCTCGCAGCCCCAGACGTGTTTAGACAGCACACGCAGAGAGTCCAAGAGCACAGGATCAGATAAGAGGAAGACAAACGTGGAAACACTGGTTGAAAGACATGAACGTTGATGGTTTTTTTGCCAGACGTGGGGTCACCTGGCGCCCCAGACCTCCCTCACTGTACTCATTATGCAGCTTGTGTCTCTGCTTTGTTCTCCTGTTACGCTTTAATCTCTTGCTCCCTCTGCTGCATAACTAATAACAGGCAGACAAGACAGCTCAGTGTGGAACAACAAGATTATCTGCTCTGCCGTACTCCAGCGTCCTCCCCCTCGCCCCGCGGCCCCCCTCAGCATCGGCTCAAATCGGCGGCTTTTGGCCACTCTTTCAAACGCAGACGGAGCGTCGTTACGTGATTATCAGTTACCATGGAGCTCAGACGGACTGCGGGGTTTAGATCACAACGACAGCCGTTGTCTCTGCCAGGCTGGTTCCTGCTGGTCAACCTGTTGCATGGCTCCAGCCCTGTCCTCATCCCAGCCGTCACCACCCATCACCTGGCCCCTCCCACTCTGACCTGGGAGCTAAAGGCATGACCCGACATCAATCTGACGTCTTTGGCGTTTTTGAATTCCCGTGTTCCGGCCTGGCCCCGGAGGCTCCCTGAGACGCTTGGTCAACTTTATTTATTAGAAGCAAGCGTCTGCTGTGAGCGAGGGGAGAGCGGAGGACCTGTGCTCAGTAACGATGCAGCAGGAGCGCCTCAACAGGCCCCGCCTCTTCTGATGGGAGCAAAACAGCCATACTTCAAACAAAGATAAAAACTTTGTTGGCCATGCATCCAAATGTTTCATTTCAGTCAAGAGCATCCCTGATTTATCCGCCTGCTCAGTGTTTTCAGTGTGAAACGCCGTGTCGTCACCTGGGCTGACACATCCATCTGCCTTCACGCCGCAGGAACCCTCAGGAACAAATTCCCTCCCCAGTACCTTCTGCCTCAGCTGCTTCTGAGGGAGCGTCAGTTAAAGCCAGCAGTTAGAGCCTTTCCCAGTGCGGATCAGCAGGATCACAGCCTGACACGCTCCCCGCTCATCTACCCACAATCTTAGGCTCTTTGATGAAGACGGTGGTGTTTAACACTGTGGGTGTGTTTGAGGAGAAGAATGAGGGCTGAGCTGAAGCCAGGCTAAACAGACCTGTGTGAGGGTCTTGAGGTAACAGACTCATTGATTGTATTTTTGCAGGTTATTTCTCCTCTTTAACCTAAAACACTGGTCCTCTTTGCTACAGTCGCCCTCTGGGTGATAAAGATGACCTTGATTGTTCCGTCTGTCCGTCTCCCACTGCCCATCCAGGAGCACGACTGATGTTTTATCTTCATGATTAGTTGCATCTTTCAAAATGCTCGATATTGACAGGTTGAGACAGCCCGTTTTTTTGCAGCAGTAAGAATGAAATGCAGCGAGCCGTCACCTGCAGTAATTATGGTGAGACCGGCAGACACTTCATTGACTGTGTGTGTTCATCCGTGCAGCTTCTGCCTGCAGAAGACTCATTATTACTTTTAAGTGATTTCTAGTCCTGTTTTTCCTCTGCTGCTTCTTTCCGTGATGGAAAAAGCTGAAAATTGTAGTAAACAAAGTATAAAATATAGAAAATAGTTGATGAAATGGCAAGATGGAAAACCTCAGAAAGTGACAACAGCTGAATCAAAGTTTAATCAAAGTTAAATTGAATATTGTCGACTACCCACAGACTTTACATGGTTATTTATGTCCATAGGAGATGTGGACTTGATAGAATAACCATGAAAACACTTTAAAGAAGCACAGCACACAGAGTTAGCTGTGACTGTGATTAACATGAACAGTCTGTCCCAACGCTGCTGGGAGGAGAGCAGCACCCTCCAGTAGACTCCAGCAGAAGGTGCTCTGGATGCCCTCAGCTTCACAGCTCAACTACAGGACGTCCACCTTCGTCCTACTTTATCCAGATCCAGCAAACAAACCTTTTGTCTTCTAATTTGACTATTAAAAAAAAGTGGGTTTACCACCAACATTTTTAGATGTTCTCCATAAACTGTTCTTGTCGTTCATCGCTACCTCTTTTTTAGTCTTCTTACCAGCTCTCTTTTCAGTCTCCTCTTCCTCTCTTCGTCTGCAGATGCAGCTCTTCCTCTTTTTTCTTTCTTCCCCCGCCTCTTTGTGCCTTAAACTGCAGCTCTTCCTATTCCCTTCTCCTTCCTCTGTTGTTCTAGCACCTATATTTGTCTCCTTGCCTCTCCGTCTCTCTCCATCCGACTCTTTAGTGCCACCTCCATCTGTTTTTTCCCCAGCCTCTCGTCTCTCCTCCTCCTCTTGGGCCTCTTCCTTTTTCTGTGTGTTCAGCACATTGTCTGTGTTTTTCTGGGTTCTTCTCTTAAAACAACAGCCATTCACCTCCTCCTCCTCCTCCTCCTCCTCCTCTGTTCGTCTCTTCCTCCTCCTCCTCCATAACTCTTCTTTGTTGTGGTTCTTCAACACTTTCTGCCTCTTGTTTTATCTTTTCTCTTTTTAAAACAATTAGCTCAACCTTGTTGGTGTCTTCCTCTGGCCCCTGTCCCTCCTCTTCATCATGGTCTGTCCCTTTGCCAGCTGTTTTCAACAACATCAGCCTGGAACAAAATCTTTCCTTGGTCTTTCTTCCATCTCATCTCTCTGTCCTTCTACTCTGGCTGCACTTTTTCTAAAACCCATTAAGCAGATTCACCTTTGTACATCATCTCAGATCAAAGAAGGGCTGTTCAGAGGTGGTTAGACTGAGGTCTTGGTCCCACAGTAACTCTGCATAAACTTACTAATGACTTGACTAACAACTAAAAACAGTCGTTTTTAGATGCTTTATAACATGTATATAAATGTGTTTTACCAGATATTTTTGCTCTTCATCTCACTCTTCTAAACATCCCCCCATGAAAGCCGATTATTTCTTCATATAGCTTTGTTGATCTGAACTCAATTCTCTGCAGGCAGCTTTGTTGATACATGGCCAACCTCTCTCTCTGTCTTTCCCCCTCTCTCTCTCTGTCTCTCTCCCTCTCTCTATGTCTCTCTCTCTCTCTCTCTCCAGTTATTACTTCCTGATCTGTCAGGTCCTTCTGCTTCTGTCTGGGTCCTGTTTAGTGGTAGGAAGAGGAGTTTTTACATCGTGTTGTTTTGCTTTGTTCTTTCCTCTCGGGCTAAAGCCTTTGTGGGGGTCCGCGTGCTTTGTCGGTAAATATTTATCTGTATTTAACCTGTAAGGATTCCAGTCATTCTCTGTGATGGGGGGGGCACGCTCACCGTTTGCTGACCAGCTGTGTGGTCAGTGTTTGCTCATCTGCCCCAAGGTTACCGTGCTCAGCAAATATGCACTGTGGGGCCGTTCAGAGAGGTTCATTTGGAGAATACACGCCTGGAAACACCATGTTCATGTGCTGGGTCAAGTTGTGATCTCTGGGGGAGGAGCAGCAGATCACAACCCTCTTTAAACTGGATTACCAACATTAAAGTCCTGCTCCAAAAGTAACACTTCATGTGCTTCCTTGAGAAGACTTTTCCTGAATCCTAAAACTTCTATCGACGGTGACTCGGGAACTTATTTCTCTCCTAATTTTCCAAAACTACGACCATCAGCAGCGCTCATTCTCTGCCAGTTCAACTCAATCTGAAAGCAATCAAGACGAGTTGCAGAAGTGGATTAACCCTGAGCAAGAGCCCCAGATGGAGCCGCGGCGTCTGAATTGATTTGATTCGGCTGCAGAAACGGAGGGGACGGCCGACAAACGTCCGCGGCGAGATGGCGTGCAGACGTGAAATAACATTGTGTGACATTTGGAGCCGCTCAGTGAAGCTGCTATTAAAGGCCAAAGGTCACATTAGCCTGACGGTTAGTGACGGCTGCGTGTTCAATCAGGAGCGTTGCGAAGTCAAAAACTACATTTCAGTGTGGAAAGTGCGCCTTTCAGCTCGTGTTGGAGCGTCCAGATAAGCGAGTGTGACGTGCCTCGGCACTCGTCGGTGGTGACGGGAGACAACAGTGAAAATTGAAGCCTTATCGGTGCAGTTTTGTCTGCAGCCTCTATCTGTTTCAGGCCCTCAGAGAGGAAGAAAGTAAGCTAATCTCTCCTCTGACAGCAGCTCAGCCGCCATCCTGTGGAAATACAGACGTTCCTGGTGTACATCCAACATGATTGACGACGTGTATTAAAAACAGGATGTCAGCGGCAGCGTGAAGCTGCGCTACATCCCAGGTGGAGGTCTGCTCGGGGCTTTGTTTACACACATCAGGATGGGAGAAACACGGTAAAACATCTGTATTACCACCGCCCAAACCCAACGCCTCCTCTGGTTTCTCCTGCTAAACAAGACTGAGGTTAATCTGAGGTCACAGCGTCCACGCTGGCCAACATCTTGTGTCCATCCATCCCAAGACAGCGCCGTGTTTTCACAGCTTTCAACCGCTAATTGCCCACAACACGTCAGGATTTCAGATAGAGCAGCGAGAGAGGGGGAGAGAGTATCCACACTAGCGAGGCAGAGATGTGTTTTATGAATGATGACAAGTGAAAAGGAGGATTTAAAGGCCACGTCGGCTCAGAAATCCACCATGTGACACAAAAGAATCCAAACCTGTTGACAAAAGCAACAGCAAAATGAGATTCCCCAGCTGAACGTTTGACGGGAACACTTTCAAAGATGCTCACGACGACCGTGATTATCCCAAAGATGTAGCGACACGACGGGAAGACAACGCGCGCTGCTGCCTTCATTACGGAGCGGATGTTTCCATGTTGTTAGTGTCATTATCTCAAGTGTCCCACGTGGTTATTTGCTCGTTTTGTTTCAAATCAGTTCAAGCTGGAGGACTTTGGAGGGCTGTTACACAGCCACAGGTAGCAGTTAGCGGACAGTAGGTTAACAGGAACTAAGAAGGCTGACAGAACCCTCGTGACTTCGGGAAGATGGCGGTGAGAGATCGCTGGAGGGAAGAGTGGAGGTGTAATTACGTGGGAGCGGAGCAGACAGCAACAAGGTGAGCCAGCGGGTCTGACGGGGCGTGAAAACACAGCCAGTTCATCTCGCCGCCTCGCTGCGATAATTAGCATCAACATGCAGGGCGGAGCACTGACCTCCTCCCAACCCCTCCCGTTGATGTAGGAGATGACATCCAGCAGCGGGTTGGACAGGTAGCCGTCGCTGTTGAAGGAGTAGTCCCGCCCACCGATGGATATGTTGGTGAAGTACCTGTGAGACAGAGGGGAAGAGGGGCGATCACACGTCTGCTCTAGATGGGACCGTGATCCCAAACGCTCCCGGATGGACTTCTGTTGGTGGCGGTGGACGTTATCCCGACTGCTCTGTGTTGTGTTGCGGCTCCAAAGCGCTGGACAGTGCAGGGACAGAAAAGGCCTCAAAAAGCAGATTACAAAAGCTTATAAATCTGGGCTTTATGCACATCCCGGCTATCGTATTCTGCCATCTCTAATAGGGATATGAGCTTAGCCCCGCCATTGTAAGGCAAATATGATGTCAAGCATTTAAGACTTATTCTGAATATTCCTCTTTCCAAGAGGTAATGAGTACAATCTATACGAGGAAGCTTTAAGAGAGCGAGCTGAGCCTCGGCTGCTGTCACTGCAGTGTAGCAGCAGAGCTAATCCAGTGTGGCCCCGGCCCCCAAACGAGGAGGAGCGGAGAGGCAAATAAATGGTCAGTTCACTAATTGGAGGAGTGGAACCGCGCTTTTCCTCTGGTATGCTAATGTCCTACCAGAGCACAAGTCTGGGGGTTGCTGATGAGGATTCGGGGAGATCTGAACGGTTCCCGCTGCGGCTCATTGTAAACAACATTATGCGGCGGCGTTCCTGCGGCAGATCTGCAGGTTGCACATCAACAGGGGAGAGGGAGCCAACTAGCCCAGGTTCCACCTCCTCGTGTAATCACGAGTTCACGCTCTCCAACACTCTTCTACGCCTCAACATCCATCAAGTGTGTACAAGCATAAGCACCGCCGCGGCCATTAATGGTTTTTTTTTTTAACATGAAAGTAATCATGTTGGCCTGAAGCAGCTGGAGTAATGTGAAATATCTGAATGCAGCTAAAGCTGGTGCAGATGCAGAGTCTGCAGTTGTTTAGTCCCGTGTAGCAGCTTCATCAGCGTTATCTCCACCTACAACAGCTCATCTGCGTGTTTCTGTGGTGTTGACAGCGAGCCTGTGATGTCGGGCTTCCTTCATCCTTCCTCTCTGCTCGCACACATTAAACTGTTGGGTGGACACAAGCACGGCGACGTACACCACGGTGCAGTCGTTCCTTCACTGCGGGGGGTTTGCTGCCGTCTTTCCCCACCCCCAGCCCTCAGTGGTGCTGTACTGGTGTGGTGGTGGAGCTGCGCTGACGTAATGACCCCCGAAGTGTCGTAGCCCTCGTTACGCACCAATAAAGAGGCACACATGAGGGACACTTACAGCTGTAATGAACACCATCAGTTCAGGTTAAGTAAAAAGTGAAAGTAAACTAAGCAGCATGAGGGCAGAGACTGCCTTTTTGATACAGCAGATCAATATTGTGTTGACCGAGGGGCTGTGCATGAAGGTGGTGATTGATAAAGCGTAGAGCAGCAGAGGTGAAAGAAGAGGACCAGGAGAAGACACGTGTGGGCAGTGTGTGTCCCAGGAAGATGGACTGGTGGCTAAAGGCGGAGCACAAGGCATCAGGAATGAGCCAACTCTCGCTTCATTTACGGGAAAGAAGAAAAACCTGATGAAAGGAGGAGAACAAATCCTGACAAGAGAATATTTATTCTGCTCAAATCCAGAGACTTCCTCCAAATATCACCAGCAGACGGGAGAGGCAACGGCTCCGGAATGAGGGACGTGATTAAATGCAGACAAACACCTTGTGTGAGGGCTGATCTGGTGGATTCAGGAGGATTTAACACTGCACTTGCAACTGATGTTACACACATTTTCAAAAGTCTGATAATAACATAAGACTATATAAGATGGAGCTGACCTCAGTGTGAACATCATCAGCTTCTACTATAAAAACATGACAAGATCCAGGCTGGTCAGTCCTTAAAATAGATCATTATTTTTATCCTTATTATTATCACTACTTATTTATGTATTATTATTTTATTTTTAAATGGGTTATAAATACCCTTCTATTTGTATCTCTAATCAATGAGATGAAACACTAGAACAGAGAGCTTTTAAAGACACAGACGCGCTAGATTTATCGCATGTTTCACAAACGTAGCTCTTGTTTTGGTCTGACTGGTGGAAGCATCAACAGAAGGAGCTTAAATAACCAGCAACAGGGGGGGGTCCTACATGGACACAGCCCCGCTTTAATGCTTTATAGAGGTGGACAGAGAGAGAGGGAGGTGTCCAAAATAAAACTCACAGGTAAAGAAAACAGATAAAGGAGCAGGGAAGGTGATAGGAATGATAACAGACGGGATTTAGAGAAAGGGAGGGCAGAACGGACCTGCGCGAGTTTGAAAGCTTCTTTTTCAGGGCTGTGACGGAGGCTAAAACTGGGCTTACCCCACTTCATCCATCTCTTCATCGACAAGAATAAAGCCTGACCCGACCTCTGCCTGCTGAGGATATGGGGGGCTCACTGAAAGGCCGGTTACAAGAGGCCGGGATCACCGACGCAGCGCAGCTCTTTGATCTGACGCGCACCGCTCAGCGCCGCCACCTGGTGGCCGAAACTGACGTGAGGAAATGCTGACGGAGGCACAAGAGGAGCAAGAGGGATGACAGAGCACCACCTTCTCATGAACGGAACCTCTAGACCACTTGACTTCCTATGTGGAAAAAAGAGCATCAGCTCAGGATGAAAACACACCAACCACGACAAAACCATTCATTATGCCTGATGGCTGTGACCTTTGACCCCTGCTTTCATCGGTGTGACTGGAAGCACTCAACTCGTACGCCGCCGCTGGAGCAACGGTTTCTTGGTAACCATGGCAACCCGTTCTCGAGTGAAGAGAGACAGAGACAGAGAGAGAGAGAGAGGGGGGGGCCCTAGCAACTCCAAAGAAACGATGGATGAGAGAAAGAGGTGGAGAAGTTAGATGAAACCATCAGAGACGTTACTCGCCCGGTGGAACGACACGCTCACGTTTGTCGGGCTTTATTCACAGGATCCCTGCTGACCCCGAACGCAACACTCTCAGTTACAGCAGCGCTCGCACACACGCGCACACACACACACACGCACACACACACGGAGCATAAATAAATGAGTAGCTGGTGAATATTCAGACGCCACGGCGGTCATCAGCATTACCCGCAGCGGCGGTCGGAACAGGAAGAGGCTCGGTGTCAGCTGCAGGAACACGGAGGCGCACTTAGTCATCCTAACGAGCTCCGACCGCAGGAGGAAACCGCAGCAGTTGGACAGATCGGAGAAATATGAAATCAATGATTCAGACCTCCTCCCAACCACCGAAGAAGAAGCTGCAACGCCACAACTGTGTTTGTGCTAGCGACCCTGCTGAACGTGGCCCCTCCTCCTCTGTGGTTCAACACCCCCAGCGACCCCGCCTGAACCCCCCCACCCCCCACCGCCCCCCCTGAAACCCCCCCACCCCCAACGACCCCGCCTGAACCCCCCCCACCCCCAACGACCCCCCTGAAACCCCCCACCCCCAACAACCCCCCTGAAACCCCCCACCCCCCAACGACCCCCTGAACCCCCCACCCCGCCTGAAACCCCCACCCCCAACGACCCCCTGAAACCCCCACCCCCAACGACCCCCCACCCCAGCGACCCCCCTGAAACCCCCCACCCCCAACGACCCCCCTGAAACCCCCCACCCCCAACGACCCCCCACCCCCAGCGACCCCCTGAAACCCCCCACCCCCAACGACCCCCCTAAACCCCCCCACCCCAACGACCCCACGTGCATCACATCACGTTTGTAATTGCTATCGAGCGTTTTCCTCATCAGCGCGTTCGACCACCCAGGAAACAAACACATCGGCGGCGGCGGTGAGTGATGATGCGTTCGGACCCCGCGGTTCCCCGCCGCTGCCGAGCAACGCTGGCGGAATGCTTTACGACCAGCGGGAAACCCACTAAGGACCAGCGGGCCGGGGCGCGGGGGGGCTCCAGGGGCTGGGCCGCTCACGACGGAGTCTTCGCTTTCGGGCCTGACGGCGCGAGGAGCGGCGGCGCCGTGGACGCATCAGCTGCGATGAATTCAACATGAAGATGTTGCTTCGCTCCTGAAGGTGGTTGTGTGTTGGTGAATGAGTCACTCAATGAATTAAAGCCCTCTTTTCCCAGCATGCCCCTCTCTGCCTCACTCCCACCTCCCTTATTGACTGCAGTGATTCATAGTTCATCTCTTTCCACGACAGAGCTGCAGCGAGCGTGAGGTCTGGATGCACCGGGAGAGTCGCCTCTGCTCAGGGAGTGTGAAGAATAATGCTTTTATCTCATGACACGGCACATGCACACACACACACACACACACACAGATACACACACTCACACACACACAGATACACACACTCACACACATACATAGATACACACAGATACACACACACACACAGATACACACACTCACACACATACATAGATACACACAGATACACACACACACAGATACACACACTCACACACATACAGATACACACACTCACACACACTCACACACACACAGATACACACACTCACACACATACACACACACACAGATACACACACTCACACACACACACAGATACACACTCACACACTCACACACACACGGATACACACACATAGATACACACACACACGCACACATACACACAGATACAGACCCACAGATACACATAAACACACACACAGATTCACATAAACACACACAGATTCACATAAACACACACAGATACACACAGAGAGACACTGACAGACACAGATACACACACACGCAGATGCACAGACAAAGACACACACAGATACACACACAGACACAGATACACACACACACAGATATACACACACACAGACACCCAGACACACAGAGATACACACACACACACACACACACACAGATACACACACACGCACACACACACACACACACAGACACATGCACACACAGATACACACACAGACACACACACACACCCACACACACCCGTGAGGGGCCTTTTCTGTGTCCAGTCCCAGAAGGCCTGTGTCCATGAGCAGCCCGTGGAGGGGGCGTCCTCACACACGCGTCAGGAGTCGTTACTGACTCAGGCTGCAGCCCAGAAGCGAGATCTCAGCGAGGGTCCATGCGGCGCCTTCACGTCCAAAAACGGACCATCCAGGATGACACACGTGACGGCGCCACCTTCAGAAACGCAGCTCTGCTCTCTCTCTCTTTCCTACATTTCTCTGCACTCCTTCCTTCCTTCCTTCCTTCCTTTCCTTCTTCTTTCCTTCTGATCCCAGCCATCCGTCCAGGTCATTTCTGGTGTCTCGCAGAAGGAACATGGAACCCCTCATTTAATTCTGATGGTGGTCTGGAGGGGTCAGTGGGCCGGCCTCACCCCGGCTGCACCTCCTCCACGCGGACACAAGAGGACCGTGTCTCCTGGTGTGGAACGCCGGCTGAGGAAGACCTTGTTCTCGTCGGGCTCAAAGGCATCGGAACGAGACCGACAAATAAGAAATGATTCATGGGTCCGGAGCTTTGGTTCCTGTAAGGGGCCAGCTAAAACCTGGAGGAATTCACTCACAGCCGCTCCCACGTTTCACATTTCAGCTCCAGATTGCTTCTCTCTCCTCCGTCTCTCCTCCTCTTACAACACTCACTCCCTCTGCTTTGGCGCTCTCTCCTCCTCTTTGATATCTTCTTCACATCTGTGGCCACGTTTTGAAGTCCATGTCTATCAATCTACCTCCTCCTCCTCCTCCTCCTCCTTCTCCACCTCCTTCTCTTCCCCTTCCTCCTCCCCTTCTTCCTCCTCCTCTCTCCTCCTCCTCTCTCCTCTTCCTCCTCCTGTCTCTCCCCTTCTTCCTCCTCCTCCTCTTCCTCCCCTTTTTCCTCCTCTTCCTCCTACTCTTCCTTCTCTTCCTCCTCCCCTTCTTCCTCCTCCTCGTCCTCCTCTTCCTTCTCTCCCTCTTCCTCTCTCTCCTCCTCCTGTCTCTCCTCCTCTCCCCCTCCTCTTCCTTCTCCTCCTCTTCTTCCTTCTCGTCCTCCTCTTCCTCCTCTTCTTCTTCCTCCCCCTCTCTCTCCTCCTCCTGTCTCTCCTCCTCTCTCTCCTCCTCTCCCCCTCCTCTTCTTCCTCCTCCTCTCTCTCCTGCTGTAGTCTCACATGTGTTCCGTGTGTGGATCAAAGGACCTTGCTCCTCTAATGCGTGGTGGTGCTCTTCTTCTCTGCGTCCCTCAGTATCGGTGGGCTCAGACAGCTTTCATCTTCCCTCAGATGCTTCACGCCACCTTTAGAGCACCAACTGGTCGGGCCGTGACGACAGCGGGCAGATGGGAAAAAGAAAGAGCGGCCCCGTGTCCAGCAGACAAAGACGTGGCGGTGCTGGCGAGTTGTGCTGCCTGACGGTGAGGTGTCTGGACCAGGCTAACGCCTGGAGGAGGAGGATTGGACGGAGATGGAGGAGATGGAGGAGAGGCAGGAGGAGCGATAGAGAGGAGAGTGGGGAGACAATTAAAGATGGGGCCACGCTTTCATCAAACGGCGTGGAGAGAGACGTAATGTTCCTTTTATGGTCCATTTGCATGTTTATGAGCAGGAGTGGCAGCTCATCAGCTGACACACACACACGCACACACACACACACACACTCGTATTAGCGCGGAGTGAGGGCGCCACACTGACGCCGCTGCCTTCATTAGCTCTGATGGGACGGGGCACAGCGAGGAGGCCAGGGTGAGCGGGAGTGTGAGGGCGTGTGTGTGTGAGGGTGTGTGTGTGTGAGGGTGTGTGTTTGCTTTGTTCATTAGCCACCATAGAAGCATGCATATGCAGGAACTCATTGTGGATGGAAGCTTGAGAAGCTGATGCCACGGCCATTGGTTTTCTATAATCAATAATCAATACTTACTAAGTGTTTTGAACGGTCAGGACCTTTGACTTAAGCCCGATGTGGTGATCTGGTGCTGCACTGATGCTGCACTGGTGCTGCACTGGTGCTGCACTGGTGATCTGGTGCTGCACTGGTGCTGCACTCACTGGTGATCTGGTGCTGCACTGGTGCTGCATTGGTGCAGCACCAGCGCAGCACCAGATCACCAGTGCAGCACCAGCGGCTCCATGTTTGACTTGAATCATTGTTCATCTCCGTCACGTGTTTTCAACGCTCAATAAATGACTTTGGACTGAATGAGTGAAAATCTTTGACTTTCACTCTTCCTCTACTCTTCTTTTGTTCCTTTAATCCCCCGTTCCTTCTTTGCTTCCTGCCTACATTGTGCACCTGACTGCAATTATCCAATCTGCATGCAAAACGATGCATCAGATGCTTTTGTGACGGAGGTCCACAAAGGAGGCAGGATGGGAGACAAAGATGGGCAGGAGAGAGGAGCAGATGGATGGATGGAGGGGGCAGAGAGAGGAGGAGGAGCGGGAGCTGGGAGCGAGATGAAATGAAGAAAAAGCCGAACGGGGATGCTTGTGTGTGAATGAATGAAACAGACTGATGGAAAATGACAGCTGAGTAATGGACTAGAAGACAAATAGCAGAGCGAGCTCACGGATGGCAGAATGACTGAAATCAAAGAGTGAATAATTAAATGAAAGAGAGAGTGAATTTGTGATTTTAAACGAGTGCACGTTTCCCTGCGGGTGACTGAAGAGATCTGCTAAAGCAGCAACAAACAACCGTGTGATGGTGTGAGTCCACCCGGGCAGACTTGTGTTTCTATAATAGAGAAGAGCAGGCTGCTGAGAGAGGCTCCAAAAGACAAAGAATACCAACAATTACATCACAGCACGCCCTGTAAACAAAGTGGGGCCTGCTGAAGTGGGAGCGAAAGAGGCGCAGCTGCACAGAATAAAAACTGGAACTTTAAAGACAGAATTACCAACCAGGTCTGCGTCTCCAGGCTTTTGCTGTCATCCTGCAGGACGGGTACAGCTAAGCGAGGCTCAAGCCCTCAAAGATGGTGTCAGGAAGCACCAGCGCTGAAATTAAACGTTGAAAAGCCTCCATATTCCCACCAGCTACCTGTGTGTGAATGCATGGGGCCTGTCTCTGGTGGAGATTGAGACACAAAGGAGAATGAGGTTGTGTCGCCTAATTGAGGAGGTGGAGAAAACAAGCCGTTAGCCTGGTTCAGCCATTAAAAAAGCCTCCGAATAATTAGGCAGTAAAGTCAGAGCTGGTTAAAAACCCCAGAGCCCCTATTAAAGACATTCAGAGCTGGCCTCTTATTGGCAGCTCTGTAAATTACTCTGACTGTGAAGGGCACCAGTCATAACTTTAACTCCCCTCCAGGGGAACTCCTTTAAAGCACCTTCTCCGGAGCCAGGAGGAGGAGTTCCAGGCCTTCCTGACACGGGTCTTCAAACTGACTCAGACACAAGTGTGAGGAGGGGAGGGGTCGTGCTGCTGCAGGGGCTCAAGCCCCGGGGACCGTCGCTCTGAAGTCCACCTCCCTCCCAGAAGAACTACCTCAGCTTTCCCAGCTTTCAGGTGCCAAAGACTACGGGGAAGATTTCCAGCCATGTTTCTTTGAAATATGATGTGAGGTTGAACTAAGAAGGTTAATCAGGAGAGAAAAAGGAAAGTGAACTCCAATAAAGACAGAAGCACCGGCTTTAACTGGAGAGGAACGGTTCCAGGGTTGGGACGAGAGGAGGCCTCTTAAATCTGGCTTGTGAGAGCATTGAGAGGCATTCCGACACCTCTGTCTTCATAAAACGCTGGAATGTTCCTGCAAGTAATAATCCCAGTGAGGGACGGGCGTAGATCTGAGTCACGGCCTCCACAAGAACCTTCCAAAGGTTCCAGGGTCCAGGTCAGGGTTCAGACAGAGCAGGAGAGGATTTAAAAGAGGTCACAACCTCCTGTCTACCACAGAAGTCTGGAGCCAATGAACAGGTGAGGAACGGCACGCAGCATAAGGCAGCAGATGAATGAAGAGAACATTACTCAGGCTGAAGCTAACATCACCCTTGAGAGGACGCCAGACGAGAAAGTGAAGGCGAAAACACAGCCGGTAAGGAAGCGTCATGAGACATGAGCTGATTCTGCTCCAGAAAAGGCGACAGATGGGAGCATGACAAGCCAGCGTGCTGATGAGCAACAAGGGGAGGCGTGAAAAGACGTGAGGAGGTAGAAAAGTGGCAGCGCACGGGCCCATTGATCCTTGTTTCAACGTCCTTTATTCAGAAGAAACCAGGAAAAGTTCTAAATCAATGCAATTTTAATTAAGTGCTTTACTGTAAGAGGACCAAAGTCATTTAAATGAAGCTGACCTCTGCAGGGCCCAGTGATCACACCTCCCTCCAGACAAGCCTTGTCTTTAAGGGCCCAATACCCAGGCTCCTTCAGCAGAAACCAGAGAGGAACCCAGTGAAGTTCTGGTTCTTCTGGCTGAATGTGCTCGTTAAGAGGGAGACGGAGCGAGAGGGCGGCGTGACACTCCTCCGCTCCAGACGAGCAGTCGGTCCCCTCGGAGGGGTTGAGGTGACAGGCTGGAGACCCAGTCTGACGTCTCCTCCTCTCCACCCTCTCCACCCCCTCCACCCCCTCCCACCACCGCCTGTCCTCTTGCACCTTTACCTTAAAGTCACCAGCACGGACCGATAAAAGCAGCCATCAGTTAATAACAGCGGGTCCTCCTGCCTCGCCCGCCCGCTTTGCCTCGACGCCCAGAGGATGAAGCCTTTGAAGAAGGTTTGGAACAGGGAGGACTTGCTTGTTTTAACTGAACTGAGAGAGCAGCGCTCCTGATGCTCCTGAAGCTCCTGATGCTCCTGACGCTCCTGAAGCTCCTGATGCTCCTGACGCTCCTGAAGCTCCTGATGCTCCTGACGCTCCTGACGCTCCTGATGCTCCTGATGCTCCTGACACTCCTGCCGCTCCTGACGCTCCTGACGCTCCTGACGCTCCTGATGCTCCTGACGCTCCTGGCGCTCCCCTCTGCTGCGCCTGCACGTCCTCTCCGTCCACGCCCGTTTCCTTCGATGGCCCCCGCCCCTCTGGAGACCTTAAATCCTCCTTAAATCCGCCCCTCGTCCCGTCGCTGCACGAGGAGGCTCCAATCAGTCACGTTTTTTTTCCCAGAAGCACCTGGAGGTTTTAAGGAGCACGCCGTTCTTCCACTAAAACGCGCTTCAACTGGAGACTCGTAATCGGCCCTGCGAGCGCGTGAAGGTGTCCGGGCTGCGGAGGAAGACGAGGGCGCAGGTGTGCAGGACCGTGTGCTGGTGAACGCTTCAGCAGCACGCCAAAGGAAACACTTGAGGTTATGAGGGTCTGAGGGGAGGGGGCCGGGGCCGCTCCTTATCGGGCGGAGCTTAAATCAGGCGCTGGTCTTGCAGGTGTTGTGAGAGCAGGCTGACTTTTATTTTGACGTGCCTCGCGTGTGATGGGTGAGGGAGCGGGGACGGCGCCGCCCGCCGCCCGTCTTCCCCTCACAGCTGAACGGTTAACGAGAACATGAGGAGGATTGGTTTTCTGCCATGTCTCAGTTTCCGCTCGACGCCGCAGCGTGTTAATTGATTCCATTACGCCGCCTCGCATCGGAACCTCGCCAGTGTCTGATCTGACGCGGGGAAGCTCTCACTGATTCGCCAAATCACAGCCACCGTCGCCATCAGCGCCGCCAGCGTGGACGCGTCCGTCATCTCCTTTGTTTCCTCTCGCGTCGCCTCGTCTCCGTGTGCCCGTTCTGACGTGCACGCGAGCAGCTGCTGGTTCTGAACCAACACTGGAGACCAGTCAAACATCTGTCCTGCCTGGATGGTTGGTTTGGCTCAAGCATATAAGAACAAGTCCCATATGGACCCACATGTCCTGAATCCCTGAACCCCTTCAGTTACACCGTTGGGGCAGCGCGGGCGTGGATGGTGCTGCCGCGTCAGAAGGAGGAGATCTCAGCAGGGGAGGTCAGAACAGCTGGATGGCGAGTGCCAAAAGGAGGTTCTCGTGTAGCTTCAGCTTCCATCAGGAGCCTCTTAAATGAAGGCGCGTGCCGACAGACGTCAGAGGACCTGCAGCTGCGTGCACCTGTGTGCTGGCGGGTCCATCCCACCAGGCCGCTGATCCACACCCCTCAGGGTGAGCAGGTGTCAGGTGTCGTGAGGGTGGAGGTAACGTCGACGTCGCTCCTTCACGCCTCCCCTGAACTGTCCAGATCTGCTCGCAGCTGAGACGTCTTCACCACGAACACGGAGGCAAAATGAAGATTGGCAGAAACAAGAAGGCAGGACGGTTCATCTTGGTCTCCAAAATAACGGTGATGACTTGGAGGAGCGGCGTGATTGTTGGAACAGTTGGACGGGCGTTATTGCGCCATCAGACGCTAAAGGCGCCTCATCACCTGGAGAGTGAAGCCGTTCTCGACTCACAGACGTCATTCATTGGTCTGGTTGTGGAGAAGCGGCGCTGCTCCATTAGACTCCCGCCGACCCTGGCTCCTGTCAGCGGGACACCCAGCTGATGGGGAGCGTTCAACAGCCGGGTTGTGGAGCGGATCAAATCAAAAACAAACCCGTTCGCTTTATTAAAGAAAACAAGCCTCCAACCTGTAACCATCCAATCAAATGGAAGCGTCTCCTGACAACAGCGTCAATCTTTCACGTCAGGAACTGCTGCTAGCTGCTGGTAAACGCTGCTATTGGGAATTAGTTCCTCTCTTCTCTCCCTCACCTGCAGCTTCTACTGCCGGGAGTTTGAAGCCAGAATAGTTTTAATTGTTTTGTTGATCACACATGCGACCGCAGGGTGAACGTATGAATAAAAATGGAATGTTATGAAAGCATACAGTCACAATAAAGGCATCGCTGCTGGAAACAGAGTGAACTCTAGAAGAGGAGTCAGCCTGCTGACTTAAGCTGGGTGAAAAGACAGAGATGGGATGGGAGGGTCGGACAGAGACACGACTCAAGTCACAACGGTTTCAAGGCCCAGATCCTCAGGAATAAAGCCCAGAGCACCCACCTTCTGATCTTCCTTTCCAGACACGAGGCGAGCGGAGTGCATCCCATCCATCCACCAGAGCAGCTCCTCAGATTTACCTCAGTAATTGCCTTTTATCAAATCCCTAACAACCTGTCAGGCGGCAGGTTGCCATGGCCGTAACCCCCCCAGCCCAAGAGCAGAAAAGAGCGCAGCTGTCTCCTGCCAACCCTTCCCAAAGGGGATTTCTCCAAAGAGCAGCAGCAGTCAATCAAGCTGGCAGTTAAAAGTCGGACTTCTATGGGCTCCTCTGATTGTGGTCGCTCCACATATCTGAGCTCCCCGCGGGTCCTAAAGCAAATGTCTGGAATGGGAGCGCGAGGCCTTGAGGGGAGTCTGGCTGCTGGAGGTGACGTCCACGTAGAGCACGTCCCAGCTCACACGTCCCCACTCACACGTCCCCGCTCACACGTCCCCGCTCACACGCCCCACACGCCCGCCACACGTCCCATGTCCCGCCACATGTCCCCGCCACACGCCCCCGCTCACACGCCCCCGCCACATGTCCCCGCTCACACGTCCCCGCTCACACGCCCCGCTCACACGTCCCCGCTCACACGTCCCCGCTCACATGTCCCCGCTCACACGTCCCCGCTCACACGTCCCCGCTCACACGTCCCCGCTCACACGTCCCCGCTCACATGTCCCCGCTCACACGTCCCAGCTTCAGCCGACTCCTTTCTGATCAGGATGCAACAATTAAACGGGCGTTGGGGGGACGGCTGTCCCGCCTGCCCAGGTGAGGAGCACACATCTGTAGACCACCGGTGAGAGGAGGGCGTGGGCGCTGGACCCGTGACTCTGAGGTGAGCTGAACCAGGAGGAGGTCTGGGGGGCGCCAGAGCGTGCACGTATGTAGCGCGTCGCCATAGAAACAAAGCAGCTGTTTTCACACCGGAGTGACTCAGCATTCCAGAGACCGCGGTTGTCCGGTCTGTCCTGCGTGTGTGTGTGTGTGTGTGTGTGTGTGCGTGTGTGCGTGTGTGTGTGTGTGTGTGTGTGTCTCACCTGATCCTGTCTGGCACTCTGTGGGTCTGGTTGCCGTCGGTCTGGCAGTTGCCGGCGTACTGCGAGCGGCTGGAGGCGCCGTGGTCCCTCCGCAGAGCCATGGCCCCGTGGGTGAGCACGGAGACGCCTTTGGCGATCCGCCTGCAGCATCAGAGGGGGAAATGTGAGGCTCACGGGGGTCTCATGGAGAAGAGGACAGAGGGAAGAGGGGCAAACAAAGAGAGGTCACGCTGGATCTGGAGCTGGGAGATGAATCAAGGCTGCTCCACATCTCCAAGCTGAGCTGGGCACAGGCCCCTGCTTGGCAGCTGGAGAGCTTCACTGAAATGAAAAGTAATTAATTCTCCATCAGCGGAACTGCTCCTGAACCGCAGCCCTACGGATGCAGATGTTGGGTCATGGGAGGACAGCCGTTAGCCATCTTTGATGGCGCACTCCAGTACAAAATGGAGAAAGGAGGGAGGAGAGATAATCAGAGAGGAGTTGAGAAGAGGAGGGAAGGACGGAAGCTGAGCCTCAGCAGAGCTTCACATCTGACACGCTACGGGATCAAGAACACCCTTTTCCTGGTATCTGTCGTATGATGAACAGCGTGATCTTCCTGGAGCACCTCCAGGTACCACAGGTACCGCAACAGTCTGACGCACCTCGCCCAGCCACCCTGGACCGAACCTCCCCCGGGGGAGGACCGGTCCTGGCCCCCTCAGACCCTCAGGACCCATCTGAGTCCAGCATCGGTCCTGGAGCGCACGTGTGTGCTTCACCATGCAGCCCGACGCGCCGCCTGGACCCGACACGCGCTGCTCATTTGGGCGTCGCGGAAACCTCGGCGGACTTCAGATGGTTGTTTAATAAAGCACGCCGGGCAGCGCGGGGGGAGGGGGGGCGTGCTCGGGCCGTCTTCAGGGGAACGCACGTTCAGTCGGGGAGACGGGAAGAGAAGCGCCTGATGAATGAATGTGCAGTCAGAGAAGCGCTTCAGATTTGTGCTGCAGGAGAATTTAACAATCTCTCCACAAAAGTGCTTGAATTATTGAACAGCGCTCATAAAAACAGCCTCTCGCCGCTTCCTGTCACAACTGAGCAGAGTTCAAGAGCAGAAATCAATAAAGGAGTCCACCTCTCACCCACATGCACCTGGTCAGTCTATTTACATTAAATTAGATGAAAATGTAACGATCCCTGCGGTGGAATCAAGTCAGGGCTGCGGAGGGGGCGACGCAGGCGCTCCTTTATGGCGCCACCTCTGTGTGCGACCGCGGGGGGCTACGACGCTGCACGTGGGGAGCAAATGGAGGAGGTGGGTCTTCAGCAGAGGCTCAGACCTGCAGGGCAGGAGCTGGGAGAAGGACCTGCGGGTTAGGGACATGAACATAGAACACAGATGTACAAACGTGGGGGGAAAAGGTTGTGATGTGTGAGAGACTTGGAGCAGATTTGCATCATAAATGCATCAGGGCTGCAATAACGATGCAGCCTTTCATCTGCGCTTCCACTTCCTGTTCAGGCTGATGATTAATGGCGGAAAATAAGAGCACGCAACCGCCTAAACGAAGGAAAATGAAGGTCTTCTTCAAGACCGACCTGCACGAACTGCGTTCATCACCTTTGATTTCAGCATGATTTAGTTAGAGTGTAATGATTCATTAGATATTGATAAAGATGAAATATTAAAATGCTCTCATCCATCTTGTTTCTGTGTTGTTAACGGTTCTCATCTGAGGCTGGAGGACTTTGTTGGGAGAACAATGGAGAAATTCAACAAAGCAAAGAGTGAAGCAAAGTTTTAAAATGGCTCGAACCTTCGTGGCTCGTCCCTCCAGCCCTGCGGCCGGATGGCGAAGAGCGCCTTGGGCAGCCCCTCCAGGCCCAGGCCAGACAGCGCCGGTCCCACGGCGAACCACATGTGACTGGGCCCGGCCTGACCCGCCGCCCAGGCCGCCCGGAACACCAGCTCCGCCTCCTCCAGCGAGCAGTAGAGCAGACGCACCTGAGGGGGACGAGGAGCGGTCAGACGGAGCAGAGGACCAGGTCACAAGAAGAAGACGCCTTTTCACAATAAAGGTCCTGCTGTGACTGGAATGATGACGCCAACGCCGCCAGCCAACAAAATCCTTGATTTAGTGATTTGGTGATTTGGTAGGGATGTTTCTACACGCCACCGGTGATTTAATCAACGGAGTCTGCACCAGCTTCGTTATCATCTGTATCATCTGTCAAACGAGGCCCTAAAACCATCAGTGCATGTTCATGTTCCCTTAAATATTTATCTCCAGTTTGGTTTAATGATCTCACTTTGGGTTTGTGTTTTAGAGATAATTAATGGTTAGACTGAAGTTAACTGTCAATTATGTTAATAATTCAAAAACTCTGAACAGCAAACTCAAAGTTTTGCCAAAACTATTCAGATGTTTTTTAGACATTTAAAGGGTTTAAAAGATTTCAAGATTTAAAGGAAAATCTGAAGAGAAATGAGGGAGACACCCAGTCAGACTTAAATAGAAAAAAGTCTAAAAAGAAAAAGATCTTTAACTGTAAGTGTGTGTGTGTGTGTGTGTGTGTGTGTGTGTGTGTGCACTTGTGTGCTGGAAACAATGTATTATAAAATAATAACACAAAAATAGTAGAATGTTCAGCCCATTTCCCACTGCTGGGTCGTGCTGCTGAGAACCGTTCTTTAATCTTCCCTCCATGGTTATGGATTATATTCATTTATACATCTAAACACTGGGTGCACTTATAAATTAGTGCTTCTCTGTTTATTGTCAGCTGCACTTGAAAAATGGGGCCTCACATTTCCCCTTCATACATTATTAAAGAGGGGAACTCAAAGGAGGGAGCAAGATTAAAAAGAAAAAAATGACCGAAAAATATCTGGACCAAGACGAGCGCACACGCACGTGTGTGTGTGTGTGTGTGTGTGTGTGTGTGTGTGTGTGTGTGAGCGCATGTGTCCTGCTGAGGCCACTTCAGATGATTACTCAGAGGAAGCACTTCATGGAAGATTTGCGCCTCAGTTTTCCAAGACAATTGCAGAGGTTATAAAACTGAAATTAGTCCCCACTCTAAACGTGATTTTAGTGCGTACTCTACGCACTCACAGCGCCGCTCTCGTATGCTACGCGCACGCCAACGTGACTGGCGTCACAGAGGATGGCGAGATGACGCCGATCCCTCCCACTCAGCTGACGGCAGATGGAACGAAGGTCGGCGTGAGGTCCAAGTAAGCGCTCAATCCTTGTCAGTCGCATCCCCGAGAGCGCTGGGGTATATTTAGTCCTCGCTGTCTTGCGTCTTCGCGGTTCCTCGGTCTGAAGGTTGTCGCTCCGCATGCGGCGGGAAAAGGGATTGGCTCTGTCGCCGCGCTGCCCTTGACACAGCCACTCAACCGTCGCGCTGGCGTCCTCCAGAAACGGGAGCAATTCGTCCCATTTCACACCATCAATCACTCCATCAGCTCCCATCTCCCGTTCCTCAAATACTCCACATCTCATTTCCGTAGAGAGCGTCCCAGTCACATCCGCGGATCCTCGTGTTTAATTGCCGCGGAGCTGAAACGCATCAGCAACCGATGCGCCGTAGCTAAAAGAGCTAAAGGGACACGCGCAGCTCAGCGGGGGCCAGTGAAGGGGTGTTGGCACATTCAGGGGGGTCTTGGTGAGGACTGACTGTGGATACCCAGCATTCCTAACGTCCCAGCATTCCTAACGTCCCATCATTCCTAACGTCCCATCATTCCTAACATCCCATCATTCCTAACGTCCCATCATTCCTAACGTCCCAGCATTCCTAACGTCCCATCATTCCTAACGTCCCAGCATTCCTAACATCCCATCATTCCTAACGTCCCATCATTCCTAACGTCCCAGCATTCCTAACATCCCAGAATTCCTAACGTCCCAGCATTCCTAACATCCCAGAATTCCTAACGTCCCAGCATTCCTAACATCCCAGAATTCCTAACGTCCCAACATTCCTAACATCCCATCATTCCTAACGTCCCAACATTCCTAACGTCCCAGCATTCCTAACATCCCAGCATTCCTAACGTCCCAGCATTCCTAACATCCCATCATTCCTAACGTCCCATCATTCCTAACGTCCCAGCATTCCTAACGTCCCAACATTCCTAACATCCCAGTATTCCTGTGATGTGAGACGCCTGCAGGCGAGCCTCCACCTCCAGCAGCAGCCTGCAGCGCGGCAGCCTGGCCACTCCTGGTCCTAAGAGGAAGCAGGTTGATGACGCTGCTCGAGCTGCGACAGGAAGGTGTCAGGGTGATATGTTTGGGAATGGTGGGGAAGCTCGTCGGGAGTCCTGCCCGATACTTGTGTCATGAGGAGAGAATCGGATCCTGACGCCACTCGCCAGACATGTTAACGTATGATGGGGGGGGGTCGGGTCAGCCTCAAACCTGCTGCAGCCAGACGAGCATCCGGCTACCTCAGCCCCACGAGGAGCTCCACCAGGCTCCTCCACCGCCCTCAGAGCCCCAAAGAGAACCCCTAAATGACAGAGCCACAAGGAGGGTCTCCTTCACAGCGAGCCCAGACTGACCAGTTCACCTTTGTCCCTCCCAGTGTTGTTTGCCGGGGGGGCGGAGCAGCATCAGGGACTGAACTTTAGAAGCAGGTCAAGTTTGGGAGCCCCCGTTAATCTGTTAGAGGAGACAGCAAACAGGTCAAAGGGGCAGAAGAATCCTCCACCATGGTCCTTGCAGGTCCAGAAGGTCACTGCAGGAGCAGGTTCTTCATGCATACGCGCTCGTGTATTATTGTTAAAGGGAAAATACCAAATCCTGATGGATGATGCTGACATTTAAATGGACGTCAGCCACCCTGAACTCCGGGAGCAGAATAGCCAGAGGGCATTTCATGTTGGGAGATATTCCAGAGCTTTGTCCTGCACATGCTCGTGTCTTCACATCGGCGCTGACAAACGCTGGCGGATGACTGCAGATCTGCGCTTGTTCCTTTTATTCCCTCATTCAAAATTCAACCTTTCAGTATCGCTCTGATCACATGACGTTCCCTTCACTCCGGCTCTTCTCTTTGAGTCCATTATCTCACATTTTTGCTCTCCGTTCGTGGAAGTTATTCTGACTGGGAATGTTCAAAGTGAGCGTGAACGTGAGGAGTGAAGGACGGGCGCGTCAGAGACCTTCCTCCTGAGCAGAGCACGACAAAGGAAACATTCAGGGCTCATCTTCGGGAGGTCTCGTTCTCCTGTTAGCCGTCCGCTCTACGCTAAACCAGACAGGTGAGTCCCGTGGCATCAAAGGGGCGTGGCTATCCAAGGAGGCCCCTCCCCCCATAAATGAGGGCACCAGCGCCTCTCCCTCTGAGGGTGATTCAGTGCTTCTGTCGTCTCGATGGAACAAAGGGGCTTAACCGATATCTGGAGGTCCTGAACAATAGCAACAGAGTCTGGGTGTGAGTCACTCGGTGTTTACACTAATAATAGGTGAAGGAAGGAACGCCTTTCTGAGGCAGGATTAAAAGGAATAACTGTTGATGGAAGAAGAGCGGGTTTACTGATCCCAGAGCAGCTGATGTTAAATGGATTTTTTGGCTACGGCGGCGAGGGCGTCGCATTTAAGACTATTTTCAGACGCCGACTGAGCACCAGACGAACACGCGCGAGGAGCCCGTGGAAGCGTCCGCGCATTCAGCCAAGAGGCCCCGCCTCACCTGGGCTTCGTTGTCTTTGAGCAGCCGTTTCGTTCGGGCGCCTCCGGGGTCGTCCGTCACATTGAGGACGATGACGCTCTTTATCTCCCAGCCGATGAATGAACCATCTGTCGTTCCCTCCACCATGGCCAGGAAGTCCTCGTAACCGTGGTGACGCGTGGTCACCACCGAGAAGGCGGTCCAGTCGTACTCTTCGAGCACCTCAAAGATGACCTCCAGCTGGAGGGCGGTGGAGCAGGTGAACTGGAGGTAGATGGAGCCGCTTTCCTGAAAGAGATGAAGAAGATCTGATCTGGTCCACCAAAGAACTTCAACCACACAAGCTGCTTCAGGTCCGCACATGCCCCACTGGGGGCGTGACCTCTAACCCCGACCCAAAGAAGACATCTGTGGACACAAAGGTGGACAAAGCTAGAGACAGAAACACACACACATAATCTGTCCCAGTATAACCAGCCCAGTTATCTCCTCTGTCCCAGTATAACCAGCCCAGTTATCTCCTCTGTCCCAGTATAACCAGCCCACCACCCTCTCTGTCCCAGTATAACCAGCCCATCACCCCCCTGTCCCAGTATAACCAGCCCACCACCCTCTCTGTCCCAGTATAACCAGCCCTTCACCCTCCCTGTCCCAGTATAACCAGCCCGACACCCTCTCTGTCCCAGTATAACCAGCCCACCACCCTCTCTGTCCCAGTATAACCAGCCCTTCACCCTCCCTGTCCCAGTATAACCAGTCCAGTTGTGCTTGGAGCAGCGTTCTGCTGGTGCTGGAGCAGCATGAGGAGAACGTGCTGATGCGTTGGCTTTGTTCTTCTCTGAGATCTCCTTCCTTCTTCCCAGCAGCGACTTCAAAGCCTCCAGTTACAAACAGATGTTTAGTGAACTGCGTTTCCAACAAGACGGAGGAAAACGCTAAAGGAACGCCGAGGAGCTACGGAAGCTCAGAACAAAGGCTGAGATCAAAGCGGATTCCGTGTTCGCATATTCAAGGGACATCACGCAAAGTTTTCTAAAATGTGATTATTTAGTTAGCGGTGCAGAGAGGAAGGTTAATTTATGATCAAGAGGGAACCTCAGGGAGAATCCTGCTGCCTGCCCACTTTGATACGGCTCACCTTAATTTATGCTGCTGAATTAGGTCAGATATCAAACCAGCAGAGCCTGATTCATGATGGCTGCTGGCTTTAAGGCCCAGAGGAGCGAGGAGAGGAACCTGGACGTCCAGGCTCAGAGCACGAGGAAGAGGAGCGAGGAGAGGAACCTGGACGTCCAGGCTCAGAGCACGAGGAAGAGGAGCGAGGAGAGGAACCTGGACGTCCAGGCTCAGAGCACGAGGAAGAGGAGCGAGGAGAGGAACCTGGACGTCCAGGCTCAGAGCACGAGGAAGAGGAGCGAGGAGAGGAACCTGGACGTCCAGGCTCAGAGCACGAGGAAGAGGAGCGAAAGCACGGCTCGGGGAAAGGTTCACGCTGTGGCCTCTGGATTCTCAGGAGCACAACTTCCAATAAACCGGATGGATAACGTCATCGTTGGATGTGCGTGAGAGGTTTGTTTTTGTCAGGTTGTCCTCTGGGAGGGCCCAGGCCCGCTAACGAGCCTGTCAGGAGGAGCCCGCCTGAACCAGAAGATACCATCGATTAAGACCTGCAGACGTCAGCCTGCGCGGAATAAAAATAATAAATCATCGTGAACGTTAACACTGAAGAAAGCCAAAGCGGGTTTTTAAACAGCCCTCCCATAATCTGGAGGACAGTGCTGAAGGACCCGGGCGAGGAGGAGGGAGGAGCTGGTGATGCTGTGGGCTTAGTGGTGGTGACAGAACTGGAGCAATCCTGACAAACACTTCATTTCCCCATTTTTCACCACTCCTCAGCGCCGAGGTTCCAGCGGCACGCGTTTGGGGGGACGTTCGGGAGAATGTGGCGCAGCGTGGAGGAGCTTGATTCTTCACGCGTCTGTGAGGGCCTTGAGGGCAGACGGGCGCTTTCTCACCCCCGTCTGGAGGAGCGGCGCTCACGAGGGGGCCCCGTCCCTCCGACAACGCGTGACAGAGAGCTCTGGAACTTCAAACAACCCTCAGGCCCCCGGCCACGCCCCAGAGGAGCAGCCGTGTCCCTTACCTGTGGTTCCCGTCCCAGGCTGGAGCCCCCCCCGACGGCCACCACAGGGAGCCCCGTCTGCGCCGACACAAACTCCAGCATGGGGGCCAGGGGGGCCCGGTTGGGCGGCGGGGGCCTCTCCTCCTCAAAGACCAGGCCCTGCAAGGGAGAGGGGCGCAGGTGAGTGCAGCACGCCGCGGGGGGAAGCTCGGGAAGCTGCGGTTTCTGGGGAGCTCAACAGGTTGTCAACAGGCGGGGCGACTGTTCCTGAAACAGCCGACACGGGAAAGCGGGACAAAAGAAGCGGGAGCGCTGACCCAGCACGGTTTTCTCCACGCCGATCGGGGGAATAAATTGGAGCTGAGCGTGGGTGCCAGTCCAGTCCTGACGGGGAAGCTGGATGTGCAGAGGCAGCAGGCGGGACAGGAAGCAGGCGCCCCAGGGTAGGCTGGCCAGAGACCACAGCGGGGGTCCGTCACCTGTTCCGGTCGCTCTGATCTCAGATCTGCTTCCCCTCCGCGGGTGTCGTGTCACGAACGAACGGACGAAAAGACGAACGTCACGACGAGAGTGAGCGCGGATGAGCGACAGCGCGGCTTGTTAGCGGCGCGGCTGAAGGAGAGCGCGGACGGCCCAGGGCCTTTTACGCTCATTTGATGTGCGCGCTCCATGTTTTAACGCCTGTATTCAAATGTTGTCTTTAAAGAGGAGAATGCTCCACAGTGATGAAATGCTCTGAGGCGTGTTGCATCAATAAAGCTGACGCCCCCCCCCCATCAGGGTAGAGGCGTGATGCGGCACGAGGCTTTGTTGTCCCACTGACATGATTAAAGACACGTCTCACATCAGCACACTGACCAAAGCCGCGCCTTCACGCACCCCAACGCTTTTCCACATTTACAGACCGACAAACCTCAGCCCAACGGCGTCCAATAAGACCCGGGGGTGCGTCACCCTCGTGGAAGTCAGAGCGGACTTTCTAAGCTCCTATGAGGGAGCCTGCAGCTGCAGCAGGAACATCACAGCTGGTCCAGATGTGGAGACACGAGGACGTGGCCCAGACAGGGAAAGACAATGGAAGCATGAAGATGCAGACAAACACGGCTCTTGTCCTCTTGTCCTCACACCTCTCAGGCTGAGGGGACAAACTGGGTCTTTATTTGAACACAAGCGTCCCCTTTGTCCCACATGACCTGCTTCACCTGCCCCCCCCCCACGTGTGGATGGGTGAGGGAACATCATGTGTACATTATGTATCTGCGCATGCATCATAAAGCAGCACAATAAACCTTGAGTGTGCCTCCGCTGTTGGCAGGGACGCTGCTGATGAATTCTGTTTATCGTTACAGCAGACCTTTTCACAAAATCCATAATGAGGCGAGATGTGAGTAAACGCTGGTTTAATGAATGCAGTAAATTAAGTGTCGGCTGCGTCACGGGTTCCAGCGGCTTCTGCTGCGAGCCCACGTGCAAAACCATCAGCCCGGTCCAGAGTCAATCAATCAATCAATCTTTGTTTATACAGCGTATTCTACAATCAAAATAGTTTCAAGGCCTTTCCAGGATCCCAGGACCTAAACCCAGACAAGCAACAGTAACAAGGAAAAACTCTTGAGCAGGACCAGGCTCATGTAGGGGGACCCTCCTGATGATGGACAGATAGGTAGAGAGAGAGAGAGGAGAACAGGTAGAGGATAGGACAGGTAGAGGACAGGACAGGTAGAGGATAGGACAGGTAGAGGATAGAACAGGTAGAGGAATGAACAGGTAGAGGACAGGACAGGTAGAGGATAGGACAGGTAGAGGATAGAACAGGTAGAGGAATGAACAGGTAGAGGATAGGACAGGTAGAGGATAGAACAGGTAGAGGAGAGAACAGGTAGAGGATAGAACAGGTAGAGGATAGAACAGGTAGAGGATAGGACAGGTAGAGGATAGAACAGGTAGAGGATAGAACAGGTAGAGGATAGGACAGGTAGAGGAGAGAACAGGTAGAGGATAGGACAGGTAGAGGATAGAACAGGTAGAGGATAGGACAGGTAGAGGATAGGACAGGTAGAGGATAGAACAGGTAGAGGATAGAACAGGTAGAGGGTAGAACAGGTAGAGGATAGGACAGGTAGAGGATAGGACAGGTAGAGGATAGGACAGGTAGAGGATAGGACAGGTAGAGGATAGAACAGGTAGAGGATAGAACAGGTAGAGGATAGAACAGGTAGAGGATAGGACAGGTAGAGGATAGAACAGGTAGAGGAGAGAACAGGTAGAGGATAGAACAGGTAGAGGATAGAACAGGTAGAGGATAGGACAGGTAGAGGATAGAACAGGTAGAGGATAGAACAGGTAGAGGATAGGACAGGTAGAGGAGAGAACAGGTAGAGGATAGGACAGGTAGAGGATAGAACAGGTAGAGGATAGGACAGGTAGAGGATAGGACAGGTAGAGGATAGAACAGGTAGAGGATAGAACAGGTAGAGGGTAGAACAGGTAGAGGATAGGACAGGTAGAGGATAGGACAGGTAGAGGATAGGACAGGTAGAGGATAGGACAGGTAGAGGATAGAACAGGTAGAGGATAGAACAGGTAGAGGATAGAACAGGTAGAGGGTAGAACAGGTAGAGGGTAGAACAGGTAGAGGATAGAACAGGTAGAGGGTAGAACAGGTAGAGGGTAGAACAGGTAGAGGGTAGAACAGGTAGAGGGTAGAACAGGTAGGAGAGGAGGGGAGAGGAAAGAGGAGAGGAGAGAAGAGAGGAGAAGAGAGGAAAAGAGAAAAGAGGAGAGGAGGGACAGGTAGAGGATAGAACAGGTAGGAGAGGAGAGGAGAGGAGAAGAGGGTCTGACTGAGCCGAACCATCGTTCCCAGCAGCTAATAACATCTGCTCCCGTTACCGTGGGGCTTTTGAACGCTTGTTTTTGTTGTGAATGATTGTTTAGATAGTCCTACGTGATCATGACCCCCCCGACCCCCCCCCGGTGTGGTGTGATGGGGCTGGCGTGCCTACCTGCAGAGGCGTGGTGGCCAGGAGCTCACACAGCTGCAGCAGCAGGCTCCCGGGGCTGCTCTCGTTCACGGCCAGGTAGATGACGTTGGCCTGGCCCGATGGCGTCATCACCGTCTCCCCCACCAGCGCCGCCAGCGACAGCGCCGACACGGACGAAGCAGAAAACGAGGCCATGGCGGCCGCCCCCTCCAGCGCGGCCGAGTCCACCGCTCCTTTTCCTCCCCCGACACCGTTTCCGAGTCCCGGACCCGGCTCAGCGACCCCCGCGCCTCCCACCATCGCCGTCTCCGGGAGCAGGGAGGACCCCGAGTGGACCACAGCGATGTTGACACCACCCGAGTCCCTCTCTCTCTCCCGGGGCCGGAGCAGCAGGGGGGGCGAGGGGCGTGCGGGCCCCGAGCAGGCCAGGACAGCCAGTAGCAGTGAGAGGGTGGGCCGTGGGGCCACCATGGGGCAAAGGCAGCGGGCGTCTGGGCTTTGGTAGGTGAGACCGGGCGGGATGGGGGGGGGGGTTGAAGGGCGGCGTCTGGGGGAGAGGGGGGGGAGAGGGAGGGGGGATCACAGTGTTTCACCTGATAAAGACAGGAGACCCTGCAGGGAGAGAGAAGGGTGAGTTGATCAGCTCAGAGGTCTTTTCAACGTCTCCATAAAGGACACTCCAGACAGCAGGCATCATTCAGACATAAAACTCACATCCGCTCACGTTCGGCTCATTAACTGCTCAATATCTGCAAACACCGGTTCAGTTTCACCCCCGAATCCCCCGATGTGAAGGTTTAAACAACAATTAGCAAATAAATTTGGATCCGAGGACGACAACAACTTCAGTAAGTCCACTGAACATCAAGGTCTAAATAAGGTGATGACTTCATCGGCGGGCGGTTTGGCCCCTGTTGTGTTGTGTGTGTTGTGGAGTCACGAACTCATAACGACCCATTTAGATCTGTGTATTCACTTCCTACATTTTATTTGGATCATTTCATTAATTTTAATGGCAGAGAAAATGTAAAATACAAAAACGAAATGAAGCGAGAAGCACTCCCTGCTCAAGCAACCGTCCTGAGTGTGACTCAAACGACTCTGGGACGCCGTCGTAATTCCAGTGGTTGTTTTTCGGGGGGGCAGCGGCACGTTGGGAAGTCGTTGTGTGAAATTGAGACACAGCGAGCGTCTGTGGCTGGAAATAAAGTCGGCAAAAATGGAACAGAAGCACAATACGCAGGTCATGAGGTCGTTTCCTCTGAGAGCTAACGTTCAGAACAGTGGATTTCATTTCTCATATAATGTGCCGTTCTTCCTCAGCTCAGACTGAGGTTTAAGGCGCGGCGTGACGGCGTGCGGCTGGGGAGCAGGCGAGAGCAGGACTACTGAGGATAAACCACCACGGCAAGAATAAAGAATCAGATGCGGGGTCCTGCAGGTGATGGGGGGGCGACGGAGATGAAGCGGGGACGAGCAGAAGGGTAGAAAACGTCTCCACGGGCACCAGAGCCCAGAGACGAAGGAAGCAGAGCGGCCGGGCCATTAGCGCTTTATTAAAAATCTAATTAAGACGGAGCAGAATATTTAGTTAGCTCTGATTCTGCAACTGCTGTCAACCTCATTACACACATTTACATTTATTTTGAAAATCTTAAAGATATGCTGATGACTCAAATATCATCAGGACACAAACCAGCGTGTGTTATCATTAAAATGTGGCCCCATGTATCCGAACATAGGACAGACATAGTAAAGGTTGTGTGTTTCATCCTTGTGGATTTATTTGGCTTCTCCTCCTCGACTGTCTGGGACTGGACTGGACAGTGTCGGTCAGATCTCCGCTGTCGAGCAGTTCAAGGTGCTCAGAGGAGAGCAGACGCCCAGGAAGCGTCTCGGTTTCTCTGCTGGACGTTCGCACGCTCTGGAGCAGCTGAAGACAAGCGCTGTTGACTGCTAACAGTCCAGGGTTAAGCGCCTTGCTCGAGGGCAGATCTACAGCACACGGGGTAGTTTTCCACGCTTACGGTGTGTTTACGCTCTCAAGGGCCTGATTCAGAATTCTGAAAAATAGATAGGTCATCCCTGCAGTAGAAATGTAATGTGTTCAAGAGTGCTGGGAATATATAAAATTATCTTTAAAGTGTTGTGTGGTTTGATCTCATCTTATTTTGAAAAGCTCTTAAATTTCTAGACGGTCCCGGGGTGTGAGGCTGCTTTCCAAAGCTTCAGGTGGTCTCTCAGCAGACCTGTTCAGAGTAATCAGGCCACCAATCAGCAGCCTGCAGGAGGTCCGGTTTACGCGAGCGTGGGCTCTGATGACAGGTGATCACATCAGGCTTGTCTAAACTACAGGAAACGGGAGCAGAAAACAAGGAGACCTCCTTAAGGTCTCCACACTGTGAAAGATCATGAGTCAACAGCACTCAACACTTTCCACAAGCGTGCTGCAAGTGCCCCCAAACACCCTCATCTGGGGGGGTTTGAGCAACCTGCAGAACTGGGCGAGAGACTTGGCTGTTTGCAGCTTTCGTCAGAGTCGGAGGAGAGGCACAACTCCGAGGAGCTAACACAATTCCGTAGATGAAGTCAGACCTGCCGACAGTGATGGAAAAGGCAGACCTGGGGGGGGGGTTAGGGGATCGCTGCTGCAGAAAAACGGCCATTTCCTTCTCAACTGGATGAAATACAGCTGAAGTGAGTCAGTGCAGCTTGTGAACGAAGTCCCTTAAACGCAGCACTCTGCCAGGGCGGAAGTCCGAGGGGGGGCTTTTCTTTAGGCACGGCAGCGCTGGCTGTCAGAAGGCGTGTGTTTTGAGGTGGAAGGAGCATTGAGCTGTTTCTGCACCAGTTGCGGAGTATCGACACGCGGGGCCGTCGGAGCGCTCCCATTGGCCGAACAGCTGCTCGATCATTGAAACCCCCGGTTCAGTGAGAGTCAGGGATCCCATCAAGCAGAGCCGGAGCGCTGATGTGTGTTGATGTCTGACGGCGGGCAGGTCTCCGCTCGTGGTTACGTCAGTGGAAAGGAGCCCCTTCTCTGGGGGGCGAGAGGGACTCAGATCAGCTCCTGGAGGTTAGGTTTGGAGTGAAGTCCCCAGGAGGAAGAGCAACAGAGGGTCAAACACACCTGAGACCAGCACAGACGGGTCTCGTTTTAGGGCCCCGGGTGGAGCCGCCCACCTTCAGCACACGTGAATCAGAACCACGAAGCCGTCGGAGCGTCCGAGGCCAGCGGCCCCGTCTCTGGGCTCCTGGGCTCAGGAGACCGGAGCCAGTTGAGAAAGTTGGAAATACATTAAAGGCTGCTGCCCGGCTTATAAGGAAGGGATAATTTTACCGATATTGTCAGATTGATGAATGCTGTTCCGGTTCTCCTCCTTCTGCAGCCTTGACCCACTTTGCTGAGCGCTCCTCTCGTCATATGTGGCCTTATCTTCCAGAGCTCAAGATTATCATCAACGCATCGATTCAAGTCAGCGTTTAAGCTGCGCAGCAGAACAGATTTCACCGGTTTCCCACAGACGGGACTGATCCACAAAGGTGTCACGCGCAGCTGGAGCACCAGAGTGTGTGTGTGTGTGTGTGTGTGTGTGTGTGTGTGTGTGTGTGTGTGTGTGTGTGTGTGTGTGTGTGTGTGTGTGTGTGTGTGTGTGTGTGTGTGTGTGTGTGTGTGTGTGTGTGTGTGTGTGTGTGTGGTGGGGGGGGTTCTGGGATGTTTGGTGATTAACCTCACCCCCATCTCTCCGCACCATCAAATGCTACAGACCGGGTTTAACGAACCTCTTTTTTCCAAAACAATCTGACTTCGGGGTGGATTTCACCAGATAAACGATCCCTTATTCCATTTCAGCTGACACTTAAATTCCTTTTAAAGATTACACGCGAGCACCCATGGCCTCCCCTCCCCCACACCCCCCCACCCACCAACACTTGATTACTCACGCTGTAAACACGGAGTGTGATTAAAGCGTTAGCTGCTCGGGAGCGGAGGTGGAGGGTGATTTGATTAAAATGAAACTTTCATTTCGGGACTCGTCAGTTGCTCCCCGTCTGTCTCCACCTCTGATGTGACTGATCTCCCTCCAGATCAGGGCTGATTAACGACCACAGAGGAAGAAACGCTGTTAATGAGCAGCACATTAACCAGGTCGTCAGACCTGAAGAAGTTCCGCTGTTGATGCCGCGGCTGAGCAACCTCAAAGTGCATTTAAAGCTCTCAGGTCCATCCCCAGATGTTCGATACAAGCCCTGTGATACCTGCATGTTGGTACGTATCAGCGTCATTACCTACACAAGCCTGCGTGGTGGAAGGGTAACTGCAATAAGCTGCTTGTGCAAATGACACAAGACTGTTTTTCAATCATGCTAAAGATTGGACTTCAAGCCAGCAGGGCATGAATGTTCACCGTCAGCTCTAGCTCTGTAATTATTTCAACAACACGCTCATTGATCAAACACAACTGTCGTTGTTCTGGATGGCTGCTGGAGGAATACAAGCTTGTGTTTTGCTGCACTGATGCTCTTGAACACAAAAGCAATCAATGATCCCAGTACAGCTCATAAAGACACACACTGGGGGGGGCTGGAAACTCATCAGCAACCCAAGAAAGGTGCTAAGAAATACAGCAAAATGGCGTGCACTTGAAGCCCACATGGATGAATACATTGCTGGTAAACCTATGGAATGCTGGCGAGGAGCAGACTCAGGCAGCGGCGGTGGCGGCGAGTGTGTCAAAACCTAAATGCAAATGAAGCTGCTGTTGCAAAACAAAGTGCATCCCACACACACGCCTGCTGGAGGAGCGAGAAACGGAGCGCTGAACGCGGCAGCCGCGTGGAAACCGGAGCGTGCTGCAGCCCTAACGCGGCGCTGCAGAGGTGGGTTTTCCCCTCTGCTCACGCACCGCTGATCCAGAGTCAGTGCTGCGGACGCAGCAGCAGAGGCACCCGATGCACGCGGACGCATCCCAGAGCCGTCCCGGCGCCGCCGAGGGGGCCGCCCTCTCCCACGGGAGGGGGGCGCAGGAGGCTGGCGCGTCCACGTCGGCCTCGGCCGGGTCAGACCAGCCCCAGAGCCAGCACGCCGCACCTCTCCAGGAGCTTTGAAGCGCCGCTCCCCAGGGCCGGGCCAGCGCGCGCACTCCCTCGTGTCTTAATTACGTCTCCTTATGCTGCCGCATGCCTTTTCATGTAACTGTAGGTTTTATTCATTTTATATGTTTTATGGATCGCTCCGCTCCGGCGCTGCTGCTAAAGCCAGAACTTTATCGAGCCGCGCCGCCTTCTTACTCTCCTGCTTTTGAGGATTCTTCACGGCTCAAACAGAGACAAGCGCTTTTTATTTCACTGCCAAAAATACAGCTTGACGTCTTGACAAGTTCCACTGTTAATGTCTGTTGATACGAGGCACACAACCTTATTGTGAGGAGTTCAAAACACACTCATCAGTCTGTCTTCATCAACGTTCCCGTGTTATTGTTGTTTTTACCTTTTCTGTCATTTTCTGGTTTCCTTTCAGTAACTTCCGGTTCCTTTGAACCTGGAACGTTTGAACCTGGGAGCACTTTGGCCGACAGGTGACGGTTCAGCGTGATCAGCTCACCTGCAGAGGCTGGATCACCTGCAGACGTCTGAAGTCTCCCGTCACTCAGGCGATGACAGGAAAAGAAGAAGGCAGCTGATTTCTTATCAACAAGAGGAAGACGCGCATGGAGACACTGATGCCAATCTCTGACATTCAGAGAGAGAGAGAGAGATGAAGGCAGGGTGAGTGTGTGTAGAGTTGAGGGACCCCCCCCCCACCCCCCCCCCCCATGCTCATTATGAAGCCAAAGTCATTTGCTGTGAACATACAGAACAGGACACACAGCAGGTCACCGCCTGTAATGATGGTTCACAGGGAGTCACTGCTGAAGGCTGTCCAAGAATGTGTGTGTGGGGGTGTGTGTGTGGGGGTGTGTGTGTGTGTTGGGCCCAGCTGAGTCACATCTACACATCTACGTCCGTCCAGGCCTCCAATATGCTGCTGTATGCACGTGCGTTCAGATTTATAGACATGTCTTGGGGCTCTGCAGCGATGCTGGCCTGAGCTATCAATCAGCTCAGTAATGGTTCCTGATGGCCAACAGGAGAGCAAGAAAGACAGGAGCAGGGAGGAAGAGAAAAGAGGAGAGGCCAGAAAATCAAGACTGAGCAGCCAAACAACAGAAGCGGTGAGGCTGGAGCCGAGTTTTAACGTTCAGGTTCTTTCAAGGGAAATCCAGCAGGAAATTCATGAGACGGTGTAACGTGATCTTGATCACACTTCAAGTGATGAGAATGACGTGAACACAGCCTTAGAGCACACGCTTAGGGGAAAAACAATACCGTCGAAGATATGGAGTCATTATGATTCATTTCCAAATTATTAGCAGAGACAGATATCAGACGTCTGTATCATGACTATGTCATGTCGTCATAGTTACCGTACAGCCCCTCCCACAGCACCAATAACACTGTCTCTCCGCTGAGCTATCAAGCACATTTTAAGATATTAATGTTTGTTTTTAATCCCATTTGTGGCCGGGCCCTCCTCTGCATGTCTGAGTTCTTAAACCTGTATCAGGCGACACAGATCAGCACTCATCTGGTTGGCGTCTGACCCAAAGGGGGGGGGCGAGCAAGGACGCTGCAGGTGGAGCAGCGCCTACCCCAAACACCCGCAGCTCGCTCCACGCCAACAGCCAGGTGACGTCTTCACCCGCTCAGAGGGGCAGCGCGGCCGGAGCGTGCTGTCGCATGCCTGCGTCGACTCCCACCGGAGGAATCGTGCACACACGTGCGCGGTGACGTAAGCGCAGGACGGAAAATGAATGGACGTTATTTGGCCTTGTGACATGTGGCAGAGGGGAAGCGGCGCTGTAATGAATGGGTTTAATCAGGAGCGCTTTGCATAAAGACGCGCCCCCCTCGTTCAGCCCCCCTCGTTCAGCCCCCCTCGTTCAGCCCCCCCACGGCTGCTCAGCACGGTGAATTACTGGACCGCCCGAGCGGAAGGGGACCGCTTCCTAATGACACCAGCCTGAAAAGAGCCACCTGAAGGTCAGCCTTCCACCGCTGGACCACCACTCAAACCTCACGCGTGAGCATTGAGAGGGCGGAAGTGACGATGAGGAGGGGGAAGAGGACGGGGAGAGCAGGAGGTCCGGGTCCAAACAGGGCCGGGGGGGGGGCGTGCAGGAGACATCAGAGGACGCCAACATGACGCCGGAGCCGTTGAGCGTCAGGCTCCTCACACACAGCACCCTTTCATCTGCCCTCAGCTGCGCACTTCCTCCTTCACTCCTCTCTTTCATGAACCCTCTGAGTCCAGGTCTCTTCAGGCTTTCACAGACCCACGTCAACACATCAACGTGGCTCAGGACACATTCCTCCTGAACACACGCAGTGCAAACGCACACTCACTGCAGCAGTGGAAGCTGCTCAGAAAGTAGCCCACATCATTTCTTTACACTAATCACGGCTAAGATCTTGTCCAGGAACATCTCTTCCTGTGTTTCAGGAGGACGGATGAGTCGAGTCAAGACCTCTGACATTTTAAATCTAAGCTATTAAAGATGAAATATGGCAGAGGCTCGGCGTCCTGCAGGACCTTAATAGTGCAGCTGCCCCATGAACAAGGCTCCCCGACCGCTGCTACGGCACAAAATCACCGGGCTAATATCAAAATGAAGCATCAATAAGCAAGAGGCTTCCAGCAGGAACGACACACACACGCCTGATCCGACACATGCGGGCTGAGGAAGGAGATGCGGGATGAAGCAAGAGCCCCGCTGACGTCGGGGTTTTGAAGCCGCTCGCTCCGATTCTCCAGCCTCTCTGCTCCCTCCCCTCTAATTTAATTTTGACATCCCTCTCTTCCCGCTATTCCTCCGTGTGAAGAGTCTCCAGGAAGGGAAGCCAGGTGGGAAAGAGGAATAAGACTCAAAAAGGCATTCTCATTTCAGAAATGAAGAGCAGCCAAAAGAAAACCTGAGTAAATCAAATGTCACGCTGCACGGCAGAGTGTGACGGGGAGAGGACGAGGGCAGCGTGGAGCTCGTGCGGGACTACATCTGCTTCCCTCGCCCTGAGAGGAGGGACCCAAGGCAGAGAGGGGAAAAGCAGCAGCGCTGCACGCGCGCAGCGGCGGGGGGGAGCGGAGACGGCAAGAACGGAGGCTGGAGAGGAAGAGGGTGATGAAAAGATATTAAAGCAACCAGGGAAAATAAATATTCCTGATATCTGCGGCTCAGGTCGCGCCACGGAGAAGGCGAGGCCGGGAACGAGCCGAGGAGAGGAGTCCGGGTTCTGAAGCGCTTTGCATTATTCAAGCAGATATTAAAGGGCTCGTGCAGCCATCGGCAATGGTGGGAGGAGGTGGAGTGTGAGAGTGTGTGTGTGAGTGTGTGTGTGAGAGAGTGTGTGTGTGCGTACAGTAAGAGGAGTCAATCCCTGCTTGTAAAGAATTCTGTCTGCTATTTTGCAAAACAGAAGCTTTTAAAGAGGAACACTGACTCCAGCGGTGAAGAATCTCCACTCTGAGCACGTTTCATGGTGCTGCAGCAGCAGCAGCAGCAGCGGCGCAGCACATGCACGCTCCTGCTCACTTCTCCCCTCAACACATCTTTCCTGCCCTCATCTTTATCTCATACGGTGGAGGTGCCATCCTCCTCCAGCACCGCAGCAACAATGGATGATCCCTTTGCAGGAGAAAGCGCTCACACACCAGCTTGTTGCTAAATGAGATATCCATCGTCCCCGGCAACAGTGTGTGACTGGCAGACATTACAAAAGAAAGTTAATTACAGAAGAAGAGGGGTGATTAACGCCTTGCCAATACGGCCTTCTGCAGCAGTTGAACCTGACCTTTTACCGTGTTGCTCAGGTTCCGTGTAATAAAAAGAGCATTTGTCCGTAAAGCTGCAGCCACGCAGGCCGACGCGTCTCCCGTGAAGAAGAGTAAATATTTCACTCTGGGCTTGTTTACAGCACAGATGCTGTTCACAGTGTTTGCAGGAGAGCCCCGGTAAACAATGAACAACAGGAAACACGAGTATCTTTGAGTTCAGTGTGACCAAAGAGGCTCCCTCTTCTCCTCATCATCATCATCACCATCATCATCATCACCATCATCATCATCATCATCATCACCACCATCATCATCATCACCACCAGCATCACCACCACCATCATCATCATCATCATCCTCATCATCACCACCACCATCATCATTATCACCATCATCACCATCATCATCATCACCATCATCATCACCATCACCAAGTAAAATGACAACATGTCATTCCAACATGACCTTCATGTTTTGGGGCAAAACAAGAAGGCAAAAGTAACCAATCAGGTTGAGTTCAAAGGTAAACATCATCAAAACTACCCACAATATTACAATAACCCAACTGAACACCAGCTCCTGCCCTCACTTATCCCAGTTTTCCAGTTGGTTCAAAAGAGGAAATGGGTCAAATGATCAATACAGCGATGTCCCGTGGGCTGATGAAAAGTGTGATAGAAGGACCGCCAACAGCGCAGCCTCGGCGAGGGCAGACCGGCACATATGGCCTCAAAGATTCAGACAGAAGCTGAGCGGGAAGGCTGGAGAAGGCCCAGACCTCGTTCCTACTTTAATTAACTTGATATATATAATACCACCAACACACCCTGAGCAGGTCTTCTCCACGCCGCTCCTCATACGAGTCCTGCTCCTTCCATCTGCATCCTTTTTGGTATTTTGGTGGATTTGATGGACGCAGACGGCTACTTGGAACCCAGAGTTGGTTTTGACACATTAACCTTTAAAAGAAATAGAGATTGAATGGTTTGAAAGGAAGGGAGGAAAAACAACCTTTATCTGTGTGTCCTTTAAGCCAATGTCAGCAGCTGAAATCGTCTGTGGATCTGTGACCTTCCTCTGCAATTTACCAAACGTCCACATATGCTGATTCACACTGCCCCTCCACCCTCACAGCCGCTCAGCAAAGCTCAAAATCAGGAGCCCCCACAACAAAAACAGCCAACAGCTCCGCGTCTCCTGCTGGCTGTCAACCGCTATCCACCCCAGCACGCTGTGAAGTTCCCCCGACTCGCTGGCACGGCCGGCGTGTTGATGAGAAAGTGCACCCGCGCTCGCAGGCTGGTGTTTGGGCGATGGAGGAGCTTTTGCATGAAGCTGTGAGTCACATCTGCTGGGTAGAGTCGAGATCCGTCCCCCCGTGGGGAGGGCTGTCACTCATGTCTGCACTGCTGGACTGGAAAATACACACTGAACGAACCTTCACCAAAACACACGAATCAGGTTTGAACGTTCTTAATGGATTCACGTGAAGGACTAATTCTGTGCTTCAACCACCAGAAATAAAAGGAACGGAGCAGCAGAGATTGACTGAATAATTTATTCTAATAAAGAAAAGATTTTTCCCAAAACTGGATCAATAATAAATGAAACTGAAGGCAAAAAATTCTGGCAGGAAAAATCAATAATGCAGCAAAGAGCTGTGGTGTTGAAGGACAATGATTCAGGCAGATCCAAATGACTGGACTCACCTGGCGCTGACCCAAAGGTCGGGAATAAACCGCTGTGATGAAAGGTCTAAAGAGGCCCCCCGCTACATCCACTAAAACAAATCCCCCGCTTTCTGAGCAGACTAGGGAGAGTTCAGGGGACTGGTGAGAGACCAGTCAGCTCTTGCTGGTTTCCTCCTTTTGGAAGATGACCGACAGAAGACCACACCTGACGGCCCTCGTGGTGAAGATGGTGGTCCAGCCCGCCCTCAGAGACACTAAATCCATACGTGCATGACGGCCTCCCAAAGAGCCTAAAATCACAGCATGTTTACGGCGGACCCACAGGGGTCTCTGCCCGTCCTCGTCCGCCTCGCCTCACAGATGCACCCCCCCCCGGAGGACGGGGAACGCCTCAGGCCACGCCGCTTTAGGCTCATCAGGACACGCGAAGCTCTGGAGCCCAACAGGTTGTAGCTTGTTGAAGGAGAAGTCCTTCAGACTGTTGGCCAGCGGAGGGAGCGACGGTCTCATCCAGCTGGAGAACGCCCTCGGGGGGGGGGGGGCACGCTGCTAACGATAAGTCAGCGCCTCAACGGGCTGCAGCGAGGAGATAGACTGCAGGTGAGACCTGCAGCTGTGGACCCGCTCCGCCAACGGCCCGCCGACGTTCAGCTTGGGCGTCGCTCGCTTCTCAGGAGGTTCATTCAAGGGCACCTCCTCGTGCTCCTGCTCGTCCTCCAGCCTCCCCAGAGGTGCTCGCAGACAGCTCCTGACCAGCACCAGCATGGGCCCAGCGCCGGGCCTCAACCCGGCCTCAACCCGCCCCCCCCGCACCAGCAGTCATGTGACTCCCGCAGCTCGCCCCACGTGGCAGCAAATATTCGTCTTAGCGCTGTTGGTTAGCCAGCTTCATCCACGCGCGCGAGGCTGCGGGCCGCTCCCCGGCGCCGTCCGTGGCGTCCTCTGCCTTCAGGCTTCGGCTGGTCTCACGATGACCTTTGGCCCCTTCAGGAGCCTCACGGAGGGCTTCTGCTGGAGCAGCCATCAGGCCAAGCACCAACACGGCCGAAATCCAAATCGACACGCATCAACTCTGCAGCTGCGGCGGCTCAAACGGGCCGGCGGGTGAGAGGGTGGTTAGCGCCATCACACACGCGTGTGGCCGCGCTGCTCGATAGCTGTGAAGGACGGTGGTGATCAGGAGTCACGTGATGGGGACGTCAAAGGTCCCCCGTGACAGAGGCGCAGCACGAGGTGATGGGCGAGGGATGAATATTCACCATCGGCTCCGTGTCCGCCCCCTTTGACCCACGGACATGTTGCTGGGGTTTCCTGCGCCCTCGCCCCAGACGGGAGCACGAACAGGGCCGGTGACATCACCCTCCTCTTCCTCCTCGTATGCTCCGTGTTTTCAGAACAGGCGAGAAAAGGCACGTTTAAATTATTAGCCTGGGCAGATTCATTAATTTACTGCACTGGTGTTGCATTAGGATGAAATATGACTTTGAAGCCAGTGTGAAACTGTGCTCATATATTTATGGAGTGGAAAAACAAACTCCTACAGACAGAGCGTGGCGGTAAAAGGTCAGCGCGGCTGATTTGAGTCATTTTAGCTTTAAATTCTCTGGTGATGGTTTTGCATCTTCTGTGCAAATCTCGTTGATTTCCGGGGTCTAAAAGTGTTGACAGTAATAAAAAGTATGAATATGTTTCATACTCATCCAGTACAGAAATCCATTTAGGCTGCTTTGATCGTGGTCTTGATCTTTGGCCGCGGCCCCGTACGGGCGTGCCAGCCTGGAGTCTGGAGGTGCGCGCTCACACAGGCTGGGCTGCTGCTGCTGAGGCTGCTGGCTGAGGTGAAATGGATTGTGGGACACCTAATCTGTGCACACACACTCAGGTCTGATGTGCACTGATAAACAGGCCGGGCAGGTACACACTCCAGTGCTCCCAGTGCTCCTGGTGAAGATGTCTCACCAGTAGAGAACGTGCCTACAGACAAGTGCACATGTTTAGGACCCTCCCGGGTCTTTCAGGGGTCCTCACCCCACTAACCTGTTGAGTCACACTCAACTACACTGCTCCGTCTCCATAGTGACGCAGGTCTCCCACCTGTCCAGCATCGGTGTCAACAGGCTCAGGAAGATGCTCCAGACAACCTGGTCTCCATGGCAACGTCCTCGCCCATCCACGTGATGCTCATTCCACCTCGGCTGGCCCCAAAACAAAGCTCTCCTCTTCAGGCTGAGCACTTGCAGCCTTTTGCGCCGTATCAAAGAGCGACCCTCCTCGCTCTGCTCAGGACCCCGACAGGAAGCTTTCATCTTCCTCCGATCACGAAGGATTCCTGGAGCTTCAGAGCCTCAGAAGGTTCAAGCTAAACTAAACATATTGCAAAACCTCAAGATGCTTTTCTGAAAGGAATATAAAAGTTCAACCTGGGTGTGATCAGAAGGCAGAACTTATTTCATTTTATCTGAAAGAATCAGCTCTTTAGGGGCCGGCTGAGCTGAGGCAGAGCTTCCACAGAACCACCAACAAACCCCGAGATTTAAAAAAGGAGGAGGGGGGAGATGGGCTTTATGTCTGCAGAGTGGAAACTATAATGGTTTCTTTCTGTAGAGCAATTTTAATCCAAGGAAAACACTTTATACAATAAAAAACAGCCTGAAAACCAGCGCTGACTGTCATTAAATGAGGCGTGAAACTAAAGGGATTGTATTCAGAGCCGTCCGCGGCTCCATGACTGATCAGCACCGCAGCCTGGACACCAGATTACACTTCACAAGGAACCAAATGAGGAAAAACAGGGAGGAATTCAGCAGCCATGAAAGGAGGACTGTAAATCCAGAAAGCAGCATCATCGGGGTTCTTCTGCTGAGCTCCACCTTCTGTCCCCAGAGCAGCACAAAACCAATAAAGCTGATAGAAACCCAAGCGTTGTGAAGAGCAGCCCGTCTGGAAATTCCTCAGCACAAAGTTTCTGCGTGTCGGGATTAACAGGAAGTCAGATGTGCAGATGAGGCGGAGGCTTCATGAGGAGTGAGTGCTGTTAGACTCTAAACGGGGCGGCCCAGGGTTCAGGTCCAGACACGCTCCAGCAGCTGCTGCGCGGATCAGCCCTGCGCCGTGTTTACAGGACCGGCCCTGCGAGCGCCGGGGCGTGCTGATCCCCAAATATTGACCGCCATGTGGATTTGCTCATGAGCGCCGCGTGGCCCCGAGCTAATCTCCTGGGTATCGGCCCTCTGTTTGCGCATCGGCTCCAGCGCCCGCCGTGACCGCCGCTACCTCTACAAAAGCGCGCCGCGGTGGCGTGTGGGGCGAGACGGGGAGGCCCTTAGCGCCGCCCTCCAGCCGCTCCACCGGCGGCCCCGTGGGCCCGACCACACTCCTGAGCGGCGGTCCCGACCACGCGGCGCGTAACCCGCCCGTGAAGGGAAGCCACGCCTCAGCAGAGGCAGCAGAAGCGCTTCGCCAGCAGCACGGCCCCCCGTCCCCTCGCTGAAGCAGCACTTCCTGCATCTGCAAATGTGTGCGCCCAGATTTATGACGGAGGGAGAACCAGAAGTGAGGCCTCACGCCATCGGCAAGACAATAAAACGCTGACGTGCGCGTGTGTGTGTGTGTGCGTGTGTGTGTGCACGCGTGTGTGTGCGTGTGTGTGTGCGTCGGGGAGGCAGCTTCCTGAGCGTCTCGTGTTTGCCGACATCGCCCAGGAATCGATGTCTCCCTGCACCCTTGACCCCTCTTACCTCTCAAGCGGTGGTTTACAGAGGCGCACACACCCCGTGAGCAGCGCAGGAGGATCAATCCCCATTTTGCAGATTGATCGTGATCGACGCGCCGATGAAACAGCAGAAGGAGCGAGAAGACGCGCAGACGGGGGAGGAGGAGAGGACGCTGCCGATGTGTCCGCGCGAGGCAAAAGTGATCGGAAATCCTTTTTTTTGGTAATTCTTATTCAAATAATACGCTTCCTGAAGGGCTGCAGACAGCAGCGGGGGGAACCTGCCTGCAGGCCATGACAGATTCATCACTCTCTCTATTTGCTTATTGGCAGGGAGGCAGAGAGTCGCGCTTATTTGGGAAGTTGATCTTGCGTGACAGCTCAATATTAAATCCTCCGAGAGACACATTATTTTTATGGTTGGTTTGGCCCCGGCACCCAAAGTTTACAAAAAGAAACAAGTAAAACTCAGTTGGGCTGCAGCAGAAAAGAACCGGGGAAGCTCAGGAGGAGATAACCGGACAAAGAATTCCGGGGAATCAGATATGTAAATACATTTATGGACACAGCTCGGGCCCAGAGTCTGTCATCCCAACGGAACCGACGAGGGAGAGAAAACTAACTTTTACAGTGAAGTCAAAAGATGTCCTCAACCATTCCAAACGGATTCTCAGAATCCGGACGTGATCCAGAGGGAACGCCGAGGCCGGGCCCCCAGGGGGCAGAGCCCAGTCCGGCCCTGAGGCGTCGGGCTCAGAGGGCGGGGGGCTTCTCCTCCATGTCTGGGCAGCTGCTGCTGAGACAGCTCCATCCTTGACCCTCCACCGCCGCAGGACCATCCGTCTCTGTCAGCGCCCACCGCCGCGGCACCGCCGCTCCGGAGGGATTCGCCCCTCAAGGCCAGCGCCCGCGTTAGCACGCGACCTCGCGCGGAACCACCGCCCAAACGCGGGAGCGCGCTCATGCGCCGAAGCCCTCGTTGCAGGACGCAAGCTTCAAACGCCTTTGAAATCAATCTTCTCCTGGAGGCCGACGCACAACCAGGCGTGGGAGCGAGCGGGAAAAGACGCAGGCCCGAAGCAACACGCCCAGACGCCGCCCAGACACGCCTGTCAGAGCGCCGCTGACGCCTCGACAGATGCTCGCCTCTAAAAGAGCAGTAGGAGCTGTCGGCACCATCTCACTCACACACACACACACACGCACCACACACACACACACACACGCACACACACACACACACACACACACACGCACACACACACACACACACACACGCACACACACACACACACACACACACACACACACACACACACACACACACACACACATACGCACACACACACACGCACACACGCACACACACACACACACAGGCACACACACACACGCACACACACACACGCACACACACACACACACACACACACACACACACACACACACACACAACACACACACACACACACGCACACACAACAGACACACACACACACACGCACACACAGCAGGAAAAGGTCTCCTAATAACGTACAGTGAAAAACACCACAGCTCCAGTTCCTTTCTTCACATCCTACAGGACGTCAAAGCTACAGGTGTTTCACACAGGCAGCCACAGACGTAACACAAAGATGATCTACATGTTGGACCAGCAACAGACGTAACACAAAGATGATCTACATGTTGGACCAGCAACAGACGTAACACAAAGATCATCTACATGTTGGACCAGCAACAGACGTAACACAAAGATGATCTACATGTTGGACCAGCAACAGACGTAACACAAAGATCATCTACATGTTGGACCAGCAACAGACGTAACACAAAGATCATCTACATGTTGGACCAGCAACAGACGTAACACAAAGATCATCTACATGTTGGACCAGCAATAGACGTAACACAAAGATCATCTACATGTTGGACCAGCAACAGACGTAACACAAAGATCATCTACATGTTGGACCAGCAACAGACGTAACATAAAGATCATCTACATGTTGGACCAGCAACAGACGTAACACAAAGATCATCTACATGTTGGACCAGCAACAGACGTAACACAAAGATCATCTACATGTTGGACCAGCAACAGACGTAACACAAAGATCATCGTTACACATGTTGTAAGAACAACAAATTACCAACGCTGGATTTCAGCAAGCGCGCGCTCACGTGGACCATCGGAGGTCAGATCATGAACACGCCGTTAATCTGAAGACGTGAAGGACCGGAGACAGCGGCCCGCCCCGCAGGGGGCAGGCGGAGCGGAGGACACGTCAGGACGGAGCGGGAGCGGCGAGGACTCCATCTGTAAGTGTGTGTCTGCAGACGCATCTTCTTCTGGTGAATGGCTAAATTATGGCGCACGCTGGGAAGGCTTTCAGCACTCAGCGAGCTCAGAGACGAGCAGATAAACACGGTCCACATGCACGACTCCATCCCCCCATCACAACGCACACGTACGTCTGCATTTCATCTGCTGACAGAAATGAAGCAAGCGTGTCTGAAAACATTCTTTCTTTGGTTCAGAACAACACGAGGCACTGGTAGAAAAGCCTGAGAGCAATATTTGATAAGAAACTGTTAAAGTAATAATAAGAAGAAGAATAATTCCCATAAATGATCAAAATGTAGTAAACTATGTAGAAAAAGACATTAAATATTAAATGTGCTTTATGGTTGGATCCTTTGTCCCTGAAGCTACACCCGTGAAGATTAAAGGTTCCCGTAGAAGCTTTGACAGCTCTGTGATCTGATCAGAGGTCGCCTTACGCCAGCCTTTATTGTTTACGGTGCAACAGTTGTTAAATCATAAATATATCATGACCCAGCTTTAAAAATGGAAATGGACTCGGAATCAATTCATGGCAGAGGGCTGCGGCCGTGCTTCCCAGCAGAGTCGTTAGACTTGAACGACTGGAGAGGAGACGCAGCAGAGGAGGACGAGCCAGCGTCCAGCAGGAAGAAGGTGTCCGCCTCAGACCGGGTCAATAAGAACCACAACAGCCATGCACGGGTCACACGCACACGCAGAAGCCCCGCCTCCTCCTTCCTTTCGCAGGATTCGGCGTTACCTCTTAAGAGGCTAATTCCATGGCAACAAGCTCCGACAGCAACGTGCACGTCAAGGTGGAGAAGGTTCTTCTACGTTACCTCCATCACAGGCCACCATCCACAGGACGGTCGGCTTGGTCGGCTCTGTCACTCACGCGTCCTGCGAACACAAACCAGCAGCACAGGAAGAGCCGGTGGACGCACAACTCTGGCGGGGGCGTTCATGGACACACTGATCGACACAGCAGGTGGACGCGGGCACGCGGGCCTGGTGGCACGAGGGCGGAGGTCCTCTTCTACTTGGTGGACCACAGGGGTCAGGCGGGGCTCCTGCTGGTGCTTTCCAGCCCCCTCCTCTCCCACTGAAGCTGCAGAAGCGGCTCAGAACTTCACGCTGACGTTTCTCTCCTGGAGCCTCCAGCTGGAGGGAAACCAGAAGCTGCTGACCATTTCTCATTCTTTATTTTAAAATTTAATTAAGATTTCCCACTATTTAATGCTGAATATTTAATTGTACATCCATCTTAAATTAGCGTTTTCTTTAATTTAGTAAAATGTATTTTAATCACCACCACATCTTTAGATTACAACAGCGGACAGCCTAACGACGTGAATCGCCTCTATCACGTGACGCTGTGTTCGTGCGCGACGACGTGTTCGTGCGCTGATCATTCCTGCAGCAGGATGCGGGATTCCGCCTCAAACATTCATCTTTCATCAGTCTGACAACATTCTGAAGGCCAAACATCATTCAAAGCGTTTGGGACGCAGCAGCTGGATGCGCAATGCGCGCCGTGCGTAACGCCGCCTTTACGCCAGACTGGACACACACGCACACGCACACACACGCGCGCACGGTCACCTGTATCTGTCTAATCTCGTCTACCCTCGTGTTCTCCGTCTTCTTCATGAAAGTCGAACATTTGGAGGTTCCACTCACTTTCACGCCAACACGTGGACGCGCGTCAGAGGTCCCCGCTGGCGCCTCCAACATTTGGACAAACGTCCGGGACGACGCGAAGGAAGTTGTGGCGTCCTTGAGCTGTCACGTGTTTCCTGGTTCCGTCAACTTGGGTCTTTAATTCGAATATTCAAATTCATGTTTTCTGTGATTTAAATAAAACTGGTGCACGATCCATACCACTATAACTATATAAGATGTTTGGTTTCTTTATCTTTATTGTATTTATATATAAGTATATTTCCATACATTCATATGTAAACGGTTACATATATTTCCTAGCAGTAAAGCTGGTGAATGAGAGAGCTCTTGAGCGGCCTGCATTATCTTCCTGCTCCTGTCTGCCTCTTCAGAGGCCCCAGAGACACACTGGAGAGAACCCCACAGGAACCTGGAGAACCTTGAACCAGTGAGCTGCTGCAGGTCCTGGAAGTTTCACTTCACCGGTTTTTGTGGACTTCAGGAATTTCCAGGACTTACAAACGTTTTCTTTCCTCTAACCTCCTCAGTTATCACATCTGTTCCTGAGGGCCTCAATCAGGGGTCAGAGAGGTAAGCGTCCTTATGCTGGGACAAGGAAGTATCACAAATCCCTTCAGAACACCAGGACATCTACACGCGTGTCTATGGTATCATCTCATATCCGCCCAGTCCAGTTTGGTTCTGCTCAACAGTCAAAAATGACACACAAAAGACTCACGTTCGCTTAGAACAGAACCGTGAGACAGAAGGGGGGTTTACTCTGGAGTTCTGCTGATGAGACAACAGAACCTGACACCAATATTTGTCTCTTACTTCCACTCCTCTTGTAACCACAGGCTGCAAATACTCATTATCTGACAAGCAAACCACATTTTTCCACCAAGAATAAGAACGTGTATTAGAAATGTAATTTCTCACGTCCCTTACATAATTTTCCGACCACTTAGTGGGTTTAGTAATATTAATTCAGGGAAGCTTCCTGAGGGGTTTTCCTGCTTCACACAGACTTTCCACAACCCGATCAGCCCCGACCAGATTCACTTCCATCTATTCCGACCATCCATTTCCCCTCCTCTACTCCCAGTCAGGGAGCATGGTGATGCTGGAGTCACTGGGCAGGAATTCACCCGGACAGGTCCATTACAGCACACACACACACACACACACACACACACACACACCTGAGTGATCTGTGCATGTGTTTGGACTGTTGGATCCTGGAGAGGCTCTCTGAGGAACTGTCCTGAAGCTCCAGGGCTTCACCTCCATGGAGGTGCACCTTGTTTGGGTTTGAGGGTCCCTCCATGTGGTCCAGCTCGTCCCTCCTGGTCTGGTGAGGAGGCCCAACGTTTGTGCCTGAAAAGGCCTTCAGCGGCGCGGGGACACTTGGGGCTGGTTACCATCAGCCCTGCCTCCTGGCGGCTCTGCTGGTTTATGCTCTTTCCATTCAGCTGAGCAGGAAGCGCTCCTGGCCCCGGGCCTGTCTCCAGTGTCCCCTCTGCTGCTCCACAACCTTCATCCCAACAAACATCTCAGCCCGACATCAGCGGCGTTGAGAAGGTCACAGCCGGTGAGCACAGCCGTTCCAGTTGTTCCTCATCGTTCAGCGTCTCCGTGGGGACGTCCTTGGTTCTCTGGGGGTCCGTGGGTGTTGTGTATGGAGCAGCAGCAGCAGACGGTCACGGCCCACAGCTCCACGCTGGAGAGGTCCGCTTCGATGTCTGGTGGTCGTGCTAACGTGCTAACGTGCTAACGTGCTAACGGAGCCTGCAGGGTTACAGTGGCTGCTCGGCCGCTATAACCTTGCCGTGCTCCTCCCTTCTGGACCATGGTGCTGTTTGTTCCTCCTCAAGTAGTCCTTGCTGGTGCCCCTCCAGGGCTGTCTTTGTTTTGCCCGACCTCGTCCGTGGGCCCGCGGGTCGGCCACTCAGATTCTGTCCCGGCTTCAGGGGCTCTGAAAACAACATCCCGGCCGGGGGCGGAGCCTGAAACAGACGCCTAGAGCGGGCTCACGGCGACGGCGGGGGACCCGGAGAGAGCGTGAGCGGGCTGACGCGGGCCACCACAACCTCTGGGAGCGCGGCGCCCCCCGGCTCGGTCACACGACCCGTCCCTCGTGAGACGTGCGCACTTCTGCTCGGCAAAGATGACGCCAGGCCAAAGAGTCGCTCCCGCCGCCTCCACTCGGGCAGCCCACGGACAACGACGCAGCCAATCAAAGAGATCGTGAGACGCGGGTCCGTTTGCTGCTGCAGACTGTGAGTGTTTAGGGCGGGGCCTCTGGAGCCTCTGCTGGCTGCAGCGCGCTAACAGCTGCACACACAAACGCCTCCTGAATGTGAGTGTGTGATGCAGCGCGAGGGGCCGGTCCCCCCGCACGTGAACGCTGAACGCACAGATGCTCCTCGTGTTTTCTGAAGGGAGGGTAACACGATGCAATGTTTCAATTTGGCGGTGAAATACTACAAACCCCCGAATGCGGGGGGGCTACACGGGGGGAGACATGCAGAATGCCTCCTCAGCGGCTTTTTATTATTCATCGGAGGAACACGAGGGGGGGCCGCCCCGCTAGACCCGCATATAGGCGCTAATGGAGGCGCTAATGGAGGCGCGTGTGCGGCGTGGAGGACCAATCCGCCCGCTCGCCTCGCCGCGACGGCGTGATCATGATGGAAGACGCAGCTCCGGGGGGGGGGCGTAAAAGTGAGAGATGAGAGGGCGTGCTCCGGGTGATGAGCGACGCACGTCGGGAAAAACTTCAGGGCCGCCGTCGAGAAGGCGTCTGGGGACGTCCGCGGCCCAGCCCCGCCCACAGCGTCCGTCGGGCGCCAACGCACCGACGTCAGAAAACCTCAGAGCGACGGAGCCAAGGGGGGGAGGGGGCGCCCGCCCGCCCGGCGCCAACGCCCAGCTCATCAACGAAGGACGCGGTGGAAGGGCGTCTCCGTACGGGGGGTTAGATGCATCGGGCACGGCGGCAGAGACAACAGACGCCGTCTGTAACACTTTGGAGACCTCCGATGATGTGGAGGGCGTTGGCGAGGACGCCCACATCCATCTTGATGACAGACCATCGCTCAGGCGTCTCACTCAGGAGCCCCAACCCTTCTGCCGCCCCTGTTTTCCTTTCATTTCAAAGCTGATTACCTTCCACAGGCCCCACAACGCTCACTCTAAGACACACCGTCCTCTTCTCTTTCTCTTTTCACCACATTTGCATGAAAGCAATTTGGACGGGGGACGCGGCGCCGGGCAGCTGCTGGAGCCGCGCGTGCTCAGAGCAGCGCGGACGCGCCGAGGACGATAAGCAGGAGGCCGGCTCCAGATTGACGGAGGGGCCGTTCGGGTTTTCCAGGTGTGCACGAGGCGCGAGGCCGCCGTGGATAAGAGGAGCGGAGAAGAGCATTAGTGTCAGAGCAAAGGGGGACAAAAGGGGCGTCCTGCTCCTGAGGACACGTTTGTTCGAGGACAACGAAGCTGAGACAAACTCTGGAGACGTGATTCCATGGAGAGGGAGGGAGGGAGGCTACACGGGGCCCCACGACCATGAGGAGAGGCTCCTCCCCCCCGCCCGCTGGTCCCAGCTCCTCCTGACGTCTCTCGTTCCGGCGTTCCCTCGTCATCGGGAAGGAACGGCCGCAGGATCGTACAACGAACGAGCGCAGGGGAGCGAGAGAGGAGGGCGAGAGACCCTGGCGAGACTAAGGAGAGTCTGAGGGCGCAGGACTGCGCAGTAATTAAGGGTTGTTATGATCGACCCCCGCAGGTGACCTCCTCAGTGGTCGCTACCCGAGTAGTATTTGAAGAGGTGAAACTAAGGGGCGACAAGTCTGGGGGGGCAAAGTCTTGGGGGGGGGGCAAAGTCTTGGGGGGGGGGGGTAAATACAGCCTGACTGAAGGACCAGAGGACAGACTGGGACCAGCTGAAGATGACCTTTAGTCTTCAGGTTTCTCACATTAGAATCATACTTCACCCTGAATCACGTGCGCGTGTGTGCGTGTGCGTGCGTGTGTGTGTTTATTTGTATCTTATTGTAAGTGATTTTGACAGCCAGCATCCTCCAGGGGGCAGACAGTTAATGGACTCTGGTGGAGTTGTTACACGCTAACTACCGTTATCATCCCTAATTATTTCACAATTACCAGCTTTCCTTGTGCGACTGCAGTTTTATCAACACACAGATTTGTTTTTCCAGCTCAGTAACAAAACAAGGAAGCCAAACATCACCGGGGATGTTCCCGAGGTTCACTTCAGCTTTAGCTTTGTATGCATGAACAATTTGACAGCATTTTTAGGACAAATAACTCATCAAGCTAGATGCTGAATTGTCACCGGGAGACATTGCTCACAGTTGTGTGTCGCTGTTGCTCCGAACCAGCGGGATCTTCCAGCCTCTGAGTTCCCTGTCTCAGAAGAGCTGGTTTAAACCCCTGTGGTGACCCTCATGCTTCATTTACTCTCTCTCACTCCCTCAAGGTCAAAGGTCATTCCCCTAGACCCTTCAACATTTACTCCAGAGGTCCGTTGTCGTCACGCGGCATTTTGGGGAGCATGTCAACATCGATGCTGCGGCGACAGTCCCTCTTGTTTTGTGCTAAAGTGAACTTTGGTGGGAGCGTGTTTAACAGGGCGGACCTGCGGCCCCCCGGGGTGCCTGTGGGAACACGGGGAGGGTCCTCTTTATTTTACATCACGGAGGTATTGATGTGTTTGTGGCGGTTTATTGCTGAGCTTAAAGGAGCCAAGTGCTGCGTTCAGGAGGACAAGGCCCGCCCTTAAGCACAGAGGATGGGGTGAATCAGAGTCTGGGGCTGAGGGGGAGCTGGGGCAGGAGCACCGAGGGTCTCAAGGGTCCCCGCGCCGGTGCGCTCACACGTCTGTTCACGTGAGGCGTGGTTGCAGATGATGTGGCCCGGCCATCGCTATAGAAACCCCTTACTGATCACAGGAACGCAACAACCATCCAGGGAGGTCTGGGACGGTGGTTAAACCTCAGCGAGGACCTTCTCTCCCCTCGCTCGGCTCCACCCCCCTGCTGAGTTTGAGCCCCGCCTGAATCCAAGAGTTTGAAGCAAACGCGTCCCAGCTGTGGGCTGATGTCCTCGGGGGCGAAGGAGGGCCGTGTGCTCCAGCGCCGCATGGAGCTGCAAGAGTTCTGAGTGCTGCTACTGCTCCTCTGGCCATCAGGGGTTCCGAGTGTTTTCGGACCCCTCTGAAGGCCTTGACCCCCAAAAAAGGGAAAGTCCAACCCCGCAGTGGAAATGCGCTCCAACATATTTGTTATTGTCACGTCTCTGTGCCGACGCTCGGAGGCTGCGTGTTCTGAACAGCGGCTCCTGAGCAGGCTGATTAGCAGATTTCATGCGGGTTGGTTTCCAGTATCGTTTCTCGGCAACAGCGAAGCGTGATGAGCCCAACGGTGGAGAACCGCACCGGCGTTAATGAAACAGTCGCTCCTCTCACGTCTTCGGCTGCTCAGCTTCGCCACCAGCTCCTCCATCACTTGGGGGGGGGTGTTGGGGGGGGGGGTCTGTGGAACAGACAGATTCATCACGCCACACATTTCATCATCTGCCGTCGGAGGTGCCCGTCCTGGAGAAGACAACTGATAAAACACCTGGCGAGGAACCAGGCTGGCCCGAACTTCACGTGTGAGGAGGTGGCAGATGGACGGGCCGGTCCCACAGAAGCTCCGGTTAGGCGCCAGCTTTTCCTCCTAACCGCCGGGGCAGGGGCAGCCTTTTGACGCCACCGTCGCCGTCATCTGCTGACGTCCGACGCGTCATCACGCCGCCGGTTTGAGCCAGGGGGGGGTCAGAGGGCCAGAGAGATATTTAGGACGAGCGCGTCCCGCCAAAGCGTTCAAAGCGTGGGCCCGATAAGCAAACGTGTGGCTGGGGATTAAAGAGGGCTGCTCAGACATGGAGGGGAGCCATCTGCCCAGCCCCCCTAGCCCTCGTGTTCACACGGTGGGACAAGAAGGAGCTGCCAATCTCCAGCCCGATCAGCCACTCGAGGCAGATCGTTTGATTAGGAGCTGGCAATTATCCATGGTTACGGAAGAGAGCCGCTCCTGAGAGGAACCCTCGAGCACGCGAAGAACCACGCGCTCCAGAATCCTGAGGGCGCACTTAAGCCCCCGACGTCTGAGGGGACCGACAGAGGATCCTCATTCTAGATCCTTAGGCCCAAAACATCAGGGCAGGCTGCCGACGGCGGGAGAGCGTGGCTGAGAACGCCGTGATGACACGAGGACCTCCAGAACATCTGGAAAGGCAGCTTCAGCCACACTTTGACTCAAGCCATGGCGCTCGCCACGGCGGTTC
>CAJVRN010000087.1:7562500-7757500 GCA_911728415.1 Lagocephalus sceleratus | reverse complement strand
GAAAGAAGAGGCGGAGGACAGAGAGAAGAGACACGCCATTAAAATACACACGGAAGAGGAAGGAGACAGCTGTGAAGGTGGAGAGGAAATCTGGTGGGGAGAGGGAGCGCTGAGGATCCCAGCGTTACGGAAATATTTCAATTTTATAGAATAAACAGTAGTAATGAGCTGTGTGTGTGTGTGTGTGTGTGTGTGTGAGAGAGAGACTCATCACACGCCTGTTTGTATAGTCATTAAATGTAAAATCAACGTTTCTCCACTAACGAGCTGCAGTCATTCAGCTGCTGGTTCTCCATGTCGGGACGTGAGGAACATTAAGGTGACCCAGACCCTGCTGGTGTCTAACTGGTTCTGCTGGCCTCTAACTGGTTCTGCTGGCCTCTAACTGGGTCTGCTGGCCTCTAACTGGTTCTGCTGGCCTCTAACTGGTTCTGGGGGCCTCTTACTGGTTCTGCTGATGTCTAACTGGTTCTGCTGGCCCCTTACTGGTTATGCTGGTGTCTGGTTCTGCTGGCCTCTAACTGGTTCTGCTGGCCCCTTACTGGTTGTGCTAGTGTCTGATTCTGCTGGCCCCTTACTGGTCCTGGGGGCCTCGAACTGGTTGTGGTGACTGCTTTCCTTCATCTCAGGTGTTTCCAGAGTGAATTAGGCGTGGGTCTTTGAAGGCGAGTGCTCACGGAGGAGGATGTTGAAGAGCGCTGGCTCTTCCTGGGGTTCCTGCAGGCTCTTAATGCTGCAATCAGCCGTTAAAAAGCTTCAAGGTTTCTGATAAAAGACAGAAGTGAGTCGTGTTTTATAAGCTTCAGATATTCAAGAGAGAGAGAGAGCAGGGGGACTGCAAACGTGTTGTTGTCTTTACGTTTTACACAAAAGTCTCAAGACAGAAGTAACGAGAAGCACGTAGTCTTTTTGCACTCCAGGTAGGACCTGACGCTGATGTTGAAGGAAGACAGATGTTTGGACGTGTCCCAGCCAATAACACCACAGAGGGGGAGGTGGAAGATGTCAAGGTGGACGGTCTCATATACAAGACGCACATCCAGGCGGTCCATAATTATTGGATTTGGTCTGATCTCTGTGAGTGAAACCTGTCTGGAGCAAAGGCGTACGGAGGAAAGAGAGCTCCCAGGATGTTCAGCGTGATCACCGCAGCTGTGAATTATTGTTTTTTTTCCAGCCGCCAGCAGAAAACGGGACCTCCAGATCGTCTACTTTGACATTCCGAAGTCTGCTGAGACGCTTCCTTCAGCAAACCTGTTGACAGCGCGAGGCGCCGCGCTCGAACGAGAACCTGAATTATTCACGCAAGCTCCACATAATCACGCCAGATCTGCTCCCCTCTGGAAGCGCGAATACGGAGACGCTCACAAGGTCAGGTTTGTTTTATCGGCAGCTCTGAGCCGAGGAGGCCAAAACAAGAGGACGATACCCCCCGCCGGGCCCTTCGGCGCGCTGCTCGAGGGAACCGGGACCTTCAGAAGCTCCCGCAACCCCAAGAGGTGTTTGGCAATCACGACTCGGCGAGCACGCCGTCTCCCCAGCGCAGCGGCGGGTCTAATAAGCTCATAATTCAGCGACCTGACAAGGAGCCGGCGAGGGAAGAAAGTAACATTTGATATAAATTTGCAGCGCGGCGAGGGAGCAGACGGGAAGTGATCGATGGGGCACGCCGATCGATCGCATCAGAGTTGGCCTACGGTGAACAAAAGGACGTTTGTGGGGTGGGCTAAACGAGCGAATTAGGGGGGATTTAGGTAGAACTAAAGAGATCTTCTCAGGCAAATGGTGCTTATCATCCCATTAACCGGCTGCTCCGTGGGCAGGCGGGGGCATCTGCAGCGGCAGCGGCAGCGGCGGTGGCGGCGGGCGGACCGGCCCCTCTGAAGCCGCAGAGGCAGAGATGAAGAGAAATTCAATTAGAGCTCGAACCAACAGTGTCTGCAGGAATGAAAAACGGCAGCGCCCCCTCGCCCCCCCCCCCCCCTCGCCCACCCCCCCTCACGTGAGCCGCGGATGCCAACGCGCGCCGCCGCAGCGCCACACAACAACGCGGCCATTTACGTGTTTGTAAATGTCAGGGCGCTTTTTCACTTGTGGAGGCACAAATGCCAGAAGTCAGCCAGCAGGCAGCGCAGCTCTTATCCTGATGAGTTTAATGTGAGGGGTTATTTGGGCGAAGCTGCGTGACACAATTATCAATCTCTCTGTTTACATTACGCTAGCAGAGAACCCGCGGTGATACCAGGCAAAGGGACGCAGAGGCTGGATGGGAAGCCTCCAGCCCCCCCCCCCCCCCCCCCCCCACACTCGTGTTACGGCCTCGTGCTGGGGACTCTGCTCGGCTTCCGTTTCAAATCCACGACCTCCGGGGTCAGGACGTGCCAGAGAGGCTCTGGGGTCTACGGCCTCTCCTCTCTTATCCCCCAACACGCCGGCTGAGCCCTGTCGCAGCAGAACCTGGAGGCTCCAGCTGTTCGGATATTTTAATAGTTTAGAGCCAATAAATAAGAATTTCGCTAAATTAAAGCCACGGGCAGCGCTGACAGGATGCTGGAAAGTCTGTTCTTTGAGGAAGACGGAGTTTTATCACAAATAAAAGCCGACATTCAAGGCTGGTAGCTATAAAAAGCAGCAGAAAAATGTCAGGTAAATATACCATAAATGTGGGTTTCAGCATTTTTTGAGGTTTAATGTGAATTAAAGATGAATTCCAACTGAGAGCATGTTTTCGTTTCAGCGTTCTAACCTCCCTTTGGCCTTGCTAATGGGCCCGCCACACAACGTAAGATCAATAACTGATGAACGCGGCGCTTAAGCGACTCCAGCGGCGGCGCGGTTGAGCGTTCTGACCCCGCTCCCACAGCAGCTGTCCGTACAAGCAGCGACCTCGGAGACGAGAGGGGATCCGCACATTTGCCAGATTAGTCCTCCGACCGACCGACTCCGGGGGACGAAGATTATGTTTTCCAACAGGCGGAATTTACAAGACAATCCGGCGCCGATGGGACGGCTGGAATCTGTCCTCGACTGACCAGAAGACAATGGCGGCCCAACGACCGGGCCACAGAGGCTGAACGTCGCTCAGCGGCAACAAAAGGACATTTAAACTGAGGCAAATGAGCTGATATCAGCCCCGCCCCCCCCTCGCCGAGGATTCGCCACTTTGAAGGGGCGCGCTGCGAAAACGTGACAAGTTCGTCCGTCGTCTTTGGTGACGGCGATGCGGATCGAAACGCTGATTTTGGGGACAAAAAATCAAAAGAAGCCACGTAATAACTCGGTAATAAGTAACAGCTGAAGCGTCGTTATGGAGACAAAAGGACAAGAAGAGCTCCAGACGCAGCGCAGACCTGAGATCAGCTGGAGCGCTCTCATTGGTCCTTGGCCACATGAAAGCGCCGATGAGTCTGAGATCGCTCTTATTGACCGTGAGTGCAGCTCTTTTGTGCTTCAGGAGACGGCTCTTTCTCCTGCTGCCGCAGAACGAACTCAACACCACAGAGGGAGCGCATCGGCTACAGACACACAAGTACACACAAGCACACACAAGTAAGCACACACAAGTTCACGTGGCCCCGCAAACCTTCTGACACCTGCTGGAGAGCGCTCCCGGAGTCGGGGGGGGTCGGGTCCCCCTCGCACGCCGGGGCGCTGCAGGCTGACTTCCTGCGTGCCTGCACATCGGCAGGAGTCTTTAGGAATCGGAGAAGCGTCGCTCTTTCGGTTTTCCCCGTCAGGCATGTGCGGGCATTAAAACCCAGATAATTGATGACTTCGCATTCAGAGCGACCGCCGGAGCAACCTTGAGAGGAGGGAGTCCAAACTGAGGCCTGAACCTATAGAGGCACACAGGATCAGAACTATGACTCTGAGAAGTGTGAGGAGGAGGAGGAGGAGGAGGAGGAGGAGGAGGAAGAGGAGGAGGAAGAGGAGGAGGAGGAGGAAGAGGAGGAAGAGGAGGAAGAGGAGGAGGAGGAAGAGGAGGAGGAGGAGGAGGAGGAGGAAGAGGAGGAAGAGGAGGAGGAGGAGGAAGAGGAGGAAGAGGAGGAGGAGGAAGAGGAGGAAGAGGAGGAGGAGGAGGAAGAGGAGGAAGAGGAGGAGGAAGAGGAGGAAGAGGAGGCAGAGGGAGGAGGAAGAGGAGGAGAAGGATGAGGAAGAGGATGAGGAAGAGGAGGAGGAGGAGGAAGAAGAGGAAGAGGAAGAGGGGCAGGAGGAGGAGGAAGAGGAGGATGAAGAGGAGGGGAGGAAGAAGAGGAAGAGGATGTGGATGATGAGGAAGAGGAGGAGGAGGAAGAGGAGGAGGAAGAGGATGTGGATGATGAGGAAGAGGAGGATGAGGAAGAGGAGGAGGAGGGGAGGAAGAGCACAAAGAAATCCAGACGAGGGGACACTAAACGGCAGAAGGGTCCACGTGATGCAGACGCACAGCTCAAGTGCACTGTAGTTGTGGAGGGCTCTGCGTGGTCACATGACCTGAGCAGGACGCATGCTGAATTTACATGAGGACGTCTGAAGCACACACACGTCCTCCCTGCTGCTGCCATCGCTGGCCCCTCTGCCCCTGTCTCTGAGCACTACATCACAGGTGGGGTTACAGGTACCCAGACCCCCCCCCCCACACACACACACACACACACCCCCCCACACACACACACACACACACACACACACACACACAGACCCCCCACACACACACACACACACACACACACAAACAGACCCCACACACACACACAGACCCCCCACACACACACACAGACACACAGACCCCCCCCCCCACACACACACACACAGACCCCCACACACACACACACACACAGACCCCCCCACACACACACACAGACCCCCTACACACAGACCCCCCACACACACACACACAGACAGACCACCCCCCACACACACAGACCCCCCCACACCACACACACACAGACAGACCCCCCCACACACACACAGACCCCCCCCCACACACACACACACACAGACCCCCCCACACATGCACACACACACACACACACACACACACCCAGAACCAGCTCAAACACGTTCATTTGCTGATGCGGATCTGCAGCGATAGGTCGGGCCAGCGCGCCCCTGCTTAGTTCACTTCAGCCCCAGAAGGTTCCCCTGGATGTCCTTTGCCCCCCCCCTTTGCCCCCCCCCAGCCTCCTCCTCTCCACGGTAACGCTCCTCCTCGCTCCGAAATCCAACCGTTAACGACGACACGGACAACTCTGTTGAACAAACGTGTCAAACTTTGAGTCCCTGAGTCTCAGAGGGAGGAGCCTCCAGGACGCAGCAGAGACGCCCGCCTGGGTCAGTCCTTCAAAATGGACTGGAGACCAGGACCTGGTCCCGCTGGTCCCGCTGGTCCCTGCTGGGCCCCCAACGCAGGCCCCGTAGACTGGACCGGCGGGGCCTCGGACGCCTTTGATCACGCCTGAGTGTTGATCACACCTGAACTCCCGCCCTGTGGAGCAGGAGGAGGCGGGGGGCGTGGCCTGTCCAGAAGACAGCGAAGTCGCTCATTAAGATGCGGTCGCCGCCCCTTCGCCGGGAGCTTGACTTCCACGAGGAACGCACGGAAGCGCCGCCGCCGCCGAGATAAAGGGCCGATGTGTAACAGCTGTGGGGTTAAAAGAGTGGCTCCTCACCGTATCTGCTGGGCTCGCGTCAGGCCCGACCCGGAGCGGCGGGCGCCACCTCCAACCTGCACGAGCGCGTTAGCTGCTTTCAAAGATACTACAGCGGAATTTAGCGCGCGGGTCTCCAGCGCGACGCCTCGTTAATTCCCCCGCCGCCTTGTTTGCGCCTGTTGCCTCCTAATGCGGCGTGTCGATGCTACGTCCTGGTTTCAAACGCGGCCCAGAAACGCTGCGCGTCTGCGTGCCATCCAGCCCTCTCCCTCCTAATCCCCCTCTCCCTCCGTCTACCTTAAAATATGCAGCCGAGGAAGGAGAAACACATCCCAGACAGAAATAAAGTCTCGTCTCAGACGGAGACCAACAGCCTCACTGACAACAGCGTCTGTGCAACGGCTGTGCAATCAGGAGCAACACAGGGGCTGGGGGGGGGGGGGGGGGGGGGCTTAGGGCCTGGATTAAGACCACTAGATGTCACCAAATCTGGCATACTGGAACTAAACAGCTCTCTCACAGCAGAACCTGCAGGGGCTTTAAAGAGGGAGACATCAGGACATCTAAACCGGAGCTGTTCTGAGGGGAGAGGGGTAGGAGAGGGCCACAGGTGAGCTTTGGTTAGGACCAGGAACCTGCACTAGTCCTCCTGCCTCTCCTCTGATCAGACCTTCCACCCGTACACACACACACACACACACACACACACCCTGGTTAGAGGTCACACAGATGCACAAACGACTCCCATTAACCAGCACGCATCGCTGGCATCCTCCGCCAGAGACCGTCCAGGGACGTTGTGGTGGAGAACAAATCACAGCTTCACAGGAGCTGCTCGCATCCTGGAGGGACGCCCCCCCCCCCAAACACACACACACACACACACACACACACACACTGTTGACTTTGGCCAGAACCCTGCAGCAGAGCCCTGAGGAATAAGGACGAGCACGTGTGTGTGTGTGTGTGTGTGTGTGTGTGTGTGTGTGTGTGTGTGTGTGTGCGTGTGAGTGTGTGTGCGTGTGTGTGTTGGTAGGTGGGGGGTGTCTGTCCCCTACATGATGAAACACACGGAGGCATGAACGCAAGTTCATTCATCTCCCTGTTCATCCATTCAGCGGGCAGGCTGATGGAGCGCGCCGATAAAGAGGAGAGGATATGAATGGTCCGACTGTGAGGGGGAGAGAGGGGGGAGGGGGGGGAGGGAGGGGGAGGGAGGGAGGAGGGGGAGAGATAAATAAAGGAGGGGGGTGATCGAGGAACGGCACAGGGAACAGAGATATGAGAAAGGAATGTGTTTGGTAAAGATCAAAGGGAAAGGGAGGGAACGAGTGAGGGGAAAAGGAAGAGAGGGACGGAAAGACGCATTGGAAGAAAGATAGAAAGTGGAAGAATGATAAAAGAAAAGAAGGAAGAGATGAAAGAGAAAAAAGCAACACCCAAAAAAGAAAAAGGCTAAAAGAAACCAAAGTAAAAGTAAGAACAGGGAGGAAGGGAGGATTCTGACTTTGACGGAGAGAAAGAAAGCAAATGAAATGTGAAATGAGAGAAAGACAGGAATACGAAATCAATAAAGGACAAAAAAGAATAAGTGCGATTCTTAAGTATCCAACCAAAATGGCTGAACTAATTTAGCCTGACGCAGCCCTTCAGTGGAAATGATGTCAGACGCACACACACACACGTGCACACACACACACACGTGCACACACACACACGTGCACACACACACCAGAGTGAGTTTCAACAACACTCGGGGATTATGTGAATGAAATGAAGTAACCAGACAGCTTAGTGTCAGAATGAAACGTGTGTGATTGTGGAGGAGAGACAAAAGATGAGGAAGAGGAAGATGGGGAGAGAGGCAGAGAGAGAGAGGGAGAGAGAGGAAGAGAGAGAGAGAGAGGGAGAGAGAGAGAGAGCGAGAGAGGCGGGGGCAGCTCTGGAGCCCGTGCTCTGCTGTGATGGACTGCAGGCAGAGATGACACATGACAGCTTTTACTGCTGTTTGAGGAGAGAACAGAGCAGCTGGCACGTCTGATTCCACTTCTTCACCTCTCCCCCTCTTCCCCTTCACTCTAGACTCATCCCTCCTTCCTCACCTCCGTCTCCCCTCCTCATCGTTTGCGACGCCTTGATTGTCGCGACTACGCGTTCGATATGACGGACGAGGCTCGGACGAGTTATTCTACGCTGGACTGAGCAGCTCCGGCGCCCCCTGGTGGCGGGGGGGCGTGACGGACGTAGCCCCGCCTCCTTTTCACCCCAGGTACGATGTGTAGAACAGAAGCTAAAGTCTCAGGTGTCGCTCCACGGTCCTTCTCATGGTTGGTGCCTGTAGAGGCTTTACTTGGACCATGATCACGTCCAATCTAAGAGGTCAGAGGTCACGGCAACGGTCTGCAGATCCCTTTATGTTAAGTAAACTTATAAACTTGTACAAACACGCAGCGTTTGGTGGCTCAGCGTTGTAAACAGGACCAAAGCTCATCTGCAGGTACGGCTGTAGATGAATGACGACCCTCCAGCCCTCCACCTTGGATCGTCAACAACTTTCCGCTAGCGTCATTTTTCCTTGACGAAGTCACCGTCTGCGCGTGCAGGAGCGAGTCGCAGTTATCGTCACATCATCGCATCTTTACGTCTCTCCCTCGGTTTGTCTTCTTCCAGGGCGTCTGGTCGAAGAGCTGAACGCGCTCAGAACAAGAGCGCCTCAAGTAAGAAGGGCTGATGTTTGCAGCTGGACGCACATTACCGACCAACGCTCACCACTCCTCGAAACGCTAAAGTCTGAACCGTCGGCTCACGCCAGCTAAAGCTGCTTCGTTAGGACGCGCTGGGGGAGAGGTGGGGGGGCTCGGACCTCCTTCGTTGGGACAGAATTCCACCTCAACCGGGCTCGCGTTCCGTTAAGGCAGGGGTGTCGGAGTTCGGTCCTCGAGGGCCGGGGTCGGGCCGGGTTTTCCGACCTACCGGGTGGAAATCGGCTTCACCAGAAGGAAAACCCGGCCCGACCCCGGCCCTCGAGGACCGAACTCCGACACCCGTGTTAAGGTGAGATGGGACTCGGGGTGTGGGGGGGGGGACGCGTGCACGTGGACAGGCGAGTTCGGGACGGCGTGGGTGGCAGCTGTCTTCTTCTGCGGTAGCTCCAGCTACTCGTACGACTTCCTCTCTGGACTTCTCTCCTCTGGGTGCACCGAAGGAGCAGCAACGCGGGGTCAGACGCTCGCTTCCGCCGCTAAAGCCCGAAACATCTGTCACGTCGCAGGAAAATAAACAGACGTAAATCAAGTCCCTCCAGTGGAAACGTCTTAATGCGCGCGTGTGCGCCAGCGCCGGCGCCGCGCTCATCAGGACGCCTCCCGAGGACCCGATGGGCGTCAGAGTCGCATCTGTCCGCTCACACATGCAGCGCGCGGCGTCAGATGTTCCCGAGTGTCGGGGGGGGTGGGGGGGGTTCTTGGAGAGGAGGGGGCGGGCCTGCTCCAACCAGTCGACCATCTGATTAAACCAGCGCAAACGTGGAAGCGCTTCGGTGGCGGCGGCTCCTCCTGCCACGGCCCTGACGACCAGCATGTGTGAATACACCCCCGAGGCTCCACTGCCACGCAAACGGCTTCAGTCTGACAAACTTGGCGAGGAGTCGTGCAATGGCGGCGGCGCGTTTGGCCGGACGCGGTTCGGCTCGGACCCGCGGGGTCCAAAAACAACGTTGGGCGAAGTACGAGGAGGTCGCCCGTCGGCAAAAAACACCGACGAGTTCGGAATCCTGAGCTCCACCCGGGACGCGCCGCGCTCCCACAGTCCTGAAGCAGCATCAGAAGCAAACATGGAGGCCCAGGTCACGTGAGCTGAACAACAGGAGACCCCCCCCACACACACGAAGGAAGGCATCTACCCCCCCCCAGACCTGAGGCAGAGTTCTCCTGATGGGAGTTTAAGGAGCCTTTTTAATCTTCAGCTGCAGATGAAGAGAATTCGTTAGCGCAAACGTCGCACCGGCACTTGGTGACCCGATCGATCCCTCCCGCAACAACACATGTGGGGGGGGGGGGGGGGGCACACACGCAGGGGCAGAGCCTGGAAGAGCCGTTCAAACTGTTGAATCGCACGCGCGCGCGCTCGCACGCACGCGCGCACACACCTGAAACTGCAGCATCATCAGCAGCAGCGCGAGAGCTCCTTGATGCGCGCGCGCGTCAAGAACTGAGAAGAAAGTGAGGACGAGGACGGGCGGAGGTTGGACGGAGGTTGGACGAGGGATGGATGGGTGGGTGGACGAGGTGGGGGGGTGCAGGCTGCGGGCGTTGAATCCCAATTTCCCCGTCCGTCCGTCCGTCCGTCCGTCCCGGGAGTGATCTCCGGGCGCAGCCCGCCGGCTGATGTGCGCGCCGACACACACTGATCCCGAGTGTGATAGCTGCCCTACAGCTAATAACACCGGGGGGGCAGGGGGGGGGGGGTAAGGTTTTGGGGGGGGGCAGCCGCTGGAGAGGGCAGAACGCGCGTATGCGCAACAACCGGCCGGGGACGCGGAGCGGCTGCTCAGGCGGGTCTGCGGGTTTTGAGAAATGTCACATCTGTCCGCATCTGGCCGGCGCACAGCCCCAAGTTGCGCACTGACTCCGTGCGTGACGGGGGGGTTGGGGGGGGGGGGGGGGGGGGGGGGGGGGGGGGAGAAGCATGCGTGAGCTCCTTTGGGTGCAAACGATGCGGCCGGTGAGGGCGCACAGGCGCATCAATGACAGAGGGGTCAAAGCCGCCCGCACCGGCCGGTGCCCCCCCCCCGCACCCACACGCCCCCCCGCACCCACACGGCGGCACCTGGGCAGCCGTCGGCCGGGACGTGAAGGGCAAAGCCGGGGACGGCGGTGCGAGGCGCGGCGCGGCGAGGCGCGTTCACCTTCAGGTCGGGGACGGGAGACGCGAGAGGACGGGGGGGGCGAGAGGACGGGGGGGGGGCGAGAGGACGGGGGGGGGGCGCGAGAGGACGGGGGGGGGGCGACTCACGGTTCGGAGCCGCCTCTTGGCCGCCGTCGGCTCCTCTCCTCCGGGGCGCCGCTCGCTCCGTCCAGCCGTCCATCCCTCCGCCGGACGCGTCCTGCGGCGCGTGCAGCCCGGTCGGTGCTAGTGTTGCGGGGTAACGTCCTCGAGACCGAACGCACACATCTCACCCCCTCCTGCACGCGAGGAGCTGATCATCACGCGCGCGCACAGTTTGAAGCTTTCCTCCACGCGGAGGGCTACATGTTGCTGCTCTCTCTCTCTCTCTCTACCTCTCTCTACCTCTCTCTCTCTCTCTCACTCTACCTCTCTCCACCTCTCTCTCTCACTCTCTCTCCACCTCTCTCTCTCACTCTACCTCTCTCCACCTCTCTCTCTCTAACTCTACCTCTCTCCACCTCTCTCTCTAACTCTACCTCTCTCTACCTCTCTCTCTCACTCTATCTCTCTCCACCTCTCTCTCTAACTCTACCTCTCTCTACCTCTAACTCTACCTCTCACCACCCTATCTCTCTCCACCTCTCTCTCTCTCACTCTATCTCTCTCCACCTCTCTCTCTAACTCTACCTCTCTCTACCTCTCTCTCTCTCTCTATCTCCTCTCTCTCTAACTCTACCTCTCTCTCTAACTCCACCTCTCTCCACCTCTCTCTCTCTAACTACCTCTCTCCACCTCTCTCTCTCTAACTCTACCTCTCTCTCCCACCCTAACTCTACCTCTTTCTACCTCTCTCTCTTTAACTCTACCTCTCTCTGCCTCTCCCTCTCTCTCTCCCTCATTCTCTCTCACACCCTCTCACCGCCTCTCTGCCTCTCTCTGCCTCTCTCCCTCTCTCTCCCTCTCTCTCAATATCCCTCTCTCTCCCTCTCCCCCTCTCTCTGCCTCCCTCTCTCTCTCTCTCACCCCCTTCTCTCTCACTCTCATTCTCTCTCACCCCCTCTCTCCCCCCTCTCCCTCCCTCCCTCCTCTGGTTTGGTTAAAATTCAGTATGTACGCTCTGTCACCTAGCAACGCCCCCCTCTTCCTCCCTCTCATCTCTCCTCATCACTTCCTCACGACACGTGTTGAATGCACAAACTAAGTTGACCGTTCTTGGATCGTTCCTCTCTTCCCTTCTTTCCTCCTCCATGTTGCTGCAGCGTCACGTGAACCTTCGACGACGGCCGACGCCGCCGTTCCCCGCCTTCCCCCGCCTTCCCCCCGCCGCGTCCTCTCGGTTCTCCTCGGCCTGCTTGGAGCTGGAGCCTCACGGGGGCGGTTGGGGGGGCAGGAGGCCCAGCACCTTCAGCCGTGGGTTCCGTTTGGCCCTGAAGGCGTCTTCTCGCCTGTTTGAGACGCCACCGGAGGGCCCGTTGGGTTTCAGCCGTGAGGAAGATCTTCACCTCAGCTCCTCGCCCGTTTGGCTCCTGGGGTGTCTCCCGACTCCAGCTGCAGCCATGGCAACCGGAGCCTGCGCGCGTAGAAGTTCGCAAAAGCTGGTTCTGATGGGAGGGAGCGTCCCTTCTCCCGGGCGCTCGCCTGCGAGCACTCACGTTTGCGAGTCCTCTCCTGGAGCTCCAGGCGCTCCTGGGCCTCCTCCTCCCCTCAGCCGCCGTGACCCTGGCTCACATCAGAAGGCCTGACCCCGTCGCCGCCGCTCCTTCACTCCGTGACAGCCCTTCATCCTCCCGAGGACGGCGAACGAGACTTAGACCTTCACAAACGTTTAGGGGTCTCTTCTCCTCACACACAAAAACACTCTTCACCTCCATCCAGCGGCGCGTCTGCTCTCCTTCCACCTCCTTCTGTTCTTTGACGCGTGCGACTGCCACCAGCGACGTTCGGGTTCAGATGATCTTTAAGCGCCTGAAGACGGTCGAGTTTTAAAGACGGCTTATTTTTAGTTTTCCTGCCTGTGGGGTGAAATGACAGCAGTAATTTTAGCTCTGAAATTAAAAAAAAACAGCCTTTTATGTCTTTTGGGAGGCTTTCTTCAGGACTCACGCGTGTGCTCGGCGCGCGTAAACAGGCCTCCTCCTTTCTCTCGGCACAAATTTAGAAGAAACGTCCATCGGCGACGTGTCAAAAATAGGCGTTAATTATCAGAGGACGGGCGCTCAGGCCGCCATCTTGGTGAATTGGGCGGTGGGGGGGGAGTGGGGGGGCACAGCGAGCAGCGGGAGGTCACCTGTAGCGGCCTCTCATTTGATAATGCTGCTCCCAAAGACACAACATGATCACTTTGGTACTTTCTGAATAAACAACGCAATAAAAGTCGACATTTTTGTGTCACTTTGTCGTCGCTGGTGTTTAGATAAGCAGACTTTAATCACAGTATTGTGTGTTTGTGCAGCAGTATCATTTCATTAACCCCCCTATACACACACACACACACACACACACACACACACACACACACAGTCTGGCTGCACTCTGATCTATGTTAAATATTACAAAACTGTTTTCAAATTAATTACATTTTATAGAAATCTGCATTAAAACCAATTAACTTTCATGATAGTTTAGAAATAAAATCCCTTATTTTTCATTATTACCACATCATCAGGAGCCATCTCCCTTTGACCTGTAGCACCCCTTCATGAACACGGAGCCCGTTCCTGCCAGATGGGAAGAATATTTAAAAAACACCTCATTGTGACATCTGTGCTCGCTTTTAAACTAGGATCTGAAGATACGGAGACCATGCTCAAGAAGTTGTGTTTTAGTGGCTCCACAAACTAAATGTGTGTGTTGGACCAACACCAGGAGGCGCCTGTCGGAGGGTGAAGATGGTAGAGGGAACGTGAAGGGAGCATCATTTACCCAGTGTGGGTGCAGTTATCTCACACACACACACACACACACACACACACACACCCGGGGCTCTATTTAACTTGACCTGACAGGTCTGAAAATGAGCGAGGGTGCTCCCACGTACAGGTGATACACTCTCACAGACGACGACGGCGACGACGGTGATGATGATGATTTACGGTTCGCTGCCTGGAAGCCTGCGCGGGTTTATGGATGGTCCGGGGCCTTTGGGGAGGGTTGTCATTAGCTGCTGCCTCACGGGGACTTTAATCCAGGTAATCTGAGCCCTGGATTAAAGCGCTTTTCTAGTTTTCCCCGTCTCCACACGAGCAGCGCGTGGGTCACATGACCACAGGTGCTGCTGGACGCTCGCGCACGTCTTGTTTCCGTGGTCACTGCCATCATTCGCTCTGGCTTTGAGCCAGCCTGAGCTTGTTGAGACGTCGGGAATCAGCTCACCTCCTGACGCCAACGGATCGATTTTTGGGTAGAAGAGAACGCTCGGAAGAGGGCGAGTTGGAGGTGAAGAAGGTGAAGAAGTCTTTAGAGAAGTCTTGAGTCATTAGAGTGGGCAGATGTGCAGATGTGCAGATGTGTAGATGTGCAGATGTGCAGATGTGCAGACGTGCAGATGTGCAGATGTACAGATGTGTAGATGTGCAGACGTGTAGATGTGTAGATGTGCAGATGTGCAGATGTGTAGATGTGTAGATGTGCAGATGTGCAGATGTGCAGACGTGCAGATGTGCAGATGTACAGATGTGCAGATGTGCAGACGTGTAGACGTGCAGATGTGTAGATGTACAGATGTGCAGACGTGTAGACGTGCAGATGTGTAGATGTGCAGATGTGCAGATGTGTAGACGTGCAGATGTGTAGATGTGCAGATGTGCAGATGTGTAGATGTGCAGACGTGCAGATGTGCAGACGTGCAAATGTGCAGATGTGTAGATGTGCAGATGTGCAGATGTGTAGACGTGCAGATGTGTAGATGTGCAGATGTGTAGACGTGCAGATGTGTAGATGTGCAGATGTGCAGATGTGTAGATGTGCAGATGTGCAGATGTGTAGAAATACAGATGTACAGATGTGTAGATGTGTAGATGTGTAGATGTGCAGATGTGCAGACATGCAGACGTGCAGACGTGCAGATGTGCAGACATGCAGATGTGCAGACGTGCAGATGTGAGGGGATCTCCACATGAATACTTGGAGTTTCATTTTCAGCCACGGGTGTTTGACACAGGTCAACCTCTGTTCCACCAGCTTAATCGGGTCATCGCTCATCTTATAGTTTTAATGTCTGAGTCTTTGAACCCCCCCCCCCCACACACACACACACACACACACTTCTGGTGTCTCCTCGCTGACTCATTCACTCTTTCTTAAACAGCCAGGACTACTTTCACGCGAGCGTCTCGTACTGGAAGCGTTGGGAATTATTCTGCTCCCACTGGCGCACCAGTCATCCCAGCACGCCTGTTCCTCACCGACCTGGAGCTCCTCAGACCGCCGGGACGTCTGCAGGAGCAGCAGAAGGGCCGTCCCCCTCGGTCGGGACGCTCCGGGTCCTGATCCCAGCTCAGAGGTGGGAGACGGAATACCGTTGCTGATACCTGAATCCTTTGTTAGAGAAATGAAGCCTGGAGGACTTCAGGCACTTTCACTCATGGAAACGTCTCCAAACTCCACATTCATCATCCTGAAAATGAAGTCGGCAAAGAGAAAGACCAAAGGAGGGGTTGGCTAAACCCACCTGAGACCCACGTGTCTGTCCCTCGGGTGGGCGGGGCCTATTGTTTGGACACACCCACTCTCCCAGCGCCCTGAATGGTTGGTGCACTTGACCCCTGACCCCCAGGCCGGAGCAGATAGTCCTGATTAAAGTCACCGCGCTCGTCAGCCCCGACCTCTAACGGAGTGACGCCTCCTGATCCACTTCGTCTTCTGTGGTAAACGTTGGCGGCGGAGCGGTCCCAGCGGCGCCTCCCAGCGGAAAGGTTCAGCGTCCCGTTTGCGGAGTTTGAAGGTTCCTGCCGGGCCCGCGGCGTCGGTAGTCCCAGAGGTCACGTATGAAGCGACCTCCTTGTGGTCGCTAAAGCGCGCTGGCTCTGGTTTCCACATCAAACCCGAGAAGATTAGCGCGGCGTGATCCGAGAGGGCGAGAGGGAGGCGGGTCCTCCTGGGGCCTTTGTGGAGGGAAGTCCAAGAATACCGGCGTCACTAACGCGCTTATTCGGCACAAACAGCTCTGATCTGCTGAGACGTCCGCACAAGCTCCACATGTGGGTCAGCTGCTCGCTGATGGACCCCCCCCCCCCGCCTGCCTCCGCTCTCGGGCAGATTTGCGGCGGCGGCGATGCCATCGGCCACGGTGATGAAGAGCGACTCCTCCGCCGTCTCCTCGGGCGCGGTGGCGGCTTACAGGAATAATCTGCTCCGTTTCTGGACGTGGGCTTCAATGAGGCGCTGAAGCCAGACGTTTGTTGTTGAGGACGAGACAATCAGAGCGCCCAGCGGCAGCCAGCGTCAGACACGCTTGAGCTTTGATGACCTCTCTTCTTCACGGAGGTTCGTGTCCGTCTGGGCCGGAGCCTGCAGGACGTCTGAGACCATGAACGCCTCACCGCTGAGGGATCTGTGCAGGGGGAGGAGGGCAGCCATTTTAGGGAGAGCAGCAGGGTCCAGAGCTCCTCCCTCCCGTCACGGAGTGGCATGTTTGTTCCTCTCCCACCTCTGGGAGCTGGGCAAATCAACCAGGACGTACTGAGGGACGTACTGAGGGACGCGTGGAGGACCTGCTGCCGCCTCACTCCCGAGTGTGGAGAGTCCAACCAGCAGCAGGCCGAGCACACAGCCCTGTGGGACTCCGGGCCCCAGCAGGGGGCCCGTCCAGGTCTGCAGGTTCTGTTTGTTTAGTTCGCCTGACCCAACCGCAAAAGGGTTGAGGTTTGGAGGAGCCGCAGCCTCAGACGGACTCAGGAGACGTTCTGTGATTCAGAAAAGCTTCTTTTCCAGCGCGGTTCAGTAAACCCTCGGTTGCGCCTGCCTCCACATCCTCCAAACTAAATAACACATTCAGAATCAAGCGAATTCTCTCCAGCTTGAGGAGACAGAAGGAATCACCGGCCTCCAGGAACAATCAAGGGTCAACTCACGTGGATCTGGAGGAACCGGCACCGACCAGGAAGTCGAGGAGCAAACGCAGGAAGCTGCTGTGGCTCCGGGTCGTTCCCGCCCCCGCGGCTGCAGCACAGCACGGCCCGGTGGGCCGGAGGGACAACGCCCCCGCAACGCCGTTCCTTCACCTTCTTCTTCTTCTGTTTTGTCTGCATTAACTCTTTTTGACATTAGTCAAAATTGAACTCAATTGAGCTCGTTAGAGAATCGATCCGTTCTGTTAACCACCACTTATTCCCAATTAAGGCCTCAGGAGTGATGAAGCCTTTGCTTTAAATATTCTCTAGTTTTAATTTGATGAACCGCTTCAATATTGAGGAAAACGCAGGAGGCAGACCCACACCCATGAAGAAACTGGTGCAAATCAAACATCACGTGAGCAGATATTTCGGACACAAAAGGCACAATTACGTGATTCATTTGGCAAAAATAAATCTCCATAGCAACCGACGCAGGAAACGAACAGTGAGCGAGCATGCTTCAGCGTGTGTTCAATTAACCAGGCACACAGTGATGGTTTTCATAAATGTTCACGCACATCTTTAATTAATTCATTAATTAATTGAGCAAACGGTTTGAGAGTCTCGCTGCCAGCAAAACTTCATGGACGTGCGTCCACGAGCCGCCTCTCCTCTCGTGAGACGTCCCCTCTCGCCCTGCAGCCACCGCGGGAACGGAGCACATCTGGTGAAGGTTCCCGGGGTGTTGGTCACGTATGTGGATCTGATGCAGGCAGAAATAAGCCCCGAATTAAACATGAGGCGCTCCGGCTCCGGCTTATCTCAGGAGCGGACACACACACCCACACACACACACACACACTTTCAGAGTTCTTTCAGGTAACCTGGAAGAATATATGAGCGATGTTTCCCGCGCATCGATCCAGGCCGTGTGCATAATTAAAGGGCTTGTTTTTCCAGGCTTTAGCGTGCTGCTGTAATGGATTCTCTCAGCTTTATCTGTGTCAGCAGGTATCACGGCGTTCTCCAGGATACACCTGATGGTTCTGCAGCCTGTGGCGGGACCGTTTATCTGCTCCTGCTGGGGAGAATATTCATGAGACCTTTGCAGGGTTCCCTGCTTTCATTTAGCCGGCCGTGGAGTCGCTCCCGCTCCACTTTCCATTTTCATAAAAAGCACAAAACAAAGATGGAGAACCGGCAGAAGGTCCCCATCACAGACCGGTTCATTTACAATTCCGGCGGCTTGAGCAGGTTCACGCGGCAACGGGACGACTGGAGGAAAAAATAGATTTGTTTTTTTTTCCTGACAGCAGATTTCTCCATCTGGGGTCTGCTCCCAGTGCCCGACTGGGTCTGCTCCCAGTGCCCGACTGGGTCTTCTCCCAGTGCCCGACTGGGTCAGCTCCCAGTGCCTGACTGGGTCAGCTCCCAGTGCCTGACTGGGTCAGCTCCGGGTGACTGGATCTCCGTGTATCAGGCAAACGAGGAGCTTCACCGGGAGCGTGTGTTCAGGAATCACTTCCCTTCACCTGAGCTCCTCCACCTCCGGGCTCAGGGTCATCCGGGGAGATTGTGGGCGCCAAACAAAGAAGAGCGACGCCCCCTCCCCGGGATCGGGCGAGGCCTCGCCGCGGCCCAACTCCTGAAGCCACCTCTCTTCGGCTGAAGGTTCGGAGGGAGTGCGCACAGCTGTCAGCCGCGAGGGGGGACGCGTACCGACGGAAATGGACGGGGCCGGGGCGGCTGGAGTGGAATCGCTCCCCGTCTGCGCGGAATAATGACGATAATTAGAGCTGAATAAAGGGAAGATTAGCAAAAGTGCCGCAGCACTCCATCAAACCGGGGCTTCGGCAGACGAGCCCCCGTCTCTAAAAGTGCTGTCTGAGACGGAGACGTGATGAAGAGGGTCGTTGGGGGGGGCTCCTCAGCCTCACCACGCCGACGTTACCGTGACGATCAGCTGGGCCTCATCTGGCCTTACGCAGTTTTGAGGCTTCTGACGGAACATCTGACTAAACGTGTCTTCACCTTTGCCGGCGAGGAACCAGGACGGTGGGTTTGGCCCCCCCAGGGTCAGAGCTGCTCTTGCTCAGCCCCGCCCTCATCTGCCCTCAGAAGGACATCCTGGGATCCCCCGCCGGAGCCTCTCCCATTAGTCTCCCAGCTCCCCCTTTTCATTAATCCCAAACCATAAATCACATCCCACCCCTCAAATGTAAAGTTTCCCCCGTCAGAACTCGTTAATGCCATCGATCCAATCATCCATCAGGGCGCCTAATTAATCATGCTAATGATCCGTGCGAGGGAGGCTGCCACGTAGGATCTTCTTCCGTTCGGCCTCTGAAATCGACTCTCCAAACATACCGAAGGCGTGTCCTCTTCAGAGCATCGATCGCTCGCTCTGTAAGGACACGCGGACCCGGTTCACTATTTATTCATGCGCGAAGGCAAACGACATGAAAAAGCGTCACCGGCGGCTTCAAAATGAAACTCGGGGAGGTTCTGAAATCACAGACGGGCTGGAATTCCTGCTGAAATGAGAGTTTTCCGAATCTACCCGATCCTGCTGAGCCAGCCGAATTAATGTGGATCCTGCAGATCGGGAAATGTAGCGAGGGGGAGCGTGGCGACGGGGGGGCGGCACATCTGGATGAGGCTGCTGATGTTGACACTGGCGGGCCAAAGCCAGATTATGGCTGACTCTGGATATGTTATCAGGGAAGGTTAAACAAGAAGGCCTGAGAGGGCCTTCAGAGGACCCCCACACCCTAACCCTAACCCTAACCTAACCTTAACCTAACCCTAACCCTGACCTAACCCTAACCCTAAACCCTGACCTGAGAGGGCCTTCAGAGGACCCCCGCACCCTAACCCTAACCCTAATCCTAACCCCCCGCACGGCTCCTGTGCGTCATATTGAGGGAGCCTAACCTAACCCTAACCTAACCCTAACCTAACCCTAACCTAACCTTAACCTAACACTAACCTAACCTTAACCTAACCCTAACCTAACCTTAACCTAACACTAACCTAACCTTAACCTAACCTAACCCTAACCTAACCCTAACCTAACCCTAACCTAACACTAACCTAACCTTAACCTAACCTAACCCTAACCTAACCCTAACCCTATCCTAACCCTAACCCTGTTGGGCTCCACGTGACCCATCCGCTTTAGTCCAGGTTAAACAGTCCACTCAGCGTCTCTTACGACAATAATATCGATTAGATCAATGAAGCCGCCACGGCGTAGAAAAGGAATAAAGACAAGAGGGTTGTGAGTGAGAACACACAACACACACACACACACACAACACACACACACACACACAACACACACGCACGCATGCGCGCGGAGGTACGCCAAGGCTAATAGATTGAATGAGTCAGGGGCGTTGATGGCAGGCTCTCCTGTAATCAGACTACAAACTCATACCGTGCGTATCGCTGAAGACACCGGAGGATCAAAGGCGCAACACCGACCTGCTTTGTTTTATCCCGTCACTCATTTCATCCCTCGACACATTAAGGCACTCGACAGGCCTAACGAGCTCTCCCACGATATTTACCCAGGCTTAATGGATAGAACGCGCGCGTGTGTGTGTGCGTGTGTGCGTGTGTGTGTGTGTGTGCGCGCGCGTGTGTGTGTGTGTGTGTGTGTGTGTGTGTGTGTGTGTGTGTGCGTGTGTGTGTGTGTGATAATGAACATGACTTACCTGTCAAGAGCAAAGTCCTTAAAAGAGAAAAAGCTATGAAATTACAGGCCACCTTTGATGTGCACATCAAAGCTGCTGCTGATCACCCCTTGATCCCAGATCGCGCTGCAAAGCTCCGTGAGGTCAGGATTCTCCCAACCCGGAGCACCCGGAACAAGCCCAGTCAGGTACCGGGACAACGATGGAGTGGGACCGACAACCGACTGCAGCGTCCTCCGTCGGAAGAATATACTGTTACTACGGCAACCGCCTCCGCGTTGACATCACTCAAACTAGCCAGTTCTTGGACTGAAGAGATTAAAAACAGGTCTGCTACGACGTCTCTGTGAGAGGGGCGGAGCCGAGACATCCCGCCAACGCCAGGCTGGAAGGTCGTAGGTCAAGTCGTGACGTCACCCTGGCGAATGAGCGCCCGCTCGACTTGATCGACGCCGCCGCGCCGTCGGGCCGTTTACCTGATGCGTCCACAACCGCGGCGCCGCCTCTGCTTCGAACTGTAAACGAGGAACGTCCCTTTTCTGATCAAAGCCAGCGGCCCTTGGGGGCGGGGCCTGGGAAGCTTTGATGTATTCTTTCGGACTGAAGAGCGCCGACGTCCGCGTGGGGACGCTGGAGCGAAGTCCCGGCAGCTGATTAGTCGCGTCCACGCGTAAACGGTAAAAACAAGACGCTTAGAGGGGGACGTAGGTGAGGACGGAAGGAGAGCGACACCCAGACGATGGGGGGGGGGCCAGACAGTCGGACTGGATCAGGGAGACGGACAGCCTGGCGGCTGCAGGGGTCGGCAGGTTCGCATACAGTGAGAGCGCCGTCGCCGTGGCAACGGACAAGCCATCAGTCACTCACGGACGCTGGAGTTTCGCCTCAGTCGATGCTTATCGTCTCCGGGCGGGGGCGGGGGGGGGTAATCGGGAAAGGACGGACGCGGGGACGGAGACGGAGACACGGGCAGGGAGGACGGATGGACAGGGACGCACCCGGGGGAGGGGGGGGGGGGCCTAAAGCTCTGACCTTTGACCCCGCCTGTCCAGGCATGAAGGTGCGAGCAGCCTGTTGGCAGAGTTTGAGGTGGACACACACACGCACACACACACACACACACACACACACACAGATGGCCGGGGGACACACACTTGATTAGCAGGCGCACCTGTCCGCCTACAGCGGCGCACACTCGCCCGTCCGTGTTCACGCCGCCATACGGACGCCACACGCGGCTGTTTCAGGAGCGCGCCGACAAGCGACAAGGTAATTTCCTCCTCCCTCGGGCCTCCCGTGAAGGGAAAAATAAACAACGCGCGGACGCCTCCGGGAGCTCGGTCTGCACAACAGACCGGAAACATCGCCTCATTCCAGCCGCCGCTCGTTTCCGACGTGCAATTGAGTCGGGACGGCGCCCGGCGCTCCCGTCTCACGAGAGGAGGCGGGGGAATAAAATCAATTCAGCTTCAATCGTTCGCTTCGGCGTCATTCAGCGGGATGATTCGACACCAACTGTCGGGATAACGAGAAAAAAGTTCTGCGGCGGCGTCCTGCCGGGGAGGCGGCGCCCGCGTCCGAGCTCGCGTTACGAGCCCGCAGGCGTGGCGTCCACGCGCCCGTCTCGTGATCTCACACGTATCGGAGAAGAAGCAAGTTCCTGCTCCGGCTTTCCCCGTTCCCGTGGCTCGTAACGCGACAGTCGGCGTTCCTGGAGGTTTCGGAGCGGCGCCGGCTGGGCCCACGTGGACCCCCCCCCCCCCTCCTGCCCCCCTCCTGGCCGCTCTCGCTCATTAATCATGATTAACTTTCTCCTGGAAGCCATTCATTACCGGCTACCTCCCAAACACCTGTGGTCCTGGACCCCCGACACATCGCCATCAATTTCCCCAGACAGAGGAGGATGAAAGGAGGGAGGGACGAGAGGAGGAAGAGGGGGAGGAAGAGGAGGGGGGGGCCTAATCACACGTCTATTTGGAGTCATTAGCAGAGGAAGAGGAACCACTTCCTGCTCCCCTTCACAGAGGCAGGAAGTGCCCCCACCTTCCGCCCACGCGTTCATCTTGAGGCATTAATGAAGACAAAAGCGCGGTCGGGCGAGGGGTCGCCCTGGAGACGCGCCAACGGAGGAGTGTCACACCTGGTCTATTACACCGTTACACCTGAGGGCCTCGCCGGAGATCCACGCAGGTGGTCGTCCGGAGGGGGCGAGGAAACGAAGCCGAGCCAAGCGAAGCCCCGAGAGAGAGAAACATCAGCGTGCACTACACCGGGGCACGCGATGACATCATCAAACATGGGGGCCATGCCACGCGTGTCCACGGTCAGGTGGGTGAAGAGGCGTAGGGGGGCACCGGGCCTGACCAGCGCAACCTCAGGGGATGCCACACACCATTGAGCTGTCCTCAGCGTGAGGGGGGACACCAGGCCAGTCCGGCCTAGACCGCGTCAAACAGTCGTCCAACAGTCCAACAGTCGTCCAACAGTCGTCCAACAGTCGTCCAACAGTCCAACAGTCGTCCAACAGTCATCCAACAGTCGTCAAACAGTCGTCCAACAGTCCAACAGCCGTTCAACAGTCATCCAACAGTCGTCCAACAGTCATCAAACAGTCGTCCAACAGTCATCAAACAGTCGTCCAACAGTCGTCAAACAGTCGTCCAACAGTCCAACAGCCGTTCAACAGTCGTCCAACAGTCGTCCAACAGTCGTCCAACAGTCCAACAGTCGTCCAACAGTCATCAAACAGTCGTCCAACAGTCATCAAACAGTCGTCCAACAGTCCAACAGTCGTCCAACAGTCATCCAACAGTCGTCAAACAGTCGTCCAACAGTCCAACAGCCGTCATCAAACAGTCATCCAACAGTCGTCCAACAGTCATCAAACAGTCGTCCAACAGTCGTCCAACAGGCGATGATGGTCTGAGGTGAAGCTGCTCGCTCTTCACCTGAAGGAGTTTCAGGAGCAACGCGCTCTCACAACACAGTTCCGGTAGATTGCGGTCGGGTGACGTCACTTCCTGCGGCCTCCGTCTTCCTCCTTTTCGCTCCTGCGCGTGAAAACAGCCGACTGGTGCCGCCTCCACATTATGCTGCACATGGAGAGCCGTCTGTAATTGGCAGAGTAGCTGGAGGTGTTTTGCTCTGCAAAAACGCACCGTTTGACACCAACTCGAGGAGTGATTGATCACCGCGGAACCCTCACACACACTCACACACACTCACACACACTCACACACACTCACACACACTCACACACTCCAGCAACTTTTCTTCATTGAGGAGATACGGACTGAAAGGGAGAGATTAGCGGAGCCGCACCTCGGCGGTTAATAAGAACCTTGTTCGATTAAAGCCTGCATCGCCGAGCCTCCGCGGTCAGGAGTCGGCGTCCTCCAGCTGGTCCAAACGTTGCAGCCAGAATTTGGAATCAGCTCAAATTAGCTCTGTTAAAATTGGACCCTCAAATATTTGAGCTGAGAAGTTGAAGAAGACTCTTCGATGTTTGCGTTGTTTCACCGTGGCGTTCCTCAGGGCTCCACTTTAGGTCCGGTGTCATTCCCTCAGAAGGCTTCATAGAGGTAAAAACCAACAACAGTTTTCAACACCTGCACCTAAAATCCGTCTCCTCTCTGTCCGTCTACGACTGTAGAGTCACACGGTCTACGACTGTAGAATCACGCCGTCTACGACTGTAGAGTCACGCCTTCTACAACTGTAGAGTCACACGGTCTACGACTGTAGAATCACGCCGTCTACGACTGTAGAGTCACGCCTTCTACAACTGTAGAGTCACACGGTCTACGACTGTAGAGTCACGCTGTCTACGACTGTAGAGTCACGCCGTCTACAACTGTAGAGTCACACGGTCTACGACTGTAGAGTCACACGGTCTACGACTGTAGAGTCACGCCGTCTACGACTGTAGAGTCACGCCGTCTACAACTGTAGAGTCACACGGTCCACGACTGTAGAGTCACGCTGTCTACGACTGTAGAGTCACACGGTCTACGACTGTAGAGTCACGCCCCCGAGGAGCCTTCTACTCCAGATGAGCAGCAGCAGAACAGAAGCCAAAAACAATCACTAATCAATCGTCATTGAAGATGGAGGCGGAGCCCAGCTCGTCTGTGCATCCAGTCACGTGTTTGCGGTTCCCTCCCCGTCCCCCTGAGGGGCCCTTCAGACCCCCCCCCCTTCAGACCCCCCCCACTCTGGTTTCCTATCTCCACTAATGTTCTGGGCTCTTTTGTGGCGTCTCTGAGGAGACTCCATCTGCAGCAGATCTGGGGATTCTGGGGGGGGGGTGGCGGCCAGGTGGGATGTGCTGGAATGAGCGCAGCTGCCCCCTGGCCCCCCCCGAGGCCCCAGGGCCCGGAGACACGGCCCCAGAGCCTCTCCACTCGACAAACGCGGCTAATGAAGAGTTTGACTGCGGCGCATCTGGCGCATTCAGCCGCGCTTCCTGCAGCTCCAGCCTGAACGAGGCCGTTCCCTCGACCCCGGCGCCCCCCCTTCCGGGCCCCGAACGCAGCGAGCACCGACGGACGCGAGGGGGGCGGAGTCGGGGTCCGTCGTCGATAACTCCAAATGCCAGCGGCGGACGGAGGCCGTTAACCTGCGCCTCCGTTGAGTTCCGTCTGACAACGTGATCATTAAATAATGATCCCCCCCCCGCCATGGCGGCCGCTCGATGGTATTTATGAGCCGTGGGCGAGAGAGAGAGAGAGAGAGAGAGGAGGTTCAACGACGGACCACGAGAAAGGAGGCACGATCCCGACGACGTTCCCGCTGGTGTCGCTGAGCTCCAGGTGTCCCTGGTCCGGTTTGGTGCTCCGTCCTCGTCCTCCCTGGACCCACCTGGAGCGTCTCCGTGACGACCTTGCCGAGCGAGCGGGGGGCGCCGCCCGTGTTGGGGGGTTCCTGGCGGAGCCTCTTCCAGGCGTCGCCGAGCACTTCTCGGCGTTCTCACCGGAAAGTGCCCGCAAAATTAATTAAGGAAGGTCGGGAACGGTCCCAGTTTGCTGCTCCCGCCCCCCCCCCCCTCCCCCGCCCCCCTCCCCTCCGGCGGAGCGACCAGATTGATTTTCCGTTCCACATTTGCAGCCGCGCCGATGACCGCGGGAAAGTTCTCCCTCATTAGCGTAATTACATCGGAGGAAGGCCCGTAATTAGCGGATTGTATTCCGAGGCGGGGAGCGCTGCGGCCGGAGCGGCGCCCTCAGACAGGTCCTGGTTCGGGGGCCGGAGCGGCGTGGGGAGGCGGAGGAGCGTTTACACGCGGCGCCGCGGCGCTTTGGTCCAATTTAGGCGGCGAGCAGGCGTCAGGCGCTCTGACAGGATGTCAGCCCGCCGCTCAGCTCCGACCCTCATCTGTTAAGCCGGAGCAGACGGAGCGCCGGTCTGACTTCCCGGGTCTTCGGCATAAATTATCCCGAAATAGAAACGTTACTGCCGCCGCGCTGCACCTTATAGCCGGGTGAAGGTTTGTCTGCCTGAGTCACTGATGCCTGTCGAGACCTCCAGACCCCACCTGGTGGTCCTGATGGTCCTGATGGTTCCTGATGGTTCCTGAGGGACTGGGGGGGTCCTGATGGATACTGATGATCGTGGTGGTCCTGATGGTTCCTGTGGGACCGGGTGGTCCTGATGATCCTGATGATCCTAATGATCCTAATGGATCCTGATGGATACTGATGACCCTGATGGTCCTGATGGTTCCTGAGGGACTGGGTGGTCCTGATTATCATGATGGTCCTGATGATCCTGATGGTCCTGATGGATCCTAATGGTTCCTAATGATCCTGATGGTCCTGATGGATCCTGAGGGACCGGGTCATTCTGATGGATCCTGATGGTTCCTGATGGTTCCTGATGGATCCTGATTATCTTGATGGATCCTGATGGTTCTGATGGTCCTGATGGATCCTGATGGTCCTGATGGTCCTGATGGATCCTGAGGGACCGGGTCGTTCTGATGGATCCTGATGGTTCCTGATTGATCCTGATGGTTCCTGATGGATCCTGTTGGATCCTGACGGTCCTGATGGACCCTGAGCTGAGCCACATTCACAAGTCCTCCATATTTCCAGAAGGTCCTCGTGAAGCTCCTCCAGCATGCTAATCCCAGCTTGTCTGTTTCCAGCCTTCTCTGTGTTCTCTCCTTGAGACACAACTAAGCGCTGATGAAACGCCGCCAAGGTGCTTGATCAGATCTGTCTGGGTAAAGGTGCGCAGATGCTGCACGCCGCCCGCGCCCACGCTCGCGGACAGCTCGCCATCCCCGTCGATGTTCCAGCGCTAATCAGAGCGGAGCGCCTCGCGGACACAAACCTGCAGATTCAATCAGAGGAGAACGGGCTCGCTCGGACTTGGGTGAGCTTAGTCCGTTACTCGCGCTAACATCAGAACAAAACAGATTCTCGGGGGGGTTGTGTGTCGGGCGAGGCTCATCAGATTACCGACGCCTGAGGAAGCGAGGGCGTCTGTTTCACGTTGTGCTATTTCAAACCTCCTCTCACGGAGTTAGGACGGGGAAAAACAATCAGCTCTTCAGCTGGAAACGTTTCACAAAAATAAATAGAAGCATCCGCCACCGGTGGTTTGACGAGCGCGTCTGACGTCGGGGTTTGAAGCAGCTGCTTCTCAGCTTCTGAGCACAAACCCCAGGTTGACCTCTGACCTCCAGCATTTACGTCTGAACTGGATTTAACAACCAAGTTTGTTTTTTTTAAGGTGAAGAAAACTGAGTAAAGAGCAGATCAGCGTTTTGTTTCCTTACAGAGCCAATATCGACACTAGATAATGTAAATATAATTATATTTGTGTGATCAACCGCTTATAGGAAAATACCTGCGATGACCAGAAGTCACCTGAGGGTGGCAGCACTGTGCTGCAGACCATAGGAAGGTATTGGTTGTGTGTGTGTGTGTGTGTGTGTCTATTTCTGTGGATTTAGCATTAGTCTTTTCTATTGTTTTTACCCCCTAAAAATCTTTGCTCATCTATAATCTGTTTCCTCTTTTCCAGCTTTCTGGTTTTCAGCAGAAATGTTGGTTTGGTGCCTCCTCATTCTGAGCGCAGGTGAAGTCTCCCTCACTCCCCTCGTCGGCTCTGCGCTCTCCTTCGCCTCCTCCTCATCTTAACGTGTCACAAGACTGAACAGAAAAGAGGACAGATCAAAGAAAAGCGCGCCTGTCGCTTTGCTTTCGTGTTCCCAGAGAAAACTTTAGCTCGTTTTTAAAGAAAACCTCCTCAACAGCAGCAACATTGAGGGAAATCTGACTGATGTAAATAGAGAGAGGCTCCATCGTGTCTCCGATGGCGCCCTCGCCGCCGCTCGAATCCGCCACAATCGTAAGAGGTCAGACGCTAAAGGGTTCCCATTTTTCCCTGATGGAAGCGTGACAGGCTCCTCTCCTGCGCCGTCACGCACATCTGGCCCCGGTGACCCCGGAAGAGTCCCCACTTCCCGTCCTCGCCTCCGCCGGAGGGGGGCTGACGGGAGGGTGGGGGGGTAGGAGGCCAACGAGGCAGCGTGACGAGAGCAAACGTGAGATCGACGAGAGGAGGCGGCGGGAGGAGGGCGGGGGATGCGCTCGCTCTCTCCCTGCTCCCACAAACCCAGAAACCCTCGTGAATCCGGCGGCGGCGCCGCTAAGCCCCCCGCCAGCCGCCCCCCCCCCCCCACCCCCCACCCCCCACCTCCACGTTCCAAATCCCATCAGGGCCTCGTCATCGTAATCGGCTCTCGGCACAAACACAGCAGGGAGACGCAGACGTGGGGGCCTCACCTGAGCCCAGATGTGCTGACAGAGGAAGGTGAACCCCCCCCCAACACACACACACACACACACACACACACACCCGCTGGTGGGGGGCCGCGGTCCAGGGGGGCCGACCCAGCAGCTCCTCCTCCCTGTTCCTAAGTTTGTTTGGGAGGAAGAATTAAAGCTGATTTGTGCTCCTTGTGTTTGCTTCAGCGTCGCCTCTAATCCTGTGAACAGCAACATCGCTCTCCTCCTAATCCCGCTTTAATCCAGACGACTTTTTCTCAGATCATCACCTTCTTCTTCCTCTGGCTGCTAATGTCACGGACACACACACACACACACACACACACACACACACACACACACTCACACTCGCACACACAGACACGCACTCACACTCGCACACGCTCACACACACACTTCTATCTTTGTGAGGACTCTCACAGACATAATACGTTACCCAGCTCCTTACCTTAGCCCTAACATCACAACTAACCCCTGACCTCTGACCCTGACCCCGACCCTGAACTGAACCCAGTTGTAACCTCAACCTTAAAATCAAGTCTCCACCCTCAAACTGCCCTTCAAAGTTCTGAATACCAGCAAAATGTCCTCATATTGATAGTAGAATGCAGATTATGGTACTCAGTATGTACCAAGAACACACACACACACACACACACACACACACACACACACAGACACACACACACACACCTACTACACACGAGTTGTGGAGTGCAGCAGTGTGATGTGGAACATGCCTGAGCACTTAATCCCTCACACACACGCGCAGGCCGTGATGCAGAAGCGCTCCTCCACCTCTGCAGGAGCAGCGCCGCCCCAAACACGCGCACGCCTCCACGCAGCGCGCCCCCGCCACTGCCCGTCGCCATGACAACACCCAATCAGCACGCCTCGGCCGACACGCAGCCAGTCACCTCCCGGGAAGCCGCAGATTCGGAATTCCAGATGAAGAAGTGCGACGTCTGACATTAACGGGGGGGAGGGAAGCCAGACAAGCGGTGCGGTCGCCAGGGAAACGGTGACGTGGTTGGAAGGAACAGGAGGAAGAGAGGAAGCAGGAACCAAGGGGGGGTCAAAGGTCATGGCCAAGGGAAGAACTGTAAACCTGTGATGTAACAGGTGCACGTGTGTGTGTGTGTGTGTGTGTGTGTGTGTGTGTGTCTCTTTGTGCACCAGCCTCTTTTCCCAGAGAGTCGTTGAGGGTTCACACGGGCAGCGCTCCAGAAGCATCCATCAGCGGAGGGGGAGCGCCCCCCCACACACACACACACACACACGCCAGCGTCACTCAGACGTCGCAGGTTTGGTTTAGAACCCCTCCGGACCACCAGAACCGGCCGAGAGGCCCGATACAGCTGCGCAAACATGTGGCTCCCCCGGGGGACCAGCAGGGGGCGGTAGAGCCTGCACCTGCACGAGGAGCCATCAGGCAGCCGCCACTGAGGCTGGTTGCTATGGAGACGCTGCAGGAACCTGTGGAAACATCCCACAAACACACACACACACATGCCCAGTTAAGATGGGACCCGTCGCTCCGGTGCGAGAGCATCTCCTCTAGAACAGCCTGAAGTGACCTCTGACCCCAGCGACCCAAACACACGCTTAAAGCGCCATTCATCGGACCTCCTCTCTGATTGTTTGTTTGACGGCGCATCATCCCCAATCCCCCTGAACCACCGGCAGCGGATTAAAATCACGATTTCACACGCGACCGTGTTGGACTTGGACTGGTGAGACTGGGAGGTTCCTGCCTCCACAACCTCCCAGGGCAACAAATAAACCTCCTAAACTACAAAGACGCAGCGATAAAGCAGAGAAATCAACACTAAGACCACAAAAACATCAAAACTGCTGCTAAAGGTGAGAGATCCCTGACTGACCTGTTAGACCAGGGGTCTCCCACCCCGTCCCCGAGGGGCCGTGGGGCTGCAGGTTCTGGTCCCACCAGTCCAGCTCACCCAGTTTGACCAGTCAGCTGTTGAAGACTCAGATGAGTTGATGAAGTGAGTCCAGTCTGGTGCTGCTGGGTTGGACCAGAACCTGCAGCCTCACGGACCTCTGGGGGGGACCTGGAGACCCCTGGGGGGGACCTGGAGACCCCTGTGGGGGACCTGGAGACCCCTGTTAGAGCCTGACTGCCTTTTCCAGCTCCAGCAGGTGGAAGTCCTCCCTAATCTGATCCAGCTGCTGATTGGTCCACCCAGAGAGCCGGAAACAGGAAGTGGGAGGAGCCAACGCACCCCCAGAACTCAGGTGTGTGAGAGACAGATGGGTTGGAAGGTTTTGGAAAGTTTTGGAAAGCCAGCAGAGGTTCACAGAGACATTTGAGGAGCCAAAGTCTCTCTCTCTCTCACTCTCTCTCTCTCTCTAACACACACACACACACACACACACACACACACACACACACACACACACAGAACACTGACCCTAACTCACAGAACAGGTAAATAAATAAATCCTCAGCTGTTGGTGGAGCTTAAAAAGGTTTAACAAACACTAACAGCAGAGTCTCCGTGCACAGCCGACCACCAGGGGGCGCTGCAGCCGCAGCCTGCTGATGTGACGTGTTTCCTGCAGCACCGCTGCTGCCACAGGCCCCTAACGCAGGCCCCTGCTGCAGGCCCCTAACGCAGGCCCCTGCTACAGGCCCCTAACGCAGGCCCCTGCTACAGGCCCCTGTTGCCTGTTTTTGGCCCCGGAGCCGCAGCACCAACTCGGGCAGATGGTCCCCGTAAGAACGGGCGCCGATGACGCAAACATCATGGCCGAACAGCTGAAACAACCCACCAGACACAGGTGGTGAGGGGATCCACTCCCACACACACAGAGGGGTGTGTGTGTGTGTGTGAGTGTGTGAGTGAGTGTGCGTATCTGTGTGAGTGTGTGCGTTACATAACTGAAGTGGAAGGCTGTTTTATCTGTCCATAATTTACACCTACAGAAACACACACGCTCTGAAATAGAAAAAATGTATTTCCATGTGCTCGTGTGAATGATAACACACACACACACACACACACACACACACACACACACACACAGTGGAGAAAATCTGTCAGAAATCTCCGAGTGCCTCCTGATGGTCTCAGTGTGAACTTTTACACACAGAAGACGAATCATGTGATTCTATTTTAAATTCAAATGAACCAAAAGTGGAAATAATATAACATAATGTAACATAATATAATATAACATAATATAATATAACATAATATAAGATAATATAATATAACATAACATAATATAACACAACATAACATAATATAATGTAGTTTCTGAGACATTCTGATAACAACAAGCTTTAACTGTCCCCATCGTTAAATAGGAACACATTATTTTTATCTTTTGCGTCCCGTTAAAATGTTTTGATTTTTTTCCACCGAGACCGCGTTTTCTCGTGCCGACCCCAGTGAGCCCAGCAGACAGCCACACAGCGAGGCCCCGTCAGTGAGTAAAGAGAAGATTTATTGGTGTTTGTAGGGAAAACTGGACCACATATCCCATCATCCTCGTGGGCAGCACACAACACTGGTGAGACGTCGGGGTAAAGTTGCTCTCATGCGACTCACAGTCCATCACAGTCCGTCACAACACGGAGGAGTTCGCGGCGAATCCACCAATCGGGAGTCCGGCGCGGCCGCAGCATCGCCGTCGACGTCTGTTGCCGTTGCCGTGGAAACAGCAGCAACTGTCGCAACTCTCAACAACACAGTTACATAGAAAAATATTCCAAAAGTTTCTGTGAGGAATCCAAAAAATCCCAGGTATCAAAAAGAAAAGGAACACATGGCTTTCTTCTTCCGTCAGCAGATGGAAACATAAGAAGACTTTTCTTCAGGGATTTAAAGTCGCACCTTTGTGTCGGATTATCAGATTTACCGTCCAGCTCAAACGAAAATCAACAAAAAAAAAAAAGAGTCAACACGGGGGGGTATATATGTTGGGGGTCGGAGTACAGCTCTGAGGGTGCTGGTCGTGGAAGATCAAGTCTTCTTCGTGGGAATCTCTGAAGCTATGAAATGACTCAAATATATATAAATATATGAACATTAACCACAACAACAGCGTTTCTACTGTAGCAACACGAGCAAATATGGCTGTAGAGCAATTAGCAGTTTAAATAAAGACAGGACGTAAGTGAAGCGTTCACTAAACCCCCCTCGTAAACGCGGCCCGTGCGAGCGGGAGCGGGCCCGATGCCCCTCCTCCACAATCCTCCGGCCCTCGCTCGCCACGGCTGCTAATGCATCTAATCCACGCCGCCCAAACGTGGCTTTGGGAGTATTTTTGTACATTCACGAGGGGATCAAACGGAACTCTGATTAGCAGGAATTGACAAAAAAAAAAAAAGAAAAAAAAGCACTTTTGCCCAGATGTGCGGTGGAGCCGCTGCGACGAAGCCGCTAGTTCGACCTTTTTTAGACGCTGGAGCGATCAGCCGGCGTGGACGGAGGCCGCTGAGTGGGGTTTAGCGAACAATCAGTTGGTCCCAGAGAGCGTTCCGAATAGTCCGAGGTACAACAGAATCAGAACAATAAATACAAACCCAACAGCTCGGCGTTGCAACGTGCTAAAATAAAAACAGGAACACAACCCACGGTCCCCACAACCCCCCCAAAACCAGATTCTGCAATTCACTCAAAGACTTTTAATACGTGAGTTTTATTCCTCAGACAAAAACACCTGAGAAAAAATAGACAGAAATGATTCATATGGGTTCCTCTGTAATATCTTCAATTATGTATATTACAACTATAATCACATAAGTCAAGCATATATCATATACATATATCTAGTGAGAGAATAGTTCAATAGTACAGTTGTATGGTACAGTAGCAGTAGGGTGCATTTCTTGTTTCTCATTGGGTAACGTTTGAAGGAGGTATAGACAAGTGTGTCAATCTATATATGATCGATCAATACAACAATGCAACATAGGAAAGATAAAATAAACTCAAAAGAAGGAATTGAAGACAAAGAAAGGGTATAGGCAGCTAGTAGTGTGCGTGTGTGTGTGTGCGTGTGTGTGTGTGTGTATGTGTGTGTGGGATCAGATCAGCACCATAAAAGTCCATAACAACATCAACAACAACAATAAGGATAGAGGTTAAACCCGTGTGTGTGTGTGTGTGTGTGTGTGCGTGTGTGTGCGTGCGCTGAAGGTTTCAGTCACAGTTCGACCTTTGACCCGCCTGGATTTTCGAGGCGCAAACGGGGCGAGAGAGAGAGAGACCGGAGGGCGTGGGCGAGAGAGAGTGAGGGCTCCCCGCCGGGCGAGCGGGCGTCCGCCGGCGTCTTCGTCGGCTCCTCTCTCCCCCCGTCGCCTTCGAAAACAGCGATTATCTCCAAAAAATCGGAAATAACGGAAGGTTCGTCGGAATCAAATAGAAGGTAACAAACCGGGGGGGGGGCTGGCGGGAGGCCCCCCCCAACAGAGAAACCAAACGCAAAGAAACTCTGAAACTATACACGCCTCTCTCCGACGCCCCCGACGCCAACGCCAAAAAAAAAAAAAAAAAATCAGTCGTTACTAAGATGCTAGCCTCGTCTTGCCCGTGTGAAATACCTGAATCAACCGTAATACATTCTCAGTTAAGCCTCCGCCTCCGACGAACCCACGGAAATTAAAAATAGATCATTTCGTTGTTTCGCAGTAATCGCCCGAGCGGCGCTGGCGATCGGCCCCGCCCCCTCCCCCCCCGGCCCCGCCCCCTCCCCCCCCTCCCCGCCCCACTGCGCCTTATATAAAATATACAAAAGATTATCTCCAAAATCCTCCTGCTGAGTCTGCTAATAGAAAAATATACAATAATCCTATATGTAGAAATCTCTTTGCATGGTGGACGACCCCCCCCGTGCACCCTCTCTCGCTGCTGGACCGCTCGCGCCTCCTCACCCATTTCAAAAATAGACGTGTTCTTTGTCATATAGATTTATATAAAAAAACACACGCGGGACCCCCTCCCCCCTCCCCCGGCTAAAAAGTGAGATTCCACTGGTGATGTGAATCCAACGCCCCCCTCCCCCCCCCCCTTTCCGAAGAGGCCCGGAGGAACTGCCGGGACGCACTACCTGCAAGGAGGCGGCGGTTCGGCGGGAATCGGGCGGAGCGGCGGGTCGCGGAGAGTCGCGCGCGCGGGGGAAAAAAACGGACGCGCTCGCGCTCCCCCCTCCCCCCCCCCCTCCAGCACGCCTGAGGGCGGCGGCGGCGGCGTGGCGTGGCGCCCCCTGCAGGTCTGCGTCGGCCTTCCTCCTCGCCCGTTCAGGTAAAGTGCTGCTGTTGTGACTTCCTTGTATCCGATTGCGTTCTGCTCCCCTCCTGGACCTTCCTCCTCCTCCCCCTCCTCCTCCTCCTCCTCCTCGTCTTCCTCCTCGGCCTCACAAGTCGCCGTGCCGACTCTCGTACTTGCTGATGATGTTCCTGCAGCGGCCCAGCTCCTTCCGCATGTCGGCGACCTCCTGGCGAAGGGCGGCGTTCTCCCGCTCCAGGAAGGCGGCCCGCACCGAGATCTGGTTCTCCTTCAGGCGGCGAGCGTCCCGCGAGCGCTTGGCGGCCTCGTTGTTCTTCGCCCGCCGGTTCCAGTACTTCTCGTCCTGCGGTCGGCGGCGGTGTTGGATGTTGGGGTGTGTGGGGGGGGAGTGGGGGGAGACAAAGAGAAGAGAGGGATGAGATGGGTGAGCGAGGCCATGGCGGGGTGGGGGGGTGGTGGCGGGGTGGGGGGGAGAGGGGCGGCGGCCCGTTAGGTCACATGATAAGCGAACAACAACACGGTCACATCTGGGACAACACCTGGAGGTGGAGTACCTTCTGCTCGTTGGGCACCAGCATCTTGCGGGCCTTCTTGATCATGGGCTGGGGCTTCAGCTCCTCCTCCGAGAAGCGGTGCCGCCGCGGGTCGAACGCCTCCTGGCCCGGCACGCTGGACAGCGCCAGGTCCGCCGGGTCGGGGTCGAAGTTCACCATGATGTCGCTGCTGCCGTTGGCGCCCGCCGGGGGGCCGGGGGGGCAGGTGGAAGAAGGGGAGGAGTCCTGAGGCATCGCCTGACCACCTGGGGGGGGAGAGAGAGAGAGAGAGGGAGAGGTTATATACAGCTCATCACTTCCATCTTTTGTCTTCCTCCTGGATCTGGTTGAACGACTGTAGGTCAGGGCGACTGTAGGATTCGAGCGACTGTAGGTTCGGGTGACTGTAGGTTCAGGGTGACTGTAGGATCAGGGCGACTGTAGTTTTGGGCGACTGTAGGATCAGGGCGACTGTAGTTTTGGGTGACTGTAGGTTCAGGGTGACTGTAGGTTCAGGGTGACTGTAGGTTCAGGACGACTGTCGTTTTGGGCGACTGTAGGATCAGGGTGACTGTAGGATCAGGGCGACTGTAGTTTTGGGTGACTGTAGGATCAGGGTGACTGTAGGTTCAGGGTGACTGTAGGATCAGGGCGACTGTAGGTTCAGGGCGACTGTAGGGTCAGGGTGACTGTAGGTTCAGGACAACTGTCGTTTTGGGCGACTGTAGGATCAGGGTGACTGTAGGATCAGGGCGACTGTAGTTTTGGGTGACTGTAGGATCAGGGCGACTGTAGGTTCAGGGCGACTGTAGGTTCAGGGTGACTGTAGGATCAGGGCGACTGTAGTTTTGGGTGACTGTAGGATCAGGGTGACTGTAGGTTCAGGGTGACTGTAGGATCAGGGCGACTGTAGGTTCAGGGCGACTGTAGGTTCAGGGTGACTGTAGGATCAGGGTGACTGTAGTTTTGGGCGATTGTAGGATCAGGGTGACTGTAGGATCAGGGCGACTGTAGGTTCAGGGTGACTGTAGGATCAGGAAGACTGTAGGTTCAGGGCAACTGTAGGATCAGGAAGACTGTAGGTTCAGGGTGACTGTAGGACTGCGGAGCATCTTAATTATTCATTCATTTCCTGACTCGTCGTCTGCAGATCACGGCCCATCTGCCACGTGGCAGGGGTCAAAGGTCAGGGCTAGGCCCTGCCCACCAGAGAGCAGACGAAGGCGTCTTCCTCAGTGAGGTGGATGAAAAGCGGCGTGGAGGCGGCGCTCATCTGAATTCAGGTTTACGGCCTCTGTTCCAAACGTCAGCCTCTGCTCGGCTCCTCTTCATCCCGCCGCACATGTCGGCTGAGCATGTGGCAGATAAATCACCGGAATCCCGGGATTAAATCCTGATTCCAGTGAACGCCGGTCTACAGGCACAAACAGGACGCCTCTTGTTCGTGTTTGCAGAGTTATTTCACATCTGGCGAGGCGACGATTATATTTACACGTATTCGAGACCCCTCAGCAACTTTAAAGGTTATTATCCGGGCTGTTTTTAGACGCGGCTGATTTTTTTAATGACAGCTTACAAGATTTTTACGTGTTACTCGACGACGCGGGCTCAGATTCGCGATGATCTGAGACTTTAATTAAGCAGAAACTCAGTAAACATCGACATGAGTGAGGCAAGCAGAGTTTTAATGGAGTTTGTACTGGTTTAACTGTCACACGAGCTGTCACACCCCGGTGGGACCCACTAGGATAATGCGAGTTAGACGACAGACTACTTTCAATGTGACGTTTGATGTTAAAAATGAGAGTTTTGAAGACCTCTCTGACGTCTCGCTGAGCCCGCAGTGGCGCGCTGCCGCCGCCAGGTGGCGGTGCGGGAGCGGAGAGAAGGCAGCAGGGTCGCGTCGTGACCTCTGCAGGCCCGGGGGTCAAACCTGGGCGGCGAATTATCCAGATAAAATCGGTCTGCATGAGCGCACCAAGAAAAAGAGGAAAATCTGAAAATAAAAGCCCCTAAATCCTGTCAGGTAAGGGATTATTTTGAGGCTTTTCCTGAGCTTCGAGGACAGCTATGACGGAAGAGAGCAACACTGAGGGATCTTGTTCCCGGCTGCGGCTGATGGAGGGCGCGCGCGCGCGTGTGTGTGTGTGTGTGTTTGTGGACGTTAAAGTCATAGTTTACCCCCCAGCCTGAGATGACAAAGAGTCTATTTTCAGTCACATCTCCTCTGAAAACTCGGATAGAGCCGATGTAGCAGCAAACATTCCCTCTTCTGAGTTGAGCAGTCACCCAGTACCAATCTGTTGTGGCAGAGACCCTTTTTGGAGCTCTGGGCTCTGAGCCACAAATTAAAAATAACTGCAGAAGCAGAGAGCAGGAGAGAAACAGAAAGATATTCCGATGCGAGGGAGCCAAACAGGAAGAGGCGACAGCAGGTAATTTCACTGGAGAGTGACATGAGAGGACAGAAATGAGTCTGATTTTTTTTTTTTTTTTTTTTAATCTGCTGATTAATAACCAGGAGGATTAAAAAAAAAACAATCTTCACGATCTGTTTTGTCGATCTGGAAACGTCAGTCAAAGCAGCGGGGCCGGTGCTGATTTACTACCCAGCTGCTGCCGAGAGCTGTCGCTCATCTCGTTATGCGCGTCAGCCGCGAAACCGCAAATCCTCCGCAGGCTCCGGGAGGTCCGGACGCTAGGCAACCGGGGAGGGGGGGCGGGGCCTGCCGAGGCCTGCCCCGCCTCCTCTGACATCCAGCTGACCGCACCGAGGAGCCGCGGCAACGCTGGAAGATCGGCCTCCGCCTGCAGCGCTCTGCGTGCATCCTCCCCAAGGCCCGCGGACGTCCTCCGGGGTCGGGGGGGGTCACGCCCCCCCCTCGACTATTCAACACCCTGGGAGGCGCTGCACGTGGGCGCCCCACCTGCCTCGCCCCAATCAGGACAAACTCGTGAGCATCGTGAAGAACAAGAATCTCTGTAAGAATAAAACATTTCAAAGAGATCTGAAAATAAAAAAATAACTAAATAAAAGACAGTCGGGTGAAAAATGTGCAGGAATCGGTCCCAAATAAACAGATTTCAGTTTTCCAGCAGGATCCGATCCATCATCCTTTTATTTCCAGTGCGCCTGGATAACAGGCATACCGGTTAATTTGACCGATTTTATGGTTGAAACAAAAATAAACCCCCCCCAAAAAAAAGTGCCAACGTAGAAGTACAAAGGGATGAAAGCCGAAGAGCGGCAGACCTCCGCCTTCGCAGCATTCCCGCACCCAGACGGTGATCTGGAACATCGGCAGAACCGAATCATCTGCCCTTTTGTCCCGCCGTCCATCAGCGGTTCCTTTTGCCGTAAAAATACGCTCTCGACCTTTCGAGTTTCTCCGCTAACGGCCGGGTAAACGACAGATTCACGTTCAGGTGTGGGTGCTGCCCCCTGGCGGCCGCTCTGGCGCAGCCGTCTCCGGGGGGGCGGGGCCACGGATGAGCCCCTAAAATCCTCTTGTTCCCGGCTGCACTCATTTTCCCTGATGTTTTCAGGAACCTCCGCAGGGCGGCGGCCCCTATAGCCCCCCTCCTGATCCGCCTATACGTCCCCCCGTCCCCCATCCGTCTGTCCGTCCGTCTGATGAAGCGCGGGTGTGATCTGATTCTGGCAGCTGGGCGGGCTGATCCCGGATAAGTCGGCCCAAAGCCCGTCCTAATAACCACCATTTGGGGCCAAGACGTGGAGAGCGGTCCCAGAGCGGGGCTTCGAGGGGCCGCTGGGTAAACAACCGCCAGGAGCGCCTTCATTTCCTTCGTTTCCGGCTCCTGCTCGTCTTTCTGCCCCAACCCCGAACGCTCGGCGCCTTAACCGCGGCTCGGACCCGCTTTTCCTGCTCGCACGAGCTCGTTCCATCAAAGAGATCCCGGTTCTCCACCCCTCGGCTCCGCCCCTTTCTCGCATCTGGAGCTTTGCCCCCTTTGTTGCACGGGGACTCTTGTCTCTGATTCACCTTCTGGAACGCTCCCATTCAAGGCGGGCCACTGGGAGGACTGGTGAGGCCCGATTAAAGGTGCTGGTCGGGTCCGCTTCCCGGTTCCGCGCTGGGCGGCAGTGGGCACGGACGCCCACGGAGGCCCGAAATAGAGCGGTTGGGGTTGGAGAGTCAGGTGAGCAACTCTTCCTCTTGACGTTTGCTTGATCTCCGCTTTCACTCGATGCGCCTACACACCCGAACGCGCAAACAAACCGCCGCTGCTTTCCGGGGGTGGAGTGGGGGGGGGGGGGGGGTCACTGAAAGGCATTTTGGGAAATGTAGGAAGCTGAAAAGGGAAGTGAGGGCGGGAGAATGAAACAGCGGTGTCACGGGCATCGTCGGCGCAGCTGCTCTGACGGGAGCGTGGGCGAGTAATCGATGCGGAACATCGCTCCTCGAATCATCCGCAACGTTTACATTCGTAGGCTAGGTCGCAGCCTAGCGCTGCGGTTTGGACGTCGGCGGGCGTCACAGTCCCGATGGCGAAGCCTCCGCGTCGCCCCCCGGTGGCCGATCCCACCGCTTACGCTTGTCGACCGACGTCTCCGCCCCGACAACGCCGCGCCCGCGTCCTCGACAAAGAGGACAGACCCCAGAAATCATCGACGTGCGGGGCGTCCGCGGGTTTGGACCGGCGCCGATGGGATGGAATCGGCGTTACGCAATCACAGCTCCGGTTGTCTCGCGCTAAATGCGGCGACACGCAGCTCGACTGTGAGCGCTCCCAGCAGCTGTTTGCTCCGAACCGGAGAAAAGAAGCCGGGCTGGAAACACAATACAGACGTGGAATGTGATATAGGAAGTGCGTTACATAAGGAGGGGTCCCCTCCCTCCAATGTAAACACGGCTGTGCGTGTCCGCTGCCATCTTCGGCTCCTTCCTCTCTATCGTGGACACATCCAGAACTTCCCTCACAAGACAAACGAGCGACTCTTCCTGCCACAGAGCGCCCCCCCCGACCTCCACCAGTAAAACCAGTCTCGTCGCAGCGAAGACTGACCCTGGACCCAGACCCCCCGGGAGGGGGGGGGGGGCAGCCAGGCAGCTGGGTCCGAACACACCAGGAAGGCTGAGAGGAAACAAACGTGAGAAGGATCTGGCTGGGGAGAGGCGGCCCGCCGGGATTTAAACTCCCCAGGAGGAGGAGGAGGAGGAGGAGGAGGAGGAGGAGACGCGACAACCAAAAACAGCTTAGCTGATCCAAACCAGGGCTCGGGGCCCGCCGGGCCCCCACCGACGGTCCGCTCCCGTCTTCACGCATCACCTGCTCCTCCTGCGTCTGCTGCACGTGTGTCGTTTCTAATGCAACGGGAGCCGAACGGGTCCCTTCCAACACGCTGTTCCCACAAGGACGATTGTTTTCCAGTTCCTGGAAAGTTCTCAGAACTGCGGAGCGGCTTCTCCGGCACAAAGGGGCCCATTGTTGTTGGTCCAGAGGTGTGTTGGGGGCCACGAAGACAGCGAGGAAGACCCCGACACAAAAAGGTGAAAGGAGGCTGAAACAGGCAGGAGGGGAACCAAACAGAGGCTCTGCTCAGTTCAGTTAAGATCAAAGATCTGTTTAGATCAAAGATCTGTTTAGATCAAAGATCAGTTTAGATCAAAGATCAGTTTGGATCAAAGATTAGTTTAGATCAAAGATCAGTTTAAATCAAAGTTCAGTTTAGATCAAAGATCAGTTTAGATCAAAGTTCAGTTTAGATCAAAGAGCAGTTTAAATCAAAGTTTAGTTTAGATCAAAGATCAGTTTAGATCAAAGATCAGTTTAGATCAAAGATCAGTCAGGGAGGAGACCAGGAACGTGGAACAAAGGTCAGAGTATTCATCGTCTATCAGAGCAGGTCAAAGGCTTGAGGACAGGAAGAGGGCGGAGCCAGAGACAGGGGAGGCGGGTCCGACAGGTGAGGCTGGACAGAACCTTGTAGTTTGAACCCCGTCCAGACTGGACCGGGGGGGGGGGGGGGTTCTCCAGCTCCTCCTGCGAAGAACCAACAAAACGCAGACTCATCTGCGCGCTTTCGCGGGGGGCTCCTCGGCGGTGTCATGTGACCGCCGCGGCGCGGTGACATAACCTCAGCCGGTGTGTTGACATTAAGAACACGACTCCCGGGGCGGGGCACCTGGACTCGATTGTTTCTGGTGTTTATGCCTCCACCCGTGATGGTGCACGTGGCTCACAGTGCATGTGCGCAGTCCACGCCTGCCGGGGTGTGTACACACCGAGTGTGTGTGTGTGTGTGTGTGAGTGTGTAAGTGTGTGTGAAGTAAAACCAGATGTTCAGGAAGATGAAAATAAAGCGGTCATGTGACCAGAAGCCGGACGATTATTCCGTAAATGAAGAATACAACGACTCTTCTTGCGCTTCGTCGGGACGCGGGGCGAGGAGGCGCTCCCGCGGCGAGGGTCATGTGATGCAGTTGTAGGCCGCCGCCGCAGCTGTTAATTAGATAAACTCGCTGGGTGATCTATTTACTCGTGATCCCGTCGCCATGGCGACGCAGGAAACCGCCGCCGTGCCAGCGACGCTCGAGCGCTGATGAAGAACACGGAGGTGATTGAAGCTTTGGCGCCGCTTCCACAGAGTCAACACCGGCCCGCGGCGGCCTCGACCCCTCCACGCTGGCGGGCAGTCGGCAGATTAGGCGTCGCCATGGCGACGCGGAGATTTGTTTTATCTATTTTAATAAGATCCGTATCGACTCTAAATCTCCATCCGTTGATTAAAAAGCAGGAAGGAGCAGATTCTTTACCGCGCGTCACATGACCCCCGAGCGGACGGACAGGAAGTGGGCGAGGAGATCTAAAAATAGCGTTTTCTGGTGAAGAGCCGTTGCGCTTCGCTGCCGGGGGGAAAGGTCAAGGTCGCGTCGATGCGCGCCGCTTCCATCAGCGAGGGCGGGGGGGAAAGGTCACGTGACGGACAAAGCGGTGAGTCTGAGGTGGACGTGTGCCCGACCTCTGAGGCGCTCAAGGTCACAGGGCGAGGGGGCGCGAGGGCCCGCCTCCTTCCTCCGACCCCCCCTCTGACCCCCCTCTGACCCCCCCTTTGACCCTTCCTCTGACCCTTCCTCCCTCCAACTGTTCTCCTGACTCTTCCTCTTCCTCTTCCTCCACTCTTCCTCTTCCCCCACTCTTCCTCTTCCTCTTCCTCCACTCTTCCTCTTCCTCCCACTCTTCCTCCCACTCTTCCTCTTCCTCCCACTCTTCCTCTTCCTCCCACTCTTCCTCTTCCCCCACTCTTCCTCTTCCTCCCACTCTTCCTCTTCCTCTTCCTCCACTCTTCCTCTTCCTCCCACTCTTCCTCCCACTCTTCTTCTTCCTCCACTCTTCCTCCCACTCTTCCTCCACTCTTCCTCCACTCTTCCTCTTCCTCCACTCTTCCTCCACTCTTCCTCCACTCTTCCTCTTCCTCCCATTCTTCCTCTTCCTCCCACTCTTCTTCTGACTCTTCCTCTTCCTCCCACTTTTCCTCCCACTCTTCCTCTTCCTCCCACTCTTCCTCTTCCTCCACTCTTCCTCTTCCCCCACTCTTCCTCTGACTCTTGCTCTTCCTCCCACTCTTCCTCTTCCTCCCACTCTTCCTCCCACTCTTCCTCTTCCTCCACTCTTCCTCCCACTCTTCCTCCACTCTTCCTCCACTCTTCCTCCCACTCTTCCTCTTCCTCCACTCTTCCTCTTCCTCCCACTCTTCCTCTTCCTCCCATTCTTCCTCTTCCTCTCTCCCACTCTTCCTCCCACTCTTCCTCCCACTTTCCTCCCACTCTTCCTCTTCCCCCACTCTTCCTCTTCCCCCACTCTTCCTCAGACTCTTCCTCTTCCTCCTCTTCCTCTTCCTCCACTCTTCCTCCACTCTTCCTCTTCCTCCCATTCTTCCTCTTCCTCCCACTCTTCTTCTGACTCTTCCTCTTCCTCCCACTTTTCCTCCCACTCTTCCTCTTCCTCCCATTCTTCCTCTTCCTCCCACTCTTCTTCTGACTCTTCCTCTTCCTCCCACTTTTCCTCCCACTCTTCCTCTTCCTCCACTCTTCCTCTTCCCCCACTCTTCCTCCGACTCTTCCTCTTCCTCCACTCTTCCTCTTCCCCCACTCTTCCTCTGACTCTTGCTCTTCCTCCACTCTTCCTCTTCCCCCACTCTTCCTCTTCCCCCACTCCTCCTCTTCCTGATGTGGTGTGCTGGCTGTAGAACCAGGACGTGCTGGTTTCAGACCAGTTCCTCCCCAGTCTGCACTGGTCTGACTGGGCCTCATTGTTCTCCTCTTCCTGCTCCATCTGTTCTTCTGCGCTCCTCCGACCGAACCCTCATAACTGGGATTCTTTTCATCTCTCCCCGAACACGACGCCCGGGCTCGTGGGCTTAAGCGGGATTGTCAGACATGTGTTTATCTTGCGGGGCTGAACCGGCTTTTCTTCGTGCGGTCCCCGACCCCTCAGGTCTGCGCTCCGGGGCGTCGGCGGGCCCGTCGCCGTGTGAGAACAATGTGAGTGCTGGATGTTCTGGAATCATAAATATTTGACAGCGGTTGCAGCTCTCAGCTGCACGTGTGCAGATCTGCCCTCGAATCAGCTTCTGCTGCTTCATCCTCACTGTTTATGCTCTCTGGAAGCTTCAGGCTTCTCTCTCCCTCCCTCTCCCTCGCTTTCTCTTTCTCTCTCCTCCTGTCTCCCTCCCCTCTCTCCCCCTCTCTCTCTGCGTCCCCCCCATTCTCTGTCTCTTCCCCCCCTTCAGCCTTCTCTCGCTCTCTGTCTCCTCTCTCCCTCTCTCCCCTCTTTCTTTTTCTCTCTGTCTCCTCTCTCTCTCTCTCCCCCTCTTTCTTTTTCTATCTCTGTCTCCCCTCTCTCTCTCTCTGTCTCCTCTCTCTCTCTCTCCCCCTCTTTCTTTTTCTATCTCTGTCTCCCCTCTCTCTCTCTCTGTCTCCTCTCTCTCTCTCTCCCCCTCTTTCTTTTTCTATCTCTGTCTCCCCTCTCCCCTCCTCTGTCTCCCCCCTCTCTGCCCCCCCGCGTCCCCCCCTCACTCTCTGTCTCTGCCCCGTCTCTCTCTCCGTTTTTTTCTCTCTCTCTCTGCCCCCCCTTCTGTGTCTCCCCCTCCCTCTCTCTCTCTCTCTCTCTCTCTCTCTCTCTGCCCCCCTCCCTCTCTCTCGCTCTCTCTCTCTCTCTGCCCCCCTCCCTCTCTCTCGCTCTGTCTCTCTCTCTGCCCCCCCGTGTCTCCTCCTCTCTCTCCCTATCTCTCTCTGTCTCCCCCTCCCTCTCTCTGTGTGTATCTCCCCCTCCCTCCCTCCCTCTCTCTCTCTCTCTGTCTCTCTCTCTCTCTGCAGCAGCACGTGACGCCGCCGCCGCACATGGCCGAGCGTGTGAGAGAGAGGGGGGGCGAGCGAGCTTTGAAAACATGCAAAGCGCACACTCTTGAGTGGCTCTGCCCCTGCAGCTCTGTGTGCTGTTCCAGAGTGCAGAGTCAGAGCCTCGCTTAACCCTTCGGCCGCCGACGCCGGAGAAACGCTCAACATCTGGAGCTCCTCCGCTTGCCGTTGAAAAACCGCGACGCCCGGGCCGCACGTTTGCGGCCTTGCCGTCTTTATCGAGCGGGAGCGCCCCCCCCAGTGATCGTGATCCGGCCCCGCCCCCCCTCGACCTCTGTCTGTGATTGTCTGAGCAAACATCGTAAAACTTTCTTTTCCTCTGCGGGAAAAGACGACCGCCGCGTTTACGGCTTCAGACAACCGGACCGCCGAAGGCCCCAACGCCCGCGGGCTGATAAGAAGAGGGCGGGTAAAAGACTCGGCTCCGCCCACTCGCTCCGGTTGGACGACGCCACCGCGACGCCCGGGCCTCCCGCCGGAGACGGGAAGCGTCCTTCCTTCTCCCGCGGGAGCCCGGCTCGGACCCCGAAGCGAACGTCTCTTCCTCGGTTTTCCTGGTCCCCGAGCGAACGCTCCCCTCAGCCCTCGCTAGCCCCGCCCCCCCGAACGCCGCCTCTGGCTTCCCCGATGAGGGGCGGTTAGTTCCGCTCCAGGAGCCTCCTCACTCCTCCCGGACTTCCGTGTCCCTCTGAAGCTCCTCCGTCCTCCTCCTCCGTCTGAACTTCCCTCCGGAGCGTCGCTCCTGCTTCCCGCTGTGTCACGTGTCTCGCGAACGCCCCCGCGGCGTCGGGGGACGGGTCCCGGAGTCGCCCGGGTCCGCGAGCGCCCGTCCGACGCTCCCGGGTCCGAACGGCTGCTGCTGATTGGACGGGCTGACCCGGAAGGCTCCAGCGGTCGCCGGTACGAGACGGCGAAGTCGCCCGCACGGGCGCCGCTACGCGCATCTGCTCCTCGGGTCGCCGTGGTAACAGAGGGGACACGCCCCCCGGTGGCCGGCTGCAGCACCGCTGGGGGAGACGCCCCCCCTCGTTTCGGGCGGCGTGACGTCCTTTTTGTCGCCCGCCGCCCGTGTCTCCGTAAAGACGCGGCGACATCGTGACTGACAGCCGAGGCGCCGGCGTGGACGCTAACTTCAACCGACGGCGAGGAACGGTCGCTCGCCCGCCCGCCCGGTGTCACCTTCCCACAGAGAGAGAGAGCGTCCTCGGGAGAGGACGACCACGAGTCTGAGCAGGAATGAACACGGATTCATTAATATGTGAGCAAACATGCATGTGGAAGAGATGATTAGAACCATTTATTCTCTCTCTCCATCTCCCTCTCTCTCTCCCTCTCTCCCTCCCTCTCTCCCCCCCTCCCCCTCTCTCTCTCTCCCTCTGTCCTAACACTTTAGCTCCCCAACGACCTGAGGGATTTCTGCCTGGATGCATCATGCTCAACCCAGTCACGTGTTTATAATTCAGAATAAAGAGAACACACACACACTCACACACACTCACACACACACACACTCACACACACACACTCACACACACACACTCACACACACTCACATTAAAGCCCAAACGGCTCTGTGAAAACGCTGAAATAAAGAGGACGCTCTCATATGCATGTTCAAAGTTCAGCCAGCAGCGCAGACACACAGAAACGTGTGCACGTGAAGGCATGCGCGCCAACACACACCGGGAGTGTGTGCGCGTCCAGTTAGCTTGCAGAGGCACTCAGGCAGACATGGACACAAACACACACGCGCGCGCACACGCACACACACACGCACACACACTCGGAGCCTGGCAGCAGAATCCAGCTCCTCTCTGCTTCTGTCTCAATCTGTCACCATTTTCATATTTTATGGCTTCATCTTCAAACTTTAACAAACATTTGGACCAGATTCCCTCTCTCACCTGCAACCACAACAACAACCACAACAACAACAACCACAACAACAACAACCACCACCAAAACAACAACAACAGCCTTAAACCTGATCATCTGCAGCTTCAGCTGATGAAGCAGCGCCATCGATAAACCAGCATGAAATCAGTTGTGGTGCTTCATGGGGGGGTCTGTTGGGAGGGGGGGGGTGCTGGGGGGTCTGTTGGGGGGGGTCTGCTGCGGGGGGGGTGTCTGTTGGGGGGGGGCAGCCTTTCAGGTTGGGGCTGTCAGACCTCAGAAGTCTCTTCCTCGCCCCCGCCCCCACCAGCGGGAGCCGGAACGATAAATTATGAATCGCGGATGGAAGTGAGGCGGCTGGGCGTGGTCGTTGGATGCACCCCCCCCCCCGCCCGCCAGGGTCGACTCCAAAACCCCGCTCACGCACGCGCTCGCTCGCGTTCGCGGGGCCCGGCGGAGACGTCGGCGGACGGCGCCCGGCGGCTCAGGTGTCGGCGGCGTTCCACTCACCGTGAAGACACTCCGGGCCTCCCATCATGCCTTGCTGCTGCTGCTGGGGCGGCGGGGGCGGCGGCTGCGGCTGGACGGTCTCCAGGCCCAGCAGCGAGGAAGAGGAGGACGAGGAGGACATGGAAGAGGATGAGGAGGAGCAGGGCGGCGGGGAGCTGGGGGGGCACTGGGAGCTCTGGTTTGGCACCGCCGACTGGGAGCTCTGGGGGAGGAGAGGGGAGCAAAGAGTTCTGGTGAGCCCCCCAGGACAGAAGCGGGCTGTGCGCTGGTTCCGGGGGTCCGGGGGACCCACCTGAGACGGGATCTGGGCGCTGGTGGAGCTGGGCCCGTTGCTGTGCATGCCCATCCCGTTCTCGGTCAGGAACTCCTCCAGGTCCATGTACTGGAGCTGGAACAGGCCCCCGTCGCAGGGCAGCGTCCTCTCCCACAGCATGGGCCCCAGGAAGGCCGACTGGGAGTTGGACCGTAGCGTGCTGGAGCCCAGGCCCCCCCCCACGCCGGCGGGGCCCCCACCGTTGACGCCCACGGAGTCCTCGTCAGAGTCCAGGGGCTTGTCTTTGTCTGGGGGGGGAGACCACATCGCTACGGTCAACGTCTGCGGCGCCTTCACGACCCCACGCCCCCCCGTGACGTTGGTTGTCAGGGTAACCAGGTGGGGGGGCCACGACTGATGAAAACCCTGCGCCTCGGCTATGCACGCCTGTACCGAGCCGACCTCTGACCTCTGATGGAGCGTCTTTGCTCGTTGTTGTTGGTGAAACGACCACAAAGAGTCTGAGCTATGACATATAATAAGATAGTCATAAAAGAGCTGGGAGGCACCCATGAGGAGGAGAAGGAGCTCCAGAGGAGGAGGAGGAGGAGGAGGAGGAGGAGGAGCGTCAACTGGGCTGGAAAATTCAATTTAAAGGGATTAAAAGACATAAAGACAATTAAGATTATGACGCGATGACAAAGACGGAGCGAGTCGGCATCGCCCTCCTCTGCCTCATGCTTCTGACAGGGGACCACTTCCTATTTCCAGGATGCCGAAGACATTTAGAAAAAAAAACGAAGTTCCAACGCGCTCCATGTTCGCCGAGAGATTATTAGCTCAGATTATTAGCTCAGATTATTGGCTCAGATTATTGGCTCAGATTATCAGAGCAGCGACGGGAAAGATGAGCGCGACGGGACGGTGACTCTGATGTTTGTGGAGCAGAGTGGCGGCTGGAGGCCGAGCTCTCCCAACGCCACGGGGCCACCTCGGGGGCCCCTGGGCCACCTCGGGGCCACCTCGGGGGCCCCTGGGCGGGTCCTGGGCCACCTCGGGCCACCTCAGGGGCCCCTGGGCGGGTCCTGGGCCACCTCGGGGCCCCTGGGCCACCTCGGGGGCCCCTGGGCGGGTCCTGGGCCACCTCGGGGGCCCCTTGGCGGGTCCTGGGAGGTCAGGCCTGTTGGGGTCGCGCCGTCTGCGTCTGCGGGGGCAAAGCTCGGCCGTCTCCAAAACATCCGGAAAAGGGAAATCCCTGCAGGAGCAGCAGGACGCGGGGAAAAGCGAGGGATCGGGAGCGCTCGGCGTACGGGCCTGAGGAAAGGTAAATGAGCGGATGGACGGAGGAGGAGGGAGAGGAGCGCGAGGAGAGACGGGGGTGATGGACGGAGTGGGCGGCTACGAGGGCGTCGAGCAAAAAAAAATAAAATAAAACCTCACAGGGGAGAGCAGGAGCGGATCTGCTCACGTGAAGGGAAACAGCAACAACAACGTAAAAAAAAAACACAAAAAAACCTCCTTCGCATGCGAAACGTGATTTTCCTTCACACCCATGAACGCATCACCTATCATTAGAGCACTCTCGGCTGTATGAACGCTGACAATGAGGACACAGCCGAGGCCGCTGAGCTGCTTTCTCTCTCTGTGAATCTGTGAAGAGCCTGTCAGCTGTGCTCACCATCATCTCCTCCTCCTCCTCCTCCTCCTCCTCCTCCTCCTCGTGCGATAGAAAGCAGCGTCAGTTGCACCCGGGAGCCGCCAGGGGTCGCGCTGCTCTCCCCCCCTTTGCACATTTATCTACACTTGCGAGGGCTGACTCGTGACAACGTGACCTCACGCTGAATGTGAGATGTTATGGTTTTAACAGAGGTGTGTGTGCGTGCGCGCGTGCGTGTGCGTGTGTGTGTGAGAGAGAGGCAGCAGCTGATTTGGGAATTATGGCATCAGGAGAGGAAGAAGAAGCAGCCTGGTTAATATTTGTCATGACAGCTGGCAGATGGAAAACAATTCAGTCAGTAAAATTCATCCGAACAGAATCGACGAGTGTGTGTGTTTGTGTGTGTGTGTGTTTGTGTGTTTTCACCAACCCCCCCTCCCCTCCCTGCTCTTCCTCCTGCTCCTCTTCTCAAATGATTTCACCAAATGCAGATATGCAAATGGGAAACTTTCAATAATACCATAACACTGTGTGTGTGTGTGTGTGTGTGTGTGTGTGTGTGTGTGTGTGTGTGTGTGTGTGTGTGTGTTAGATAAGCCATTCCTCTGTCTTTCACAATCACACCTTCCCACTCAGTCACATGCACACACACATTAATAATCGCTGCAATACAACTGACATTTAAGCGAACCTTCTGGACAGAGAATAACGGACCGGTCGATGGTCGTTCATCGGCGTAATCTGGCGGACGGTCGCCCGCCCGTCTGCCCGGGGGGCCACCCACAAGGGGGAGGGGCTTAACGGTGAAGGGGGATGCGGCTCTTTGGTGTTCGCGCCGGCGCCACCGGCACGCCGACGGCTTTCCCGGAGACCGCCGGCCTACGGCGGCCGCCGGGCCCCCGACCTTGGCCCCGTCAACCGACGCGCCGCCCCTGACCTCGCTTTGATGTCTGCCACCGCCAAGAACAAAGGGGCTGAAAGTTTTTGGGGCTAACGGTAGATCTGGTCCCCCAAACCCCCCCCAACACCAGTGAGCAGGCTGGATGCACCAGGATGGATGCACCAGTATGGATGCACCAGGCTGGATGCACCAGTATGGATGCACCAGGCTGGATGCACCAGGATGGCTGCACCAGGTTGGATGCACCAGTATGGATGCACCAGGCTGGATGCACCAGTATGGATGCACCAGGCTGGATGCACCAATATGGATGCACCAGTATGGATGCACCAGGATGGCTGCACCAGGTTGGATTCACCCGGTTGGATGCACCAGTATGGATGCACCAGGATGGATGCACCAGGATGGATGCACCAGTATGGATGCACCAGGCTGGATGCACCAGTATGGATGCACCAGGCTGGATGCACCAGGATGGCTGCACCAGGTTGGATGCACCAGTATGGATGCACCAGGCTGGATGCACCAGTATGGATGCACCAGGCTGGATGCACCAGTATGGATGCACCAGGTTGGATGCACCCGGTTGGATGCACCAGGCTGGATGCTCATCCCTGACGGGGCTTTCACGTCGCATCAGCACAGATGGAGCAAGCTTCTCCTCTGCTTTGAAACCTCATTCCAACCCCCCCCCCAACCCCCCAACACCATTTGAGCCGATCCGCGCGCGGCCCCTTTAAGAGCCTCGCGCGCACGGCCGCGGCGCGCGCTCACCTTTCATCTCGCAGCAGTCTTTGATGCCCCTCTGGTCGGCTTTGATTGGCAGCTGCAGCAGCGATTTCAGGTTGGTCATGGACGTCAGGGGCCCGCCCTGGGCCGCCGCTCCGGCCGGGTTGCTGGCCCCGAAGTGGGGGCTGGTGGCCCCTGCAGGCAGATCCGGCGGCAAGAGTTGGGTGAGAGGCCTTGACATAACTTCTGGGCAGAAGGAGGGGGGAGGAGGGGGTGAGGGGGGGAGGAGGGGTGAGAACCTGCAGACTGGTGAAAGTTCGAGACCGCGGTGGTCCGATTATCCGTGATTGACAGGCGTCAACACGGGCAGGTGACGCGCGTGCGTGCGTGCGCGCGTGCGCGAGCTCCCCCGCTTCTCACCTGGTGTCTCGGTTCGGTCCGCCGAGGACGGCGGGGAGCAGGAAGAGCGGGCTGGCGGGCTTATCTCCGGGACGGCAGCATGTCCCCCGGGCTCAGCTCACCGTCCGCCGGGCGCATGCAGCCCCGGGTCCGCTGCCCTCCGCGGGCTGGAGGGGTGGAAAACAAAGTGAAAGCGGCTGGAAATGTGGACGTCTGTCGTCCCATGCAGGGGTGGGAGGAGGAGGGGGGGGTGAGGATTAGACCCGGGGGGGGAGTCCGGCCGAGACGACGGGAAAGAAAAATGAGCGAAAAAGAAGCGATGGAGCAAATAAAGAGAAAAATAATTATAATGATAATAATCCGGTGTGGGAGTCGGATAGATGGAACTGATGGCTCTTGTTTTCCCCCTCTCTCTCTCTCTCTCCCTCCCTCTCTCCCTCTCTTTTTCCTCCTTCTCTCTCTCTCTCTCTGTCAGTCAGCTGGAACCAACACGGGCTGCTCCTGTGACGTCACCGCTCACGGGGGAAAGGCGCTTGGGGGCGTCGATCGTTTGCATACGCAGGCCACGCCCCCTCACACGCGTGACACCCCCGCCCCCCCCGCCCCCCTCCGCGCGTTGCCTTCGCGGCCCGTGAGAAAGCTGGGAAACGGGGGGGACGCTGCCCCGGATTCAAAGCGAAGCGGGAAACGAAGCGGATAAAAGGGGGTTCGTATCCGCGAGCGAACGAGTCCGCGTCTTTAACGCTCCTCCTTCTGACGACGCGGATCCTGATCACGAACAACGACATTTTACGTGACAATCGTGAATAAACTCGACCCATCACCTCACCCACACGCTTTGTTTTGTTCAATCCAGCTCTACGCACGCGGTAAAACACTTATTCCTGTTTATTATATGTGATTATGCTTTATTCTCGAAATAAAAATTGGATGTGGTTCCCGAACTCGAGTCGAGTCCTTGTTTTCCTTTTTCCCGCGAACGCACCGCGGCTCCGCTTCCCAAGCCCCCGCCCCCCTCGCGTCTCGCCCAATGGCCTGGAGGTCCATCGCGCTAAGCCCCGCCCCCCCGAGGGGGCCCTAATCCCCCCCCTCCCCGCGGCCCCGCCCCCTTCCTCCTCCTCTTCTTCTTCTCCTTCTTCTCTCACGCTGTCATCGAAAAGAGTCAAAACACAGCCGAGGGGGGGGGCGGGGGCGCGTGAGCACCTAGTGGGGGGCAGGTGCGCCGCCCCGTCTCAAAACACGGTCAAACGTGGCGTCAGGAGGCGTCTCTCGCCCCGTCGGGCTCCTTTAATCCGCTAAAGTCGAGCGTCTCCCGCCGTCTCTCCGTGTCCCCGGCTGCCTCGCGCGCATCCAGCACATGGCCCCGGCACGCGCCCGTCGGCGGCCGTGCTCGCCGCTGATTGGCCCAAACTAGGTCGCTGGCGGGCTGGCGCCGCTCCCGATTGGCCGAAACTGGGACGCAGGCCCCGCCCCCCCGGGCGGCCCATGCCAGTGCCACGTGACTGGCGGGATTAAGAGCGAGGAGATTTACCCGAACCGAGCCCGGGGGGCGAACAAAGCACCCGAACCGAGCCCGAGGGGGCGAACAAAGCACCCGAACCGAGCCCGTGGGGGCGAAAAAGCACCCGAACCGAGCCCGTGGGGGCGAAAAAGCACCAGAACCGAGCCCGGGGGGGTGAACAGAGCACCAGAACCGAGCCCGTGGGGGCGAAAAAGCACCAGAACCGAGCCCGAGGGGGCGAACAAAGCACCCGAACCGAGCCCGTGGGGGCGAAAAAGCACCCGAACCGAGCCCGGGGGGCGAAAAAGCACCCGAACCGAGCCCGGGAGGCGAACAAAGCACCAGAACCGAGCCCGGGGGGGCGAAAAGCACCCGAACCGAGCCCGGGGGGGCGAACAAAGCGCCCGAACCGAGCCCGGGGAGGCGAACAAAGCGCCAGAACCGAGCCGGGGGGGCGAACAAAGCGCCAGAACCGAGCCGGGGGGGCGAAAAAGCACCAGAACCGAGCCCGGGGGGGCGAACAGAGCTCCCGAACCGAGCCCGGGGGGCGAAAAAGCACCAGAACCAAGCCCGGGGGGGCGAACAGAGCACCAGAACCGAGCCCGGGGGGCGAACAAAGCACCAGAACCGAGCCCGGGGGGCGAACAGAGCACCAGAACCGAGCCCGAGGGGGCGAACAAAGCACCAGAACCGAGCCCGGGGGGGCGAACAAAGCGCCAGAACCGAGCCCGAGGGGGCGAACAAAGCACCAGAACCGAGCCCGGGGGGCGAAAAAGCACCAGAACCGAGCCCGGGGGGCGAACAGAGCACCAGAACCGAGCCCGGGGGGCGAACAAAGCACCAGAACCGAGCCCGAGGGGGCGAACAAAGCACCAGAACCGAGCCCGGGGGGTGAACAGAGCACCAGAACCGAGCCCGCTACGCGCAAAAGTGAAGGACCGAGCTGCAGCCTGATCAGAACCGGGCTTGGTGTGGGTCAAAGATGAGCCTCGCCTCCCAAAACGAGGTGTTTAAAGCGGTAAAACGCGCACGTGGACGGGCTGACACGTGACCTCGCGGCCCGGGGGTCGGTGCTGGTTTGAGGACACCCCGACTGGGCAGGCTGGGACCGGCGGGTAAGCGGACTGGTTGTACTGGGAGAGAGGGGACGAGCCGACTGGGGCTTCGTATCTCGCCTCCAGACAAAGTGGGAAGCTTTCGACAACATGATCACACACACATGATCTCTCACACACACACATGATCTCACACACACACACACGCGCGCGCTGTTCCTCCATCACGCGTTAAACGGCGCCCCCTGGTGGACACGCGCGGGTACTGCAACACTCGAGTTTCTGAAGTTTGTTGACACCGTGTGTGTAAAATATTTAAACTAAAATATTCAACTAAACAACATTATCCAGCCTTTTACCACCGTGTCATTTTCCCCTCAGCGCTCGTGCCACATTTTGTAGATGTTAAACTTATATCCCATCAGGAATGTTTATTTTAAAGAACCAGAAACTTGTTTTAAAAAGAACTAAAGATGGACGTTAATTATTTAATACTTTTTTTTTATTTGAGGGTTTTCAACAACGCACTTTTAGGCAAAGAAGAGGATAGTAATTTAGTAATATTACATGTTTTAGTTTTACAGAGGAAAAAAAAAAAAAACACATCTGGACAGAAACTAATAATGATCTATGTGTTTACATGTATTTCATACAAAAACTGGGCATAACTGTGGCATAAGGGGACAGGTAAAAGAAGGTACAGTGGGGGGTATCACATCAATACATATACTCATCCCATGGTTTCACAAAGACCCCACGTTGTTCCCTCCCACCGATACAATACCAACGATGATTAAAAAAAGGATACTTGGAGTAAAAAATAAAACGCCAAAAAAAAAAAGTATAAAATATAATACGAATTGTACAGTACACGCCCTTATTTTCCTTTTCAAATCCCGTTTTCCTCCCCCGTCCGCGGATCTTTTTTTAACAAAAGTAGTGTACATTAAACACGACGGCACTTCCCAGTCCTCCCGACGCTCCAGCCTTCCCCGACAGCTCGGAACCAGCGGGGTTCTCCGACCGCGTCCACTTTCGTTAGGTTTTCATCTGGAGGGCGGGCAGACGTCGTCTGACCGGTTATAAAAAAAAATAAAATAAAAAAAAAATAAAAAGGTGATGGATCTCCACATGACACACACACACACACACAGGAAGCCAGAGACAAAGACTATGTGCTTTAAAGGTGATTACGGCTGTTAAAAAAGAGACCCGGGTACTGAAAAGGTACCGCGCTCCTCACGGGAACGTTACAAACAAAGACGACGGGCGCGCCGAGCCGCTGCTAAAACGTGGGACACTGGTTCTGGGTCGGGGGGCTTCTGAAGCCCGTCCCCCCCGCCCCTGGAAGTGGGAGCTGGGGCGGAGGTGTGGGATCGATCCAGGCCCCCCCTGACCCCCCCATGACCCCCCCCCCCCAGCTCCCGTCTGTTAAAAAACTGTCTAGGTCTTGTTTGCTCCTCGTTAAAAAAACAACAAAAACAAACAAACAAAGGTATTAAATCTAGTCTAGAAAAGCGAAGGTGGGTTGTTTCTACTGGCTGTAGTCAGTCAGCACGCTCGACCTCTCGGGCTGGACCAGGACCGGGACCGTCAGCTGGACCGGGGAGCGCCCGCTGTCCGAGCGCGGCGGCGGCGGCGGAAGCGGCGGCGGCGGCGGCGGCTTCATCAGTTCCCAGTGCTCGTCCAGGCCCCCCCCCGCCGCCACCCCCCCGGCAGGAGAACCTGTGGCGCGCCAGCAGCCCGGGGCTCCAGAAGCGGTGCCGGCAGCGGCAGCACTGGAACTGTTTGAGGTGGCGCCCGCGGTGGCGCAGGGCCCGGTGCAGCGACCCGCTGCGCCTCCCGCACACCTGGCAGCGCAGGCGGGCGCGCCGGCCCGCCGCCCGGGGCGGGTGGCGGGCGGCGTAGTGCGCCAGCAGGGCGCCGCGCTTGGCGTAGGTGGCGCTGGGGCAGACGGGGCAGAGGAAGCGCTTGATGGGGATGTCCATGGAGGTGAGGCCCGCCACGCGCACGGCGCCGCCGCACCACGACTTGGCCTTGATCACGTCGCTCTTCATCTTCAGCTGCGCCAGCATCTTCTTCTTGTTGAGCTGCGCCTGCAGCTTGCCCCGCCTCTTCTTCAGCAGCAGCAGCTTCCTGCGCGTCTCCTTACTCAGGGGCACGCCCACCAGCTTCCCGTCCCTCATGATGCTGTGGATCACCAGGCGCCTCTTTTTCTTCCTCGCCTTCTTCGTGTTGCCGTGGCGCTTCTGGAAGTTCTTGGAGCGGTAGTAAAAAGGGTGCTGCGGCTGCTGCGGCGGCGGGGGCGGCTGCTGCTGCGGCGGCGGCGGCGGCGGCTGCTGCCCCTGCCCGTCGGCGCCGTGGTGGACGTGGGAGGCGCCGGCGAAGGCGGAGCCCGAGCCGGAGTCGTAGAAGAGCGGCGGGTAGGCGGAGGGCGGGGCCTGGGGCGCGCGCTGGCCGGCGCGGTCGATGCCGTGCTGCGACAGCTTGTGGCGCACCAGGCTGTTGGAGTAGGCGAAGGCCTTGCCGCACACCTCGCAGCGGAACGACTTGCCCAGCCCCACGCGGCCGCCGTGCGCCGCCTGCTGGTGCGCCGTCAGGTCGAAGTAGTGGCGGAAGGACTTCCAGCACACGGTGCAGGTGTACAGCCGCTGCGACGGCGTCCCGTGGATCGGCGACTTCTCGCCCTGGGAGCAGGAGGAGAAGAAGTCGGCGCCGGCGGCGACCTGGGCGACGGCGGCGGAGGCGCCTTTGATCCTGCGGCCCTGGCTGTCGATCTCGCCGCGGCGGTGCAGCTTCCCGTGGCGGACCAGGCTCTGGGCGTAGGCGAACATCTTGCCGCACAGGTTGCACTTGTAGTTCTTCTGGCCCGAGTGCACGGTCAGGTGCTTGGTCAGGTGGAAGGGCTCGCGGAACAGCTTCCCGCACACCTCGCAGGCGTGCGACTTCTCGCCCGTGTGCACGCGGTTGTGCCGCCGCAGCGTCTCCGCCCTCCTGAAGCGCTTGCCGCACAGCTGGCAGCAGTAGGGCCGCTCGGAGCCGTCCCCCGGCGGCGCCGGGCTCCGCCTCCTCCTCACCAGGCTGTTGGGGTCCCGCTTGTCGCGGGGCTTCCGCGGGCGGCGGGGCTTGGCGTGGGGCTGGCCGGCGTGCGTGAGGGGCACGGTGGAGCCGTTGAGGCCGGAGGTGGAGGAGGGGCCGTCGATGTTGAAGCCCAGCCCCCCCAGCAGGCCCCCGATGATGTCCCGCCGCTCGCCCTCCCGGCTCTCCGTGCCGATGTCGCAGGAGGCGGCGGCGGCGGCGGCGATGGCCGACATGGCGCTGCTGGTGACCTCGTCCTCGGAGTCGTCCAGCAGGGAGGAGAGCGGGAGGTGGGGCTGCGGCGGCGGCGGCGGCTGGTGGTGGTGGTGCTGCGGCGGCGGCGGCTGCTGGCTCTGAGGGTGGGGGTGCAGCGTGGGGGCCAGCGGCGCCTTGCGCAGCGTCTGGCTGCTCATGTCGCCGCCCAGCGCGCCCTCCGAGGAGTACAGCGACGAGGGCTGCCGCCGGTAGTCGTCCACGCCGCCGTAGGACGACTGGTAGCGGCTCCTGGAGTAATCCGTCGCGTACTTGTCGTTGCCGAGGGCGCCGCCGGAGACGCCGACCCTGTCCCTCGCGCTCCCCATCTTGCTGCTGCCGGGGTTGGGCGCGCCGCTCCGCCCCCCGCCGCCGACGCCGCCGCCGCCGACGCCTTTGTTCTTGGAGCTTCGGGGGGGCTTCCCGCACGCCCCCGAGGCGGCGTGGTTGAGGAGGGACGTGCTCTCCCGGAAGCAGCGCCCGCAGGCGGGGCAGCGGAAGGGCTTCTCGTCGTGGATCTTCTCGTGCCGGGTCAGGGACTCGCGGCGGTTGAAGGACTTCTGGCAGATGTTGCAGACGAAGGGGCGGTTCTCCGAGTGCGTCACGCTGTGCTGGATCAGGTGACCCCGCTTCTTGAACCTCTTCCCGCACTCGCCGCAGCAGAAGATCCTCTCGGGGCTGGGCGACTCGCAGTTGGACTTCCTGCTCTGGCTCTCGGGCGTGAGCCCGTGGCTGCGCAGGTGCCTGCGCAGGCTCGACAGGTGGGTGAACGTCTTGCCGCACTCGCCACAGTGGTACAGCGGCTCCGGCTCGGGCTGGCCGCCGCCGCCGCCGGCGTGCGTTTCTTGGGACTTGGGCAGCTGCGGGTTGCCGTTGGCGATGAGCACGGAGGCGGGGTTGGATGGAGGGGCGGAGGAGGAGGAGGAGGAGGAGGAGGAGGAAGAGGAGGAGGAGGAGACGGCGGAGGAGGACTGCTGCGACGAGGGCGAGAGGAGGGAGGAGTGCTGCGGCTCGATGCCGGCGGCGGCGCCCACCAGGCCGGCGGGGGCCCGCTGGCCGTGGCCGTTGGAGCTGCTGCTGTGGCAGGTGCTGATGCCGCCGCCGCCGCCGCCGCCGCTCTGGCTGCTGCTGCTGTTGTCCACCTTGCGCTGCGGCAGGTAGCCCGCCATGGCCTTCTTCCTCCTGCTGCCCCCGCCGGACGAGGACGAGGACGCGCCGTCCCCCGCCTTCCCCGCGTCGTCCTTGGAGAGGGACAGGTGGAGGGGGAGGGGCAGCGGCAGCCCCGCCTCCTGCTGCATCAGCGAGGCTATTTGGTTGGACGAGAGCACCGGGATGCTTTGGAAGTCGAAGCCGCCCAGCGGGGCGGGCTGGGGGGCCGGGTGGAGGGGGTGCGGGTGGTGGGCGTGGCTGTGGGGGTGGGACAGGGCGTGGGGGGTGAGCTGCTGCTGCTGCTGCTGGGGCTGCGGGGCGGCGTGGCCGTGGGACGAGTGCAGGGCGGGGGCGGGGGCCAGGGCGGAGTTGGAGTCGGTGGCGGTCTGGCTCAGGCCCAGGCCCAGGTGGTTGTGGGTGCCCTGCTGGACCAGGAACTGCTCCAGGCTGCTGTTGGTGGGCACGCTGGACAGGAAGTACTGGTTGGCTGCGAGCATGCAGCTGAACTGCTGGTGGAGGCTGCGGGGGTCCGACTGGCCCACCAGGGGGACGGTAGTGCTGCCGGAGGGGTTGTTGGAGGCCGAGGAGGAGGTGGAGGGCGACGGCGAGGAGGAGCAGGGCCCGGGGGAGGGCTGGGGGACAGAGAGGCCCGGGTGGAGCGGCGGCGGGGGCGGCGCCGGCGCGACGACGCCCCCGATGACCCCCGTGCTCCCCCCGCTGCCGCCGCCGCCGAAGTCGAAGCGCCCCATCCCCGAGTGGAGCTGCTCCTGCGCCAGCGCCGCCTCGGCCGGGTGGAACGGCCGCAGGAACTGGGGGTACCCCGAGGAGGAGCTCCCGCCCGCGCCCCCGCCGCCGCCGATCTTGCTGGACTTCCTGGAGCTGTGGGACGAGGAGGACGACTGGCTCTGGTGGGTGATGGGCGGGGCGCTCATCTTGGCGAACAGCGAGGAGTCCGCGAAGGCGTTGCTCCGGGAGCTCTGAAGGGAGCCCAGCCCGAGGCCGGACAGGAGGCTCCCCGAGGTGTCGGCGGAGGGCTGGTGCTGCTGCTGCAGCTGCTGCTGGTGCTGCAGCTGCACCTGCTGCTGGTGGCTCAGCTGGCGCTCCAGCCCCAGGCCTTTGAACTGGTGGGCTTGGTGTCCACTGAGCATCTCTATAATGTCCATTGGGTACTTGCTGAACTGGAACATCTCCGATCCAGCTATGGCTGAGCCTGAACGTGCTGGGAAAACAGCGGTGAGCCCTTGTCACGCGGACAGACTGTCACTTCGGTCCTGGTGCGAGCGTTGAGGTATCCTGGTGCTTCTCCCGCCCCAACAAGTCACGATAATCCACCGAAAGCTTCCGCCCTGCTCTGAGGCCTCCAAGTGCTTCGGTGGTGCGTTACAAAAAAAAAAAAAAAAAAGGGTCATAAATAGGTAAATAAACTAAGGGATACTAGAAAAAGCAGTCTTTAGTGTTCCAAAGCAGCAGGCTGGCGTCTCGGATCAGATCGGCGAGTCCCACGACGAGGAGTTCGTTACTCCAGTGGAGGAGGAACCATCGCTCCGCCGCCCTTTCTTCTCGTCCCTCCGTGGCGTTCCTCCGCCTAGCGGGTCAGGAGACACAAGAACGGTGATTCAAACACCGCCGTCACACCTGAAACGTTGAAAAAAACAAATAAATAAAAATAAACTCTGGTATAAACAAGGCGAAGCTTCCTACAAACTGAGGGGTGAGGGCTGGTAGAGACGAGAGGAAACTAACTAACCAGGTAACCTTTGCTTCTCACGACAGTCAAAACAGAGACAATAATAAATAAATAAATACATAAATAAATAAATAAATAAAGCTCCACTGACGGGCGCTCCGCTTGTGCAGGACACGGCTGCTCATCACAGCCGGCTCCTCAAATTAAATACAGCACTTTAAGATTGACACTTTCAATTAACTTCAATAATTACCTCGATTTCCACAGTGTTTAACACCCTCCAGGGAAGAGATGCATTTATTTAAATCTGGGGGGGGGGGCGATGAAGCCAATTTACATCGACACCTTCTGATTTTTATCGTGGCTTTTGGAATCTAAGTTTAGAAGTGAATGAGCCAAGATGCGGACGAGAGCCGGGTCCGAACCCACGGAACGAAACCGGTCTCGTTGTTGGTGTTGGAGGACCCGACTCGTGTTTGCCGAGAATCTGGGTCCCCAAACAAAAGCCTCACTTCAGACTGCCGCTGGAGTCGAACCAGCAACTTCTGAACCGAGCGGGACGTCGAGCCTTTGGCACAAAACTCGGGCCTTGAAAGCACTTTTGCTCGGTTTTTGTTTTTTGTTTTCTTCCAAACAGGCGATTAAAGTCCACGCGAGGGGTTAAAAACAGTTTGTTACCAACACAACTTTCACTGTTTACAGGAGGAGGGGGGGTCTTACCGGCCGAGCCTGGAGCCTGGAACCCGGGGTCTGGAGCCTGGAACCCGGGGGCAAGGGGCCTGGAGCCTGGAGCCTGGAATCCGGGGACCTGGAGCCTGGAGCCCCCCCCCACCGACAAACCTCCGGGTCGAGCGCCTGAAAGGAGCAGCGATGTTTATCCGCCGTTCGCCCCCCCCCACCCTCACTCACCCCCCCGTCCCCCCTCGCCCCCCCTCGCCGACCTTACCCGGGGAGGGGGGGTCTGGTCCCGCTCGGTAGCCGCACTAGCCGCTAGCCCGCTAACGCCTTAGCCTCCTTCAGGTGGGGGGGGGGGGGGCTCTGTTGTCGTCTCCACCCGGCTGGAACCCCCCCAAACCTTCACGGGGGGGGGGCCGAGGGTCCCCGGGGGCGGCTCAGCGGGGCCCGGAGCCCCGGTCCATGGAGGAGGCCGAGGCCCGGCGGGGCTAACGGGACCGGGGCTAACGGGACCGGGCCGCCCCCCCCCGCTGGAGCGGGGCCTTTGTGCTCGCTGCGTGGTCGCCCCCCCTGGCTGCGTGGGCCCTGGGGCCCGCTCGGTGCTGGCTGGCCCCCCCTCGGTGGACGGCGGCGGCTCCTCCGCGGCTGCGGCTGCTGCTGCTGCTCGGGGGAAAATGGTCGCTTCCGGTCCGCATAATCGGGGGTCCGGGTGGGAACCGGGAGCCGCTCGGTCGGTCCGGCCGCGTACGCGCGCTCTCGGCCGGGTAAACAACGCGCGCTCCCGCGGCCGGCGGGGGGGGCGTACGCGGCGTTAATTAGGCGATTGAAGGCGTCGTCGAGGACGTGGGCAAGCATCGACGACGTCGAAATGCGCTTTTATATCGCCGTTTGAGGTCGCGGTTGTGTTTTTGAATAAGTGCCACGCGGTTTCCATGGAGACGGTTGCCCAACGACAACAGCGCGGTCGTCAGGTTTTGATCCTCCGCAGCCACCGTAGCGCCCCCCCCACCCACTTTAAGCCTGTAGTTCCTCCATCCGCCGCTGGGTGTCGCCAGATCACCCACGATGGGGGGGTCGAGCTCCGGGAAGGGCTTGAGCGCCCCCTGGCGGCCGGATGCGTTCACCTTGATGCGAGACTCGATGTTTTACGAGGGGGGGCCGTCCATCACGTTTATGCGACTGGTGTGAGTCAACGGGTTCGACGAGTCTCCCCCCCCAGCGATCGATCCGACTGTTGCTGCCTCGCGTTTCCCGCCTGCTCAGCTCTTATTTAATTGCCTTGTTGCACCAACACACCGCAGGTATGCACATAATTACATAAAGTAAAGCAGAATCCATAAAACCACTTAAACAATACATCAGCGCCGCTCCCCGGGAGGGCCCGAAAGGTCAAGGAGCCGCTCCGCCTCTCCGGGAGTCTAATTCTGATCATTTAAGTGAATAATTGACGGCCCCCGCCGCACCGAAGGTTTGCAACTCAGCTCTGGAACAGCAAAGAAGTCGTTAGTAAACACTCTGGTTCGGATCGGTGCGTCCCAGGCGACGGCGGAACCGCGGCTGTTCGTCTAGCTACCACCCACGGGGGAGGGGGGACCCACCTCGATATACCCACCGACGACACTCCGGCTCATTAGACCAACAGCTCGTCTATCGGCTCTCTGGTGCGCTGTCTTCCATCCAGCGGCCCGGAAACCTCTCGAGTTTACACTTCACGATGAACTGACGAGGTTTAAAGTGATTTTTTTTTTTTTATTGTTGTTTTTATTCTTATTCTTAAACAGTAGATTTCTACAAATGCAAGAATCGATCACCAATAACAAAAGGATTGCACATCTGTGTGACCTTTGTTTGGATATTCTTGGAAACAGACATATAGGGGGCGTAATAAATAAATGTATCATACAGTTTGAGGTATGCAGAGTAGCTTCAACAATACAAATTTGCCCGCCAAACCCCCCCCCCACCCGCCTCCTCCAGTGGTTAACACACACACACACACACACACGTAACTGTGCACACACAACCGTGCACACACACACACACTTTTACCAGGGGAGCAGTTAGCTGAACATGGAATACATCAGCATCGGACCCTTATGAGGAGAAACAAGACATTAAAAATACAACAGATATTCATGTCACTGGCCCCGCCCACCTCGGCCCCGCCCCCTTTCGCTTCTCCCTCCCTTGGAAAAAAAAAAAAAAAACCCTCGTCTAAAACACTTTTACGTAAACTTTAAAAAAAAACGTGTCCAAGCGCGGGTTTGGATTCAAACTCAAGCTCGCCGCCTCCTCCCAAAAAGAAAACTGAAGATGGTCGGCCATCGGGGCTGATATGGACACGCCGACGCCTCAAAAAGCGGCCGAAGGTTTGGTCAAGAGATCGGGTTCGGCGTTCCCAAGAAGAAGGAGACACGGAGAGTTATACGCACACGGATGAAAACGCACATTTACACACAACTGTGACATCAACACTGGCCTCTGGCACGGTCATGCGGTTCCTTTATCTCGTTGATTGCATCGGCTCTTTTTTCTTGTCCGAAACACAAAAAAAAAAAAGTTCTTCTAACTTTTTTTTTTTTCCTCGATTCCACTAGAAACTTTGAATATTGAAAATCCAAGATTATACATTAAAATACACAGTCGTTAAAAAATAAATACACGTCAAAAGGAAAGTGGGGGGGGGTTGCACGTGAATCGTTGCAGGAAGCGACCCTCGTCTGTAAATCATCCCGCCTCAGGTCCATCTCACGGCCAGAAAGAAAAGTTCGTAAATGTAGAAAATATGACATCGTGGTGTCCTCCTCCTCCTCCGGGGGGGGGGCGTGGGGGGTCGCGGTTGGACTCGAGATAAAAGTGTGGAACAGAGAAGGATGAGAATGGGAAGCAGACGCTGTACAGACACACAAAGATAACTCGGTTTAGCCCTTGAAGTGTGAAGTGTGTCCCTCGACGCCCCCCCTCCCCAAACCCTCCCCAAACCCTCCCCGGCCTTGAACCCAGAGTGCCCCCCCTCACAGCAGCTGAATAGCAGGTTAAAATGGCGTCGTAGCACGGGGGGGGTTTGAAACCCTCGAATCTACAAACTCAGGAGGAGTCTCAACAGGGATAAAGACACAGGACCCCCCCCCCCCCCCCAGCGTGAATCAGGTCAGCCTCAAAGTCTCTGGTGCTGCGGCGAACCGTGGGAGGTAAACCGGACGAACCCGCAGGCCCCCCCCACCGCCGTAAACGATCAACACCAACAACAACAACCGTCTCGGGATTTGTCGCGCTTCCGGCTTCGACCGCTCAGAGTTCGAGAGCTCAGGATTAAAATACCGATAAATACAAGAGTCACAAGTCGTAATAAAGGTTTAAACGTGGGTCGGGCTCATCGGGACTACCACGTTCTCCTCGGCGCCCCCCCCTCGAGAAAGGCGAAAAACGTGCGTTTTTGACTGGAGGGGGTCCCGTCCCTTTAACGTAGCGGACCACCAGCGCGCGCGAGTCCAACGAGGTCGGTAATTAATGATGCAAAAGGGCCACCGCACGATGTTCCATAGATGATACACGCCCACTAAAGGTCACTGTACAAAGGCTAAAAGTGTACTAGCGCTCCCTCGGGGGGCCCAGTCACCCCGGGGGGGGGTCGAACCTTCAAACTCAAATCCAAGGGAATTCAGATCTTTGGTCGTGATCTGATTCCGGTGCTGGTGCGACTGGGCCCGCGGCGGCGGAATGGCTTTCGCTTCGGCTTCGGTTTTGCCTCGCTGTCCAATTACGCCGAGGCCGGAGGGACGGGACGCCTGAAGGGTGAATAGGTGTCACAAAGGGGGGGGGGGTGGGACTACTGCTAACGTTAGTATCGGGTTAGTTTCATACAAAAGCAACGTGTTTGGTTTTAAATACTCGTATAAATACAAAGACAAGCAAAGCCGCCTCGGCGCTCTCCCGACGTCCGCCGTGACCTCAAAGAGCTTCGGCGCGGCGAACTCCCCGGCGGGTTCAATGAAAACGCCCCCGACCCCCCCACGACCGCGCCTCCTTTTTTTTTTTTTTTTTGCTCTATTCAGTGGACATTTCTGTCTTCCCTTTACAAAGAATGGCTGAATATTTTCTTGTTCAATGCACAAAGTGACTAAACCGATTGGCCGAACTGGAGCAGAGAGCGACTCCTCTCCTTATGAAAGGGGGGACCCGAGCACGGGACCCTGAGGCCCCCCCACCCCCAAGCTGAGACCAAACCTCGTTCGCATCTCTAAATCTCTCGCCGCTTCCTCAGAAGCCTGAGCCTTTCGCCCGCCTAGCTCCGCCCCCCCCCCACACCGTCACCTCGTTCTTGCTCCCAGTCCGCAGTCCCTGCCCCCCCCCTCCTCCGCCCGGGATGAAGTGCAGCTGTTCGATGGTGTTCTGCCTCTTGCTGGCGAAGGCCATGCGCCGGGCGTTGGGGTGGCCCCCGCCGCCCGAGCCGGCGTGGGAGTCCCACCCCCCCTGCATGCCCATCACGGGCATGGCGGCGGGGGCGCGGTCGTGGTCGTGGCCCGACGTCGGGTGGGAGTTCATCTTGATCATGTGGTGGCGGTCCAGCGACGGCGTGACGCAGATGTTCTGCTGCGACTGGGCCTTCTGGTGGTGGCTGAGCCGGCCCATGGTGGGCACCATCCCGCCGCCCCCCCCCCTCTCGCCCCCTCCCATAATCAGCCCCATCGCCATCAAGCGGTCCTCGAGGCGGTCGGGCGACACCAGCAGCCTCTCGTGGGACCTGCGGACAGAAGCAGACGGTCCAGTTCTGGTACCTCCCGGACCGTGTACCCGCCCACGTGGGGGGTTGGGGGGGGTTGGGGGGGCTCACCTGCGGAGGGTCTGAGAGTTGGAGCCCCTGCTGGAGTTCATCATGGCTTTGTAGTACTGGTGTTGCTGGTTCTTGGACAGGCGCGACAGCGAGTTGCCCTCCCCGAAGGCCAGCAGCTGGTCCTGGGAGCGCACGCGGCGCGGCGGCCTGTCGAAGGAGGAGCTGGTGTAGTGCGTCTGGCCGGGGAGCGGGTACGGGTTGGGCGTGGACGGCGGGACGTGGGCGCGGGGCCGCGCGCCGTTCAGGGGCAGCGTCCCCCGGGAGCCCAGGGTGTAGTCGCCCCCCCAGGGGAGGTGGTGCTGGGAGGAGTGGAAGGAGGGCGGGGCGTTGGAGCGGCGCTTGGAGCCGTAGTGGACGGAATACTCGTCCAGCTCTTTCTCTGGATCAGACAAGGGGGGGCAGAGCGGGACTTTAGTACGGGTCTTAGAGCGGAACAGAAGAACGGAGACGTCGGGGAGCGACGTTTGGGAGGGAGGAAAACAAAGAGCTGGAGATGAGAAGAGGTGCGATGGAGGTTACGTCAGCCCCCGAGAACATTTAACAAGAGGAGACAAAGAGGGGGGAGAGAGAGAGAGAGAGAGAGAGAGAGAGAGGGAGAGAGAGAGAGGGAGAGAGAGAGGAGAGAGAGAGAGAGAGGGGGAGAGAGAGAGAGAGAGAGAGAGGGGGGAGAGAGAGAGAGAGAGAGAGAGAGAGAGAGAGAGAGAGAGAGAGAGAGAGAGAGAGGGAGAGAGAGAGAGAGAGAGAGAGAGAGGAGGGAGGAGAGCCGGACCTTCAGAGCTTCGTTAATAGTGTAACACGCCGTCTCTGAGCTTTCTGCTCTGCAGCCTCGGACCGCTTTAATCTTCAAAGCATCTCCATGGAAGCGGGTCCCCAAGAGCCAATTTAAAGCTGACCTTTACCCGGCCACCTCTCCATCTCTTCCTCCTCCTCCTCCTCCTCTCCCTCTGTCAGCTCTCTACACTTGCTTCCTTTATCTCTCCTTTCACGCTGCCTCCCTCCCTCTCTTCCAGCCCCACAGACGTCTGTGTTCTGGCCACCATCTTTGTTTGTCTTCCTCTCCTCCCCTCCCTCTGCTCTCTCTCTCTCTTCCCCCCTCTCTCTCTCGCCCCCCCTCTCTCAAGGAAATTATCTGGAGGTTTCCACAGACAAAGGACTCTATCAGCTCTATCAGCTCCGTTCTGCAGGTCTGATCCACTTTGTCCCTTGTTCACCATAATTCCGCTTCCTTTCCCGTCGACGCTGACTCTACACTTCTGGCCCGTAGCGAATCCCGTCTGTCACGTGCTCCCGCTAACGAGATTAACGCCTCGGGAACGCGAAACGTGCCGAACCACGAAACGCTGCGACGCTTTGAGGCGAGAGAGAGAGAGAGAGGAGGCGAAAAGGACGCGACGAGAACCAAGCGTTTCCTCCTTCTGATTGAACCGGAGAACCTCGTCTGGTCTTCCACCTCATTACTGCTTCTACAGCTGCATCACACACACACACACACACACACACACACGCTCCCTGTGCAGGGACCATCCATCACTCAGCCTGCAGAGGCGACCCCCTCCCCCTCTGCAGTGTGCAGCAATCACAGGACAAAGTGAGGGACAGGTTGCCTCTAGAAAGTCTTTCTTTCCCACCAGAAGCCCCCCCCCCACACACACACACACACACACACACACACGCGCGCACACACACACACACACACACCTTTATCCCTTTTTTCCCCTTCCATCCTATCCTCCCTCTGCTGATATCTCTTCCTCTTCCTGCTCTGACCTCTCTCATCCTCCCCATCACTCTTTTGTCCCTTCTCCCCGTCCTTCCTTTGAATCCATCTCTTTCTGCTGCAGCCCCTCATTTGTGCCCCCCCCACACACACACACACACACACGCTCACCTAGCCTCTTCAGGGAGCTGTAGCGGCTGATTTCGGGTTTCAGCGCCAGCTCGTAGGACGGCGGCAGCTGGGCCAGGTTGTGGAAGGAGTGCGAGAAGGAGGGGTGGCTGCTGTTGTGCCTCATGCCCCCCCCCATGAAACCGCCGCCGACCCCACCGCCGCTGCCTTTGACGCTGCTGGAGATGAGCGTGGGTCCGGAGGAGAGCTGGGGGGTGTTGTTCATGCGTGGCCCGCGCTCTGCGGAGAGGGAGGGAGGCAAGCGAGGGTAAACGGAGGAGGAGACGGGTCACCGGGACGAGGGGAGGACGAGATACATCAGAGAGGGAGAGAGAGGAACAGCACCATGAAACTAGCAGCTTAATGCGGAATAAACAAAGCAAGTGTCAGAGCTCCATGGCAACCATCTATAAATACATCTCTAATGTTCATCTGAGGCCCCCACAGAATATCAGAGCCACATGTAAAGACACACAGATACGTGATGGTGCTGGGGGGTGGTGGGGGGGTCACTGAACACACACACGGTCACACAAAGTTTATGCAAAAAGCAGCACATCGATCGGAACACGCACAAAAGTGGCTTCTCTTATGTAATGTTGGCGGTGTGGAGGAGGGGCAGGGCCGCTTCGCAGCACGCACGCACGCTCCGCTACATCACGGAGTACGCGGGTACATTCACGCAGCATGTGTGAGCGCACGCAGCATGTGTGAGCGCACGCAGCATGTGTGAGCGCACGCAGCATGTGTGAGCGCACGTGTGGAGGTCCGGCACACGCGGGCTCCTGACACACAAGTGCTGCCCGAAAGCGGGGATGCAGAGTTATGAAGCGGCGGAAGGGGGGGATCGGCCGTTTTTGAGGCTGCATCGTCTCTGAACCAGACGCGATCAATGTGGAGTCCATCCGTGGCGCTGGTGGTTATGGGCCGCGATCTCGTTAAGATTACCGGCGGACGTATCTGGTCATCGAGCGCTGACAGTAATGGGCCATAACGTCTGTGTTAAACATCACCCGGGGAACGCGCGGCGCAGGCGGAGGAGGGGGGGGAAAAGCAATGCTAGCTCTGAGGTCATCCGCTTGATTCAGAAAAACGTGAGAAAGATGAGGACCGGGGGGGAGAAAAGGCACGAAAAACACACCCGGCGGCCGACGGAGGTTTAATTACAGATTCACGAAGACACGAGCTCCCAGGAGGTGTGTGTGTGTGTGTGTGTGTGTGTGTGCGTGCGTGTGTGTGTGTGTGCGTGACAAACGAAGGCTCGTCAGCAGTCACATAAATGACCAGGATTAGCTGCGAAACAACAGAAATCCCAGCTCATAGCAGCGATAATCTGCGCTCTTCGCTTTGCTCCATTCTCCTCTGATGCCTTCTTGTGTAACTGGATCCCTGAGGGACACATGTGGGAGTAATGGCTCGGAATAACCGGCCCTGAATAACTTATAAACTTCAGTGGAAACCAAACCCGTCCTCTTTATCTTTGTCATTTTTACACAACTGCCTGATTCGAGTCAACAGATGCTCAAAGCTCTTCAGCCAGCATTGTTTTTTTTATTGTTTTCTCTGTGCTGGGGGGGGGAGGAGGGGGGGGCATGTCCAGGTAAATGCAGCAAACTTGCTCAAGCCGAGAGCGGCGGAGTTTAACTGGAAGCACAGTTGTGCTGCTGCACAGAGGGAGGCAGGGTGGTGGTGCTGGGGGGGGCAAACAGGCTTGCATTAAGCAGGGGGGGGCAGTTTAGCGCACACTCTTATGAAAGATGTGTCACTCTCAACAGGACCTTGTGCCTCGGTGTGACCACGAGGGGTTAAAACACAAGTGTGCATGCTGCCGCGGCGGCGTTGAGAGTGCGGGAGGACGACAAGGACACACGGCGTGGCAGCGAGGCCGCGACTCCGCCCGAGCTCGGCCGTGGTGCTAACCACGAGGCTTACCGATGGTGGCGGAGTGTTTGGGGCTGGAGGCAGACCCCTGCTGGTTAAAATGGTGGTGCATGTTCCCAGCTGCGGAGAGAGCAGAGCCGACAGACTGATGGACGACCACTCGAGAGACGCACAGCCGCGTGTGGAGTCAGCAGTAGTGTCAGAGGAGAGGGGACAGAGCAGAGAGAGGCAGCCCCTCCAGGAGCGGGGGACTCCAATAACCCTCTATAAATCACCAACCATACTCTACATCAGCGGTCCCCAACTCCCGGGCCCTGGATCAATCGGTACCAAGAAATAATTTATTATTTCCGTTGTGTTTATTATTTGAGTCTGAACGATCTTTTATTTTGAAAGATTGTTCAGACTCAGAATAATAATCTTTTATTTTGAAAAACCGGGTTCTCGCTGAAGGATATCCTCTATCTCTTTTGGGTCACTTGAGCCCCAAAAGAGATCAAAATTTGTAAAAAAAAAAAACAGACGTGGAAAGTTTATTTTTGAAGGGGAAAAGGCCCAGATTTAGATTTACATTTGCAATATAAACAATCTATGTGTACCCCCCCCGGTCCACGGTAAAAGTGTCAAGCATTGACCGGTCCAATGGTAAAAAGGTTGGGGACCGCTGCTCTACGTTATTTGAAGACTCCCCCATCCTGGAGAGACCGAAAGCAGAGAGTTGAGGGAGACAGAAGAGCTGCGAGAGACGTGTCTGTTCACAGAAAAACACATTCAGAGACAATGATGTCCACCCCCAGAGGGCCAAATCAGCTCAGACGCTTTACTCCAAACCCAAGAGCGCCGTCGCTCCGACTGTCGTCTGCTGGAAACAGTCGGAGCGAAACGCTCTGGTGTACAGCCTGTGAGGCCGAGAAGAGCGCGCGCCACAGACGGTTCGCCAAAGGCATCAGAAAAGGATTAATCCGCTTTGCTTGTGGTTAGTGTGGACGAGGCCGCGCTAGAGGAAGACCCGCGACAACTGTGAAAGATGTGGCGCGTCTCAAACTGAAAGGAGGATAAAGATGAGGGCGGTGGAAGAGAATCGATCAAATCAGACATGGAAAATGATTCGGAGGGTCTCCGTTGATGTGTGGGTCTGTAAAAAAGCTCACAATCAGGTTATGGTCACAGATTACGTTGCCACGGTAACCGACCCAGTAGGGACGTGATTAATGTGCAGAAGTGTGGCGTTTAGCAGTAGGGGTCACTCACTGCGGTTGTCTTTGCTCTGCAGGATGGGGGTGTACAGGCTTTTGGACATTCGTCCGTCTGAGGTGGTCAGCACGGTGGTGTTGTTGCGCTCTCCCTGCTGCACTGGGCTGGACTGGTGACGCAAGATGTCCACCAGTGACCTGGGGGGGGTGAGAGGAGATGGGTAGATGAGAAGAGGAGAGGAGAGGAGAGGAGAGGAGAGGAGAGGAGAGGAGAGGAGAGGAGAGGAGAGGAGAGGAAGAGAAGAGAAGAGAAGAGAAGAGAAGAGAAGAGAAGAGAAAGAAGAGAAGAGAAGAGAAGAGGAGAGGAGAGGAGAGAAGAGGAGAGATGATGAGGAGATAGGGGAGGATGAGAGAGAGGAGAGGAGAGGAGAGGAGAGGAGAGAAGATGAGATGAGATGAGATGAGATGAGATGAGATGAGATGAGATGAAAGGAGAGGAGAGGAGAGGAGAGGAAAGGAAAGGAGATGAGAGGAGAGGAGAGGAGAGGAGAGGAGAGGAGAGGAGAGGAGAGGAGGAGAGATGATGAGGAGATAGGGGGAGAGGAGAGGAGGAGAGAGGAGAGGAGATCAGGGGCAGGAGAGGAGATGGGGCAGGAGGAGAGGAGAGAAGAAGAGGAGATGGGGAGGAGAGGAGATGAAGAAGAGGAGAGAGGAGAGGAAGAGAGGAGGAGTAAAGGCGGAGAGGAGAGGAAAAGAGATGATGAGGAGATGGGGGAGGAGGAGAGGAGAGGAGATAGGGAGGAAAGGAGAGGAGATGAGGAGATAGGGGGAGAGGAGATGAAAAAGAGGAGAGAGGAGAGGAAGAGAGGAGGAGGAAAGGCAAAGAGGAGAGGAAGAGAGGAGATGAGGAAGAGGAAGAGGAGGCGTTAGGAAGACAGGAGGTCAGGAGAAGAGGTGGAGGCGGTAGAAGAGTGGATCAGACTCACCTGGGCATGTTGATGTCCCTGTTTCGGGGTCGGCGCGCCACCCTGCTGAAGGCTATCCTCACGCCCACCGCCACCACCAGCGTGAAGGAGATGACCCCCCCGATCACGTAGGCCGTGCTGCGTCCACACAACAGGAGGTCAGGGGGGGTCAGGAGGGGGGGTCGGGGGGGGGGGTCGGGGGTCGGGAGGGGTCTGACCTGCTGTTCTGCTGCTGCAGCGTCTCAAAGTTGGGGGTGGGCTTGATGCCCACGGCAACGGTGACGGGCACCTGGGGGTTGGCCCAGACGGGCGACTTGTAGTTGTTGCAGGAGTCCTGGTCCAGGCGGCTGCGCTGGTGCTCGCAGCAGAAGCGGTAGTGGCAGGTGCCGCAGCAGTAGATGTAGCTGCCCTTGGAGCAGTTGAAGGTGCTGTCGAAGTGGCCCATCACGTCGTAGTACCCCCTGAAACACAGCAGAAGCCCCGCCCCCGTCAGGACCCACCCGGCAGCCCTCACCCCCCCCCCCCGTCGCCACCTCCGCAGGATCCGTCCGCGCCGACCGACTCGTGACACAAACCGGCTCATCTGCACATTTACGTAAGTGTAAAAAGCCGCCCGATGGTCGCGGCGAGCGCGTTTAGACCTGATTGCGCGTCGCCTAGCAACAGCCAGACGCCTCTCACTGCCGGGGTGAGATCGACATCAGAGGTGCAGGAAGAAGCGACCTGACTGCGATTAACGCGTTGCAGATGGAAGCGGACTCGAGTCGGGAGGAAACGGGGGAGGAGGTACCTGCACACGTCCACGTCCACCAGCTGCCTGGGGGGCGGGGCCACCTGGGCAGCACCCAGCGGGGGCTTCAGGGCGTCGGCCGTCACGTTCCTCGGCAACATGGTCTGGGGGAGGGGCCTCGGCGGGAGCTCGGCCACCGCCGGCGGGTCCTCTCCGTCCTCGACCTCGGCCGCCTTCGGCGCCGCCTTGGGTCCGGCGGGGAGGCGTCTGTACCCCGTCAGGAGGGACAAGGCTTCGCCGCCACCGCCGCCGTGGAGAACGTGGCGCCCCGCGGCGACGGCGAGGCAGCAGCAGAGCAGGCTCAGGAAAAACATCCCTCCGGAGAGTCCGGCCTTCATCGTCGGATCGGCTCTGGAGGGGTTTTTTTTGTTCTCGTTAAAAAACAAAATCAAACCAGGCGAAGCAGCTGAACGCAGCGGAGCGACGTAGAAAAGAGGTCCCGTACGAAAGGGTTAATCTCTGCTCCGAGCCTCGGGCTCCTCCGTCTGGGCACCCCCCCACCCCGCGGTGTAAACACGCCCCCCCCCTTAAGCAGCTTTTGTAAACATTGAGAGTTTGTAGGCCGGTGAGAGTCGCTCTGACAGGGAGGGATCTGAAAGGAAAGACCCCCCCCCTCCCGACCCCCCCTCGATGACAGCAGAGTTTAGGCGGTCGTTTTGGTGCAGCTCCTCAGTCTTTTTGCAGGCAGGGTTTTATGTGGACTGTAAACGAAAGCCGTGTAAACGGGTACCAAACGGGCGTCTGCAGGGCGGGCGATGTGCTCTGTAAACATTTAGCTGTGTGTGTAAACGTCACTCCTCACGCCCCCGCGGGCTCCAACGCAAGTGTTGGGTCGGGTTTGGCACTTCTCTTGTCCTAGCTGATGTGTAAAACGCGCGAGAAAGAAGAAAAGAAGGGATGGTTTTCCCCTCTCCTCCGGACAGGTGCGGGAGCTGTAAACAACAGTGCTGGCAGCTTCACAGGTTTGAGCTTCGACAGGAAGTCACGACGGGTTTGGCACAGATTTTCCGATCACAGAGGAGACGAAGCGAACTCCCGAACTCTTTAAAAGGAAGAGATCCGTAAAGGTCTGGTAAACGCGCGGCGTTCCCGGGGAATCTGAGGATCCGAGCGTAAAGCAGCATCCAGTCTTCCAGAGAGAAAAAACGGTTTTAGCAGCTACAAAAAAAGCCGATCAGCAGGAAACGCGTGATAAAAGGCGGGGAAAGGGGGAGGGGCTTATGTGCGCCCGATGCGCTCGCGCGAGTGTCTTTGCTCTGGATTTAGCTCGGCCCAACAGAAAAGAACGAAGGAGGGCTTGGGCCCGGTTCGAGCAGGGCGGCGAGGTTCTGCCCACAGGACACACGAGAAAACGTCCGGATTCATCCGTCAACGCAGGGGAGGGGGCGGGGCGGGGCCGGAAAGTCGACGCTCACAGCTCCGCTGCGCGGAGCGGGAAAGCCGGGCTCTGGTCGGAACGCTGCGTCCCCGAAGGAGCGGTGGCGGTGGGGAGGGGGGCGTATGGCTGGTGCTCGCTATGGCTTCATGTCGGGTCCCACGAAACACGCCGCCTTCCGCCAGACAGGGACCCGCGGCGAAGCCTCTTCGGATCGCGCGTTTGTTACGGGACAGGAGGGAAGACGGGGGCGTGGCCCTGCCGCCGCGCGTGGAAGAAACGGGAGACGGAATGGGGGCGGGACTGGAAGAAGGCGAGAGGAAAAACGCCACCGGCGCTTCAGGTCCAGGCCTCTGAGATAGCAGCGGAGGACGAAGACGAGGAGCTGCTCCCACTTCCCGTCAGAAGCCCCGAAGACTGGAGACGGCGGCCGGCTGGCGGCGGCGAGGCGAGTCCCGGCGCCAGCCGACCTTCAGCTGTTCATAAAGCACTTTGAACCAATAATGCACTGATGACGCCCGCCAGGAGCCGACCGCCCGGGGCGGACACGTCGAAGCTGCTCACGGCGGGGGGGCGGGGACGAGGGGGCGGGGGGCGTGGACCGCTGCTCCTCCCTGAGACACTGGGGTCGACGCGGCGCCTCAGGGACGCGGGAAGAGCCGACGGGGAGGAGAGAGGAGCACGGTGGAAGCGGCGAGGGAACCCCCCAAGAGCTCCTCCGGGACGTCTTCCTCCTGCGTCTTCAGGGTCTCGCGGGGTCACCACTGGAAGAGGAGGCGGAGACAGACCTCAGTTATCACAACTCGGGACCGAATTCGCGCTTCCGCACAACAAAGAGGGACAGAAGGAAACCACCATCACGTCCAAAGGAAGCGTTTACGCTCCTTCGCGTCAGCGGGTGTTTGAAGATGGAGGAACACACACGTCAGGTGAGTGGTGATGAAGCTCTGGCACGGCGTCATCAGGAACCACAGGAGCGCCTTTTATATAACGCTCATCCCCGCAGCGCTCCAGCTTCTTTAATGCCTGATTAAACCTGCAGTTGTGTTTAACTGAGGGGCGCGCACACACACACACACACACACACACACACACACAGAACATCAGCTGACAGAAGAGATGGGAGCAGCCGTGATCTCACTTGGGAGAAAAAAAGGGAGCAGGCGACATGACAACTGCCATATGGAGTCATCTGACAGAAGGACACAGTCACACAACACTGTGTGTGTGTGTGTGTGTGTGTGTGTGTGTGTGTGTGTTGGGCTGAATTGGCCCTGCAGCTACAGGAACAGGGGGTTGGATGGGGGGGGTGTTCTCCCAGCCCCATTACTGAGGGACTGACTTATGTTCTGAATTATTAATTGTTTATTGTGGTTCTAATAGTTCCAGTTCTGATCTTTTATGATCATAGCTGCTGGACCGGAGCACAAAGCAGGAGAGCTGGACGGGGACTTGATGGAACACAGTAACCCAGATATCCCGCCCCCCCCTGCCCCCCCCCCGCCGACATCCAGCTGAACCTCCTCAGCCGTTTATTCCATAAAAAGACGGGCGATTGAGGAGCGGGTGAGACACAGGATTCCCTCCACGCTGAGCAGCTCTGAGGGGAGACGTGTAGATGGGTGTGTGTGAGTGGAGCCTGGAGCCCCCCCCCCCACACACACACACACACACACACACAGACGCATCTATCAGGGTTCAACGTAGCCAGATCGACTAATTAAGCTTCCGCAGACGTGGCGATGACGAGTTGATTAAATTAAAGAGGTTCTTCAGGTCTGGGCGGGCCCAGAACCACACCCTGACCCCCTCAAACACACACACACACACACACACACACACACAGACTCCAAACCGAGGCTATTTTCAGCCCCGCGCGTTACAAAACGTAAACGTATGAGTAACTGTGTGATTCACTCTCGATGTGCTGCCCGTCTGTCCGCCACAGTCAACCCGAAGGGAGCAGAATCCCGAGCGTTCCTCGGCAGCGCGACCGTCCCTGGATTCAGTTCGGGGGTGGATGTCACCTCCTTAAAGCGTTAACGGGGACGGCCCGTACAAACGAGGTCAGCATCAGAGATAATGAGACTCTGGAATAACCATCAGGTCCAGCCTCCATACGCTCGCATCCCATTAGCGCACGGATATCGGAAAACACACGGATCGCCCGTCCATTGATCCGGCCCTATAGTGCGGCTCCACACGCGTGTCGGGTGGTTAATGCGTCCGCATGCGCGCGCTCGCGTCCCCGCAGCCGCCGCGGGCAGCAACAGTCCCGCAGGGGTCCCGCCCCCGCTGACCCGCCCCTCGCTTCCTCAACACTCATCCTTCCTCTCGTCTCCATTCCGCCCCTGTCCTCCCTCCCTGGAGCACGCTGGGAAATGTGCCAGTGCAGTAGGGCAGGCGGCGGCGGCGGCGGCGGTTTCCGTGGCGTGACGCGGACCGCGGCCACGCCGGCGGAGCCGCGACCTCTGTCCATGAAGGTCAGAGCGTCGCCCGTGGTCCCGGGCGGCTGGTTCTGGAATCAGGGAAATCCATTAACACAGCCTAGTTTTCAGAGCGCGGCTCCGACTTCCCGGACTTCCGTCTTCTCACACGTGCACATTTTCCGTGTTTTCCCGATCGCGGTCTGTCGCGCTCGCCGCGATGAGTCGGACCGAAGCCTCTCCGCCTGGTTCCGTCTCATCCGTGCCGGCTGTGACTGACAAACGCAGACAAAAGGCAAATCCCGATGAAAGTTTTCCGCAAATATTGTGACACTTCGGATCAAACGAGCGCGAGAGCAACGAGCAGATCGACCGAACTACGACAGACGCAGTTCGGAAAAGTCAGCGGGTCGGTCTGATGACAGCAGCTGGACGTGGGGGTGAACCACCGGGATGGAGGGTGATGGATCCTTCACGGGTTCCAAACGGATACAGCTCAAGTCCACATTCAGACTTCCACGGATCTGGGCGGGAACAAGTGAATCCTGGAGCTCTGCAGCTCTCTGGGGGATCAGGAACACCAGCTGCTCTGCTCCAGAGCCTCCCATGGACCGGAGCCACGGCAGAGCGCGCACACACACACACACACACACACACACACACACACTCACACTCACACGGACCAGCTCAGGTGACAGCGGGAGGTCACAGGGTCACAGAGGCAATACACACAATCAATAAACATAAACATGATAATCACACACATGCCTGTGTGTGTGTGTGCGTGTGTGTGTGTGTGTGCGTGTGTGTGCGTGTGTGTGCCTGACAGCATACGCTCTCGTCCCAACAGCCACTTCACTCGCTCACTTCACCACGACGCTGTGAAGCGTCTCCTCCAACAGATTATCGCCCGTCCAGCCAGTCGCTCTGATCTCGTCGCCGAGACGTTCCCGCGACGCTCTGCTCGCCGACAGCTTCAGAGGGTGTAAAGTAAACACGCCGCCACGTCTGCGGAGCGGCGAGATGCCGCCGCGGCGTCCCATCTGCTGAAGCCGGTCGGTACGAGCGGGCCCCGAACGCTTCCCTCGCCGCCAACTGGAAGGCGTTGGCCCGGCGGGAACGCCGTCGGCTCTGGCCCCGTCCCGCCGCTGCCCGCCTCCAGCTGGCGAATCGCCGGCGGAGACGGCGACGAGCGGAATCGACAGGACGAGGCGAGGAAGGCGGGAGAAGGGCGAGCAGACGCGGGGTGTGCGGCGGGACCGTCAAAGGCTTAAACAAGCCGTCGGCGAGGACCTGCGACTCAGCAGCAGCGTCGCTTTTCCGAGCTGTTGCCATGGCGACGCACGGGTTCAATCGGCCGTTAGCCGATCCGGGCCGGGGAGCGCGAGCCGTCCGCTCCCACACCCACGTCTGACGTCATCGCCGAGGCCGCTCGTCCGCTCGCGAGGACGCCGAGGCCCCCCCGGCCGCTCCGCGCTGCTCCCTTCAACGGGAGGAAAACGTGCGGAAGACGCGCGCGCATTCCGAGGAACGACCCCCTCCCCCGGCGTTATGCCCCCCCCCCCCTCTCCCGATGCGCCCACTTTCCCGTCCGCTTCCCCTTCGGTGAGCGTTCGGTGAGCATCCCTCCCAGCAGCCCGCGGAGAGTGGGCGTGCGCTTGTTGATGGCGCTCAAAGGTAGGCGTGCATGGGCCTGCGAGCGGCTCCGAGCTGCGATCGTGGCTCAGCTGCTGGGGCGTGCGAGCGCCGCTTCTGCGCATTTAGAATCTCTCGTCCTTCCGCCGGGCGCGTCCCTCCTCGGCGGAGGGCGCCGCAGCCCGACAGAACCCCGGTTCGGCGCCGACGCGGGTTCATCAGACGAGACGGATCTCGCAGCCCTGGAAGTCAATTAGGCCTCCCGAGGCGAGGCGTGAAGTATTAATGAGTTTAAACCTCGCAGACGGGAGGAGCGAGGAGGGGAGGGGGGAGGGGGCGCGAATCGAACACCGGCTGCGCTGGTCGATGCGCCGTCGATCCCGCGCCTCGATAAACACGCGATCCCTTTCTAAAAGCGCGTCGACGCACGTCGTTGATGAGCGTCGGGGGCGCGCTGAAAGGTCTCGGGACGCGCGCGGAAGCGGAGTGAGCGTGGGTCCTGCACCTCGCGTCCATCATCGCTTCTTCACGCGTCTCTCTGGGTCGCTGATGGTCCTGATTCTTGTGATTATTCATGATTCTTCGATCATGAATAATAAAAGATTTCATTTAGTCGAGCAGCTCCGCTCGGGCGTGCTGGGGGGAGGATAACACACCCCGCTATCAGGGGCTCACAGGTGAGTGGCATCACGGGGCTTTTCTTTTTCAAACGTACGTTTCTTTGCGGTCAGGCGCGTCCGATCGTATCGGGTCTGATCCGATTTAATTAGGCGTGCGATGACGTCATCCGCTCTGCCCGCGCTGGCTCGAGCGCTGCTGAAGAACGCGGGCGATCGCAGCCCCCCCGATTCATCAGGGTTAAACGCGCGGAGCCGCCGTCTGGGCAGGTTCCGGCTCTCCCGAGGGTGAAAATCCGATCACGGCTCGGGGTGGGGGTGGGGGGTTGACGAACGCGCCACCGCCACCGCCACCGCCGCCGATCCTCCTGCCAACGGGGACCGGACGACGTTCTAGGACGGGAAACGCGCCGCGGGGGCCGCACGGAGGGGCCCTCGGACGTCAGGGCACGGGGGGGGGGGACGCGCCGCCGCTGGAAATCAAATCCGATTCGAGATGAAGCCGACGGTGGGCGCGGGGGGACGTGAGGCGCCCCGGGGACCCTCGGCCCACGGCGGCTCCTCCTGCCGGCTCGGTCCTCCTCCCCCGGCGTCCTGCGGCCTCTCGGCGAGGGATGGCGAAGGCGTGGACCTCTGAAAACACACACACACACACACACACACACACACACACACACACACACACACACACACACACACACACACACACACACACACACCTGCAGACGCGGGTCCCCGGGCCCGGGAACACCCCTGGGCCCGCGGGGCGGCGGCGCAGAGGGTCCGCCGGAGTTTGCAGCATTTCCTGCATTAATCTGATGCATTAGCATTCACGAGGCGCGCGCGCGCACGCTGGACCCAGTCCCTGCACCGGGCGCGCGCGCGCCTCGTCTTGGCTCGACGCTTCAATGCAGAACACACACTTTAATGCGATGGACACGAAGGAAATCGGTGTTTTTTTAGCAGCTATAGGTGTGTGTGTGTGTGTGTGTGTGCGTGTGCGTGTGTGTGTGATGCTGCAGCTGCTGCATTCAGGCTCCTCGGTGAGACAAGATGGGGGGGTGGTGATGGGGGGGTTGTTGCATCCTGCCGAGGCGTTACTGTGTTGTGTGCGTGAGACGAGCCGAGAGCAGCCCGTCCGGGGAGCCGAACCGACCCGGTTCTTCCCCCGGAGGGCCTCCGCAGAGAGGATCCCACAAATGCGACACCGCCCCCCCCCACACACACACACACACACACACACACACACACACACACACACACACACACACACACACACACACACACACACACACACCACCACCCCCCTTTTGGGGGGGATCGGACCGAAAATGCGGTGAACGTCGCCCGCAGGCAGCAGAACCGGGTCAGATCGTCCGAACCCGACGACGACGACGACGTCGACGACCGAACCGACACCCCTCTGAGCTCAGGCGCGGTTCGCGCCCCCGTCGTCGCCTCAAACCAGCTCCCTCGGCCGGGGGGCCACTTACCTGGACGTCCCCCCCCCTCCACCACCGGCACCAGCCGTCGTCGCCGCGAACTGATCCCGGGTCGGTCAGAGGCGCCTGGCCGACGTCTCCCATTGTAATCCCCACATCTGGGCGTCCGTTCCCGGGTCCCGTCGGAAAACCTCGCCCCGCGGCGGCGTGCGGACGCCGGGGCGTGAAAGGAGGAGCCTCGGGCGTCGCTCCGGAGCCTCTGCGGGTGTCCTGGCGGCCGCTCGGAGCCCCCCCTCGCCGCGGAGATGCTCGCTCGGCGCCGGAGTTGCGCCCTCTGCCTCCGCTCCCCCCAAGCCGGCGCCGCCGCCGCCGCGCTCGCGCCCCGGCCCGCCGCTGATTGGCCGGCGCGGCACGTGCCCACGTGTGCCGGGGCACGGGCGGCCAATCGGAGCGCGGCCGCTCGGCCGTCGCCGCGCCTGATTGGACGAGAGGCGTTCGGCGACGTTCGTGAGTTCCCGACACACGCGCACCTGTCGGCGCTCACGGTTTACAGTAAATATTAATCCGCTGACCGGCAGCGCATCTGAATATCAATGCGCTTAACGTAAAGTAGGGCCGGCTAATTATCAATGCGACGAGTCTGTTTGGCAATCGCGTTCGCTATAAACTATGAATAACCTGTCAAACTTCGTGTTCCACTAACTTGACGTATGTGCGTTCGCGTTAAATGTTGGGATAAGACTAAACTATTTCCCCGCAGTGAGCTAACGTTAAGATGTTTCGGTGACTCGCTACGATTAAATCGTTCCGAAGCTAGCTACAGAAAAACGAGTAAATCTTCGTTCCCCGAGCTTGAAGTGTGGAAATGGCGTTAATTCCACCCCTGAATGTTAAATTATTGGGACTTTAAAAGCCCGTGGCCCTACTGTAACCCACTATTTTAATTAGCTAGGTGTCATTAACATCAAACTAATTATCTTCTATAGTTCTCAGATAATTTAAATATAATCTCCCGTCTTTCCCATATTTGCTCAACTATAGTATCATTATTTTTATTTTATTGGAAATATTTCGCAGTATCGGGAATCCGTTAATAAATCAGGGATAAAGGCAGCGTCCACTTCCCTCAAATTAATTGATTTGGACGTATTGATTGAGCGGGCTATCAAGTGTCCTCCCACCGTCCTGTCAATCACACTGTCCACTTTGTCGTCCCCCCCTACAGCGCCACGTAGTCCCGCGCTCATCTGTCACCGTAATTGACTTCTCCAGATTAATAACAGACTAATGAAAGCCCCTTTTTAAACCTCACAAACTCTCTGGAGTAAATAAATAAGAGTCTAATATCAGTTTATGTGCCCCACACACACACACACACACACACACACACACACACACACACTCGCAGCTCTTCAATGGCTGTTTGATGAATGAGAGGAAGGAGGCAGGATGGAGGCTTCAGAAGTGATAATGTGGTGTCATCAGTTACCGTGACAACCGCAGGCTGCTCCTCCAACACGTTAATTATGGATTTTGCCGGGGAATTAGCGGGAGCTTGTTCCCACTCGTGGGCTCGCGCGGCCGTCGCTCAGGTGCTTCGCCTCCCTCGTCGCCTAAGCCAGCGGCGAGCGATGGAGGCGAAGAAACGCAAATCGAGCGCCGGCAGGCTGCGAACGCGGGCCCCGCAGACGTGGGCGAGGCCGGCGTCCCCGACGCCTTCCCGTTATCACGCCAGCCCGAGCTTCAGCCGCCTCGGTGCCCTCGCCCGCCCGACGGGGGCCGATCCCTCAACATCAACTTGTCTGCTGCTTTGATGTATCGGATCTTCTTTGATGTTTCGGGCCTCGAAGGGCGACCCCCTGTGCCTTCAGGCGCCGCGCGTCGACCGCCGGGCGCAGGCCGAGATGCGGTTTGATCGGAGCGGTTGCCCGTTGGCGACATTGCGAACGATTGGGGAGGCGGCGTTCGTCGGGACGTCGACGGGAACCCGGTTGCGCCTGCGGGCCCCGCCGACCCGAAAACGTTAACGAGTGATCGGAGGGGTCGGGAGAGACCGAACGGGGGGGGTCTGGCGAGGTCCCGAGGGAATAAAGAGGCGATCGGAGGGACGCAAGCACGCCATCGAAATCCAGCGGCGTCGCCCGGGAGACGACGGGCTGAACGTCAACCAGGCTGGAACGACCGACGTGTCCGCGGCGGACGTCACAAACCGAAGAGGGAGAGAAAGCGTCCGACGGGGGGGAGGGGGGAGGGATCAAAGCAAAAGCGAGGGCTTGGATGTAAACAGGAGGAGGAGATGAAAGCAGAGAGCAGCTTCTTTTTTTGGGAGCAGAATTAGAGCGTGTGGAGGAGGGAGATGTGGCCGAGCAGATATGATTCATGGCGGTGCGACGGGAGGCGAGGCGCTCGAAGAAACGAACCTTTAATGATTCCCTCCGGGATTCAGCCCCACCGCCATCGGAGGACGAGAGGGGGGGGGGGAGGGGGGAGAGGCGGGGTAAGGTCGACCTCCGGGGTCTCACACGGACAACGGAGTGTTACGAGGAGACACCTGATTTGTTTTCCACCGCCCCCCCTCCCCCTCCCTCACCCCCTCCCCCCCTCCCCCACTCTCCTCTGGACAGGAAATCAGTAAACACACCCCCTCCCCCTCCCCCCCCCTCCCCCATTGGTTTCTGCACTCAACATGGCCGCTGAGCCCGCGTATCCCTCGGCGACCGATAAGCCTCCTCTTCTTTGATCTCCCCCCGTTTCTCCTCTTCGTCTACGGGGGTCGTCGGTCCGGGTGTCCCGCTATCGACGGACGTCCGATGTACCGATCGAGGTCATTGATCAGGTCGCGAATCGGTTCAAAGGGCGGGAACGCCGGCGAAAGTATCCCGGCCATCGACCTAGACCCTCTCGCCCGTCCCCGGGGGGGTGGACGCGATAACTCAGACGTCCGGCGAAGACTGACGCGTCCTTCTACCGCTGAGTCATCGTTCGTTGACCTCCTGCCCCCCCCACCGATCGGATAACCGATGACCCCCGCCTCGCCTGCGCAGCCACGTGGGTGAGAGCTGGGGAACTTTCTGGGGGGGCCTGGCGATGGCGCCCGGCGACGGCGCCCGTCTCCGCGGCGACTGCGTAAGAACGGATGAGCATCAAGAGGAATCTGGGTCAGCGGAGGCGGCGGCCCGCGGGGATCCGGCGTGCTGGGAGGTGAGCGCCCGGGCGCCTTCGCCGCCGTGGTCGCGCTGGGAGGCGCGACTCCGATCACCGGGAGACGTTCTCACTTCGTTCCCCGCCGCTCGCCTCTTGACATCACGCACCCAGGGAGCGGAGCCGCGGCGGTGGCGGGGGTGAGGGGGTGGGTGAGGGGGGGTGAGGGGGTGGGTGAGGGGGGTGAGGGGGGGAGGCGCTCTCAGTGGTGGACCTGCCAGACCGCGCTACAGTCAACAGGCGGGGGTGAGTCAAAGCGTCCTCTGGCCAGCGGTGAGTGCGTCACTCATGAGCGCACACATGAGCACACATGCACCGACCGTATGCAAAGGTACACACACACACACACACACACACACACACACACACACGCACACACACACACACACGCACACACACACACACACGCACACACACACACACATACGCACACATACACACGCACACACACACACACACACACATACACACACACACACACACACACACACACACACACACGCACACACACACACACACACACACACACACACACACACACACACACACACACACACACACACACACACGTCAACACGCATGAAGCTTAAACGCCGCTGTGGTCCCAGAACTGCGGTCCTGCTGGTTCCAGGACGCATCAAGAGCTGCAGTGAAGTGAAGCCACTTCTGAGCAGAGGCCGCAGCATGTTGGGGGGGCTGGAGGGGGAGGGGGAAGGTGGGGGGGAGTCCAGCTGCCGCCACGCATCAACGCCGGCGTTTGCGCAGCCGCCGCCCCGGCCCGAACGAGGCCAGGCAAACATCTGGGGGCGGTGGTCCGGGTTAAGTCGTGTTATTACGATGTGGCGGACGCGCAGCCGCTCATCCAAGGAGGGGGGGGGCGATGGATGGGGGCGCAGCCACCGACAGCAAAACACGGCCATATGGCGGCACGTCGCCATATGCCGTCCGCCGGTTTAGGCGAGGTGAGGCGAGGCGCGGGGAGTAAACAAGCGTCTCTCAGAAGCTGGGACATGAAAGCGGGACGCCGGCGAGCGGCCTGGGGGCGGGGCCAACGGGGGGGGGACGGGGACCCAGAGGTGACCTTCGGCGAGACCGCGACCTCCTGACAGATGCGAGGTTGACGCGGCGAGGAAAGAGGCCGCGAGGGTCGCCCCCTGGTGGGCGGGGGCGGTGTAAGAAGCCCCGCCCACCAGGGGGCGGTGTAAGAAGCCCCGCCCACCGCCGTCGAACCGGTTCAGGAAGCGTTGGTTTAATCTGATAAGGTGACGTAAAGCGCGTTTAATGTTCCAGCAGCTCAAGTGGAGCAGATAACGGGCGGCTTTTAGGCCGCGGTGACGAGGTTAAATTATTTAGCTTCATAATGTAAACTTCAGGCGCCCCCCCCCCCGCCCCCCAACGTCTATACGCGGCATGAAAGCAACGTAGATCAAAGCTCCGGTCCGTCGTGGACGTGACAGCGGAAAAGGTTCGCCGGAGTTGAACGCAAAGTGGGGCTTTACGCCGCCTCGCGCGCTGGCGTCGGTCACATGATTAACCCTAACCCTCCCGCGGGGGGAGGCAGGCGGGGGGGGGCTTTGGAGGAGTTGGAAGAGTTCTGAAACACGGCACGACTGCTTTTCTGAAAAGTAATTCTTTTATTAATATTTTACAATCCTTTATTCACGGTTATGTCATTATTTACTTTTTCCACGTCACTTTGCAAGTGTCATTATTCCATGCTGTCATGACGACAACAATGACAAATAAACAATAAACAAAGGAGAGGTTTGAAGAATGAGAGTCTATACAACACTGTCAGGGGCAGAGGGACAGTTTCACATTTGGGCACCTGGATTGACCTCTGACCCCTTCCACTTGTCGAAAAAAAAAAAAAAAAAAAAAGGTAAACAAAAAAAAAAGGTTAAAAAGCGGTCGTGTCAGTCGAGTTGTCCGTCCGTCCGTGTGTCGTCTGTTTGGCTATAAAAACACTCCGATGACTTTAAAAAGAACCGAAGTCCTTGTTCTTCCATTTTTAAAATGCTTTCCCCATCTGAAAAAAATATATATGATCTACCACAATTAATACAACAAATACAAAATATAAAGATGGTCTCTCTTCCAGGCGCTGCTCCAAACATTGGAGGACAATATTCAAAACTAAAAAAAGGCTTTATAGTGAAATGGAGGGGGGGCCACTGGCAGACAAAGAGGGGGAGCGAAGGGGGTGATGAGCTGCCCGAGAGGCCCGGCGGGTACAAATCTGTTGTGCTGTGGCTGCTGGCGGATGCGGTTTCTCATAAAAACCATCTACTTCCTGAGACGCGGTGGGAGGTTCAACCTGACTGGGCCGCTGCGCGTTTTACGGGGATGGCGCTCCGCCACCCGCCAGGGTGAGCACGGAGCTGCGGGACAGAGGAGGTGTGGGCAGCGATGCTGGTGATGCTCACTTTGGGGGGGGGGGGGGGCTGGTGGTGCAGTAACACCGTCCGTCCAGCTGCTGCGAACATCCGACGCTCGCCGCTGGGGCCGCGCTCCGACTGGTTAACTCACGCACGACCCCGGGGTCGGCGTGGGCCGCCCGCCGCTCGCCTCCCAGAGAAGCTCGGAAAAAGAGCTCCGGCTCTGGTGGAGAGGACCGGAAACGACGGAGGTCCCGGAGCCCAACAAACAGTCAGACGCCAGGTCGGGCGGTCGGAGCGAGCGCGCTGCTATTTCAGTGAAGACGGGAGGACTCGGGGGCCGGAGCGACGGAGAGTCAGAAATCCTCCAGCGATGAGCTCAGGGTGACGTAACTCTGCCCACAGGTGTAAAATAAAAAGATACTACCGGGCCCCCCGGGGGGGCCTCGCCCTCCTCCACCACCACGGAACGAGGCAGGGCGCCGTATTTTTAGAGCGGGAGTCACGGAACTGAGCTGCTACGGGGAGAACGTGGGACCTCGAGGAGAACACGGGACCCTGAGGAGACCGCGGGACCTCGAGGAGGAGACGACGGGACCCCGGGACCTCGAGGAGAACACGGGACCTCGGGACCTGAGGAGACCGCGGGACCTCGAGGAGGAGACGGGACCCCGAGGAGACCGCGGGACCTCGAGGAGGAGACCGCGGGACCTCGAGGAGAACACGCGACCTCGAGGAGACCCCGGGACCTCGAGGAGACCGCGGGACCTCGAGGAGAACACGCGACCTCGAGGAGACCCCGGGACCTCGAGGAGACCGCGGGACCTCGAGGAGGAGACCGCGGGACCTCGAGGAGAACACGGGACCCTGAGGAGACCGCAGGACCTCGAGGAGACCGCAGGACCTCGAGGAGAACACGGGACCCTGAGGAGACCGCAGGACCCCGAGGAGACCGCGGGACCTCGAGGAGACCGCAGGACCTCGAGGAGACCGCGGGACCACGAGGAGGAGACCGCGGGGGACCTCGAGGAGGAGACCGCGGGACCCCGAGGAGGAGACCGCGGGACCTCGAGGAGGAGACCGCGGGACCTCGAGGAGACCGCGGGACCCCGAGGAGGAGACCGCGGGACCCCGAGGAGACCGCGGGACCTCGAGGAGACCGCGGGACTTCGAGGAGGAGAACGTTGGACCTGGAGAAGAAGGCGGGACCTCGAGGAAGCTGTTGCAGCGCCACCTACGAGCGGCGTTCGCCCGCGGCGGTCTGGCAGCCCTGGTTATCTTGAGGAGACGCGTGGGCGCCCACGGCAGCGAGGTTGGGCGAAGGCGGGTTTTCCGGTTTGAGGCTGGGTTCGCCGGCATGTTCGGGAGTCGGGACCCCCGGAGCTGGGCGGGGAGCGTCGGGGGGGCGTTTCAGCAGCGTGGAATCCAAGAAATCTTCTGAAGAAAAAAAAAAAAGGGTTCCGTTCGAATGTGTTCTGGATTGTCGCGTTTTCAGCTGCTCGGTGACGGCGTGGAAGTGTTCTGGTTTGTCCGTGGAATGGTGGTCGAATGGAGCCTCCCCGGAGGGCGCTGGGTCGGCCTGTCCAGGAAGTAGACTGAGCCGGTGGGTTAACCAATCATCTTTGGTTCTTCAGGGGCTGACAGAGTCCTTAAAGCCAACACAACATGGTGGGGGGGATGGGCCAGCGTGTCTTTATGCCAAAAGAGTCACTTTAAAAGAGTTCCAGTTGAAGAGAGTAAAAGGAAAATAAAAGGCCTGACGACGGAGATGGAGAAGGCCGGCCGCCGCCGCCGGGGGGGCGAGGGCGAGGAGGCAGGCCCAAAGGCTTCGGATGGCCCGTCCGCTCGCGCCTCCCGCCCGAGCGGAGGTAGCATCCAGGAATGTGAGCAGCTGGAGGCCCCTCCCCCGCCCGACCTTCGTCCGTCCCCCTGATGGCTGTCCGTCCGTGCGTCCGTCGGGTCATTGGAGGTCCCGGTCCTCGAGGTACCTGTACTCGAAGGTGAACCCTTCCTTCTTGCGCTGGCCCCATTTCTCGTAGTCGAAGTAGATGTATGTTCCCTGAGGAGGAAGAGGCGGTTAGGAGGGGGGGGGGGTGGTCCCAGCGTTTCTTTGGGAAGGTTTGGGAACGTCAGGGCTGACCTGCTCGAACTCGTCCGTGATGGTCTTGGGCTCTTCATGCCTCTGGAACCACATCATGTACTTGGTGTGGAACCTCCACGACTGCTTCTTCAGGGCTTTGGCTGCCAGATACTGGGCCTTGGTGCCCTGTGGACGGGAGCGGGAGCGCGTGAGGAGGGCCGGGAAGGCTGGGGGGGGGGGCACCTCCGCCTGCGCCTTACCTCCAGGTAGTAAAAGATGAAGAAGAGCGTTTCCGTGGAGAGCCTCTGGTAGAACTCCACCGTGTCGGAGTGAGGCGGTGGCACCTGGTGGTGGAAAGGCAGGGTGGGGCAGGGGTTCCTCATCAGGTACTGCCTGGGGGGGGGAGACGGGAGCCGTCAGGAACACTGAGGGGACGCAGGCGCGCCACCTCGGAGCGGGACAGCTCCGACACGCGCCCAGCGGTCCCGTCAACCTTGGCCCCGGACCCCCGAGGGCCCGGGGGGGGCCGTGGGACTGAGCCCAGATGTGGTTCACCAGGTATGTTTAGTCACGCCCACAATGTCCTCGCTCCCGTCAGGCTGCGAGCGGAGTCATCGAGCTCCAGGTGAGTGACGCGCATGATGTCATCGGACGCACGCTCAGGTAGGCGCACACACACACACAGTCAGAGGTGCGCACATACACACACACAGTCAGAGGCGCGCACATACACAGTCAGATGTGCACACAGTCAGATGCGCACACAGTCAGAGGCGCGCACATACACACACACAGTCAGAGGCGCGCACATACACACGCACACAGTCAGAGGCGCGCACATACGCACACACACAGTCAGAGGCGCGCACATACGCACACACAGTCAGAGGCACACACACACACACACAGTCAGAGGCGCGCACACACACAGTCAGATGTGCACACAGTCAGATGCGCACACAGTCAGAGGCGTGCAGTCAGAGGTGCGCACATACACACACACAGTCAGAGGCGCGCACATACACACACACAGTCAGAGGCGCGCACATACACACCACACAGTCAGAGACACACAGTCAGAGCACGTAAAACAGTCAGGCGCACACACACACAGTCAGATGTGCACACAGTCAGATGCGCACACAGTCAGAGGCGTGCAGTCAGAGGTGCGCACTACACACACACAGTCAGAGGCGCGCACATACACACGCACACAGTCAGAGGCGCACACATACACACACAGTCAGAGGCGCGCACATACACACACACAGTCAGAGGCGCGCTCACACACACACAGTCAGAGGCGCGCACATACGCACACACAGTCAGAGGCGCGCACATACACACGCACACAGTCAGAGGCACGCACACACACACACACACAGTCAGAGGCGCGCACATACACACACATTCAGAGGCGCACACATACACACACAGTCAGAGGCGCACACATACACACACAGTCAGAGGCGCGCACATACACACACACACAGTCAGAGGCGCGCACATACACGCACACAGTCAGAGGCGCACACATACACACACAGTCAGAGGCGCGCACATACACTCAGATGCGCGCACACATCACTGGAAACGGCTGCAGATGTTAAGTAATCACCTCTCCTGTGTGTGTGTGTGTGTGTGTGTGTGTGTGTGTGCTGCTGTCCTCTAACACACACGGTTGCGGGACAAGAGGGTTTGAGTGTTTGGATTTAAAAGTCAACTGTACGTGTGTGGGCAGAAAGCACCACAGATACAGGAGCAGCATCATCGGCTGTGTGTGTGTGTGTGTGCTTCTGTGTGTGTGTTCTGTACATGCCACTTAGTGAGCACTGGAACACACGTTCCACCAACAACGTGAGGACATTTTCTCCGTCCGTCTCCTTTTTAAAGTGTGTTTAGGTGAAGGTCGGGGGTCTACACATGTGTGAATGTCCTCACAAAGGTAGAAGTGTAGCAGTGTGTGTGTGTGTGTGTGTAACACTGGAATCTACATTCCCCCAAAGGTCAGTCTGTGGTTGGGTTTGTGATGAGGTCTGGGATATTGATTACTGATCGAGGGTAAGCTGATCACCTGATTCTCTCGGAGTCGGATGGGTGGGGCATGTGCGTCCACGCCGCCTCCTCCATGGCCTGTTGGTACAGCTGGTCTTTGGACAGGGGGACGGGCCCCAGGGGGCAGACCCCCAGCGACGGGGGGATGCTGACCTCCGACAGCAGGGCCTGGGGCGCCGCCGCGGGGCCCGCGGGGGCCGCGGGGCTGCTGGGGAAGATGTCTGGGGAGGGAGGGAGAGAGGCAGGGGATCAGCGGCGCCGCGGCGAGGCCCGGCGAGGCCCGGCGAGGCCCGGCGAGGGGGCGGGAGAGAGGATGCGCGGGATTTGGAGAGACCGAATTTAAAGTTGGTGAGACAAAGAGAAGTTGAGTCAGGGATGATAATATCTGCTCAGAGGAGGCTGGAGTGGGAGGTGACATGACATCGTGTTCCATTAAACTGGTTTTTTTATTTCTGTGAGTGTGTGTGTGTGTGTGTGTGTGTGTGTGTGTGTGTGAGCGTGTTACCTGAGGTGAGGTGCAGGGAGGGCACGTCTCCGTCGATCCCCGAGCTGAGCGCCGCCCGCTCTGCCATGGACTTGAGGCTGCTCAGGGGCTCCGGGGGCTGGAGGGGACAGGAGAGGAGGTGGGAAAAGGGGTTCGACCCAGCGGCGTTCCCGAACCTGGACCATTTTTAACGTTTAAACCGGAGCGCGACCCCAGTGGGACTAGTACATCGATCACAGCCTGATGATGTCATCGCTGGAGTCACAGTGATGACATCATCACAGTCTGGTTATACTGGGAGAAAGAGGGTATTTGGACTGGTTATACTGGGAGAGAGGGGGTAGAGGACTGGTTATACTGGGATAGAGGACTGGTTATACTGGGAGAGAGGGGGTAGAGGACTGGTTATACTGGGAGAAAGAGGGTATTTGGACTGGTTGTATTGGGAGAGAGGGGGTAGAGGACTGGTTATACTGGGAGAGAGAGGGTATTTGGACTGGTTATACTGGGAAAGAGAGGGTATTTGGACTGGTTATACTGGGAAAAAGAGGATAAACAGACTGGTTATAGTGGGTCAGAGAAGATAATGGGTTGTGTATACTGGGACAGAGGGTAAAACAGACTGGTTATATTGGGACAGAGAGGGTATTTGGACTGGTTACACTGGGAGGTGTGGTGGTACTGGGACAGAGAGGTCTGGTGGTACTGGGACAGAGAGGTCCGGTGCTACTGGGACAGAGGGTAAACTGGGCGCAGCTCTGGGACGGGCGTGGCCCGTCTCACCTTGATGATGTCGGAGGACTGCGAGTAGGACAGCGGTCCGTTCAGCAGGCTGCCGCTGGCGGCGCTCTTGGCCTCGCTGTAGAAGGCCGGCGACGGCGAGCTGGACGACAGGCTGAGGGAGCTCAGTAAACTCGGAACGCTGTCTTTCCTGGGAAGAGGGAGGGGGAGGGGGGGGTGCAAAGGTGAACCGGCGCCATCGCTGGCCGGTAACCAGTGAGGTCACACTCACGGCTGATTGGCTGTGGAGGTCAGAGACAGGGATTGGCTGATCTGTGATTGGCTGGTACTGTTGAGGGTGGAGTCCACTGAGCTGTCCGCTACGACGGCGCTGTAACCTTCGGGAGACGGGAGACGCCGTTACCTCGCCGCCGCCACCGCAGCGCCGCCCCGGCGGGCCCCGGCGGGTACTCACTGGTGCTACTGGTCTGCTTCTGCTGGCTGGGCAGCCTGATGGGGAGCGACAGGCTCCCTCCCGCCGACCCCGAGACGCCGCCGCCACCAACGCCGCTGCTGCTGCCGATGACGCCGACGCCCCCGCCCGGCGCCAGGCTCCCCACGGGGCTCAGCGACACCAGCGAGGAGCCATGCATCCCCCCCGGGCCGGAACCCAGGCCCAGGATGCCCGAGGCGAGGCCGCTCCCCGCCGACACCGAGCCCAGCAGCCCCCCCGGCGAGGACGTCGGCCCGCCGACGGTGGCGCTCCCGCTCCCGATGGAGCCTAAAGTGCTGTTGGATGTGGTGGCGGTGATGATGCCCCCCAGGGAGCCCGGCAGGCCCGACCCCACCGCCCCCACGGCGGCGGCCTGGGCGTACGGCGCCGGCGTGGAGTTGGACAGGAGGCTCGCCATGGTGTTCAGGGACGCCGGCATCCCCGACAGGCCCAGGCCGGACATGGGGCTGGTGGTGACGGAGCACGATATCGACCCCTGGGCCAGCGAGAGGCCCCCCAGGCCCAGGCTGTTGGAGGCGGGCGGGGGGCCCGGCAGGATCTGCGCCTGGCTGCTGGAAGTCAAGAGCGCGCCGGCGTTGGGGGGAGACGAGGCCGAGGAGGCCGGGTGGCTGTTGGCCGAGGCGGCGGAGCCGGGGGCGGGCGCCGAGGGGGCGGAGCCGACCAGGCTCTTGGCCTGAGGCTGCGCCGAGGGGTGGGGGGGCTGCTGGGTGGCGTTGCTGTAGCTGCCCACAGACGTGTTGGAGAGGAGGCCCCCCGGGGGGCCGTGGTGGCTGTTGCTCCCCGAGGACCCGCCGTTCCCTCCCCCGGCCATGGTCGCCATGGAGACCAAGGAGGAGGAGCTCAGTCCCGAAACGGAGGAGGAGGACGAGGACGAGGACGAGGAGGAGGAGGAGGAGGACAGGGAGGACGAGGGGTTTCCGTTCTTCACGGGCGACTGGAAAAGAGGAGAGGTGGCGTCACCCTTGTGATATAGTGGCGCCGAGGGGGCACTTCCTGTCAGGTGATCACTCATCGCCATCATCTCCCGTCTGGTCACGACCCCCCCCCCTCCCCAACCCCCTCTAATCAAACCTGGACCTCTCTCATCACCGCCCGAGGCTTCTTCGGGGTTTTATGGTGAAGTCGTTGCAGGAATGATGATTACAAAGTGACGGATGTCCCCATAGAAATGGTAAAAACCGACGTGTGTGTGTGTGTGTGTGTGTGTGTGTGTGTGTGTGTTGGCTCCTCTCCCCCGGCTGATGGAGCCACGTCCTCCGCCCACTCCCAGGCAGGCTGGGGACTCACCTGACTGACTTCGCTGTCTGTTGAACGCCCTCTCTTCTTGTCGTCCTCCGAGTTCTCCTGGGGACACAAACGAAGGCGGTCAGGCTGCAGGTTCGGGGGGGGCGCGAGGGGGGGGTCCCAGCCCTCCCCGTTTGATAGAGTTAAACACTCGCTCTTCCCGAGAGCGCCGGGCCTCGGATCAGCGCTCCTGCGTCTCGAACAGAGCTCAAGTTTGGAGGCGTTTGACACAAGCCCCGCCCCCTCTTCAGGCACGCCAGGCCTGTAATAACCGTCTTCAGCGGGAGGAGGAGGGGGAGAACAGACGATAGGAACAATAAGAGCCGCTGGGGGGGGGCAGACAGAGGGGCAATTACGGCTCGGCTCTCTCTCGGCAGGTGAACGTTAACAGCAGGTTAATTAGCAGGAGCCACAGACAGACCACAGCTGGGGGGGGGGGCAGAGAGCAGCTGCTTCAGCGCCCTCCCCCAGACGAACCCGCCAACCCATCCTGGCCTTACCGTAGTGCAAGTGGCGGGCGAGGGAGGGATGGGGGACGACGACGTGGTGGAGGTCGGCGTGCTGCTGGAGTGCTGGAAGATCTCGTCCTCCAAGTGCGAGTGTCCCGGGGGGGAGGTGGCGACCAGCGTCTGAGCTGCACGGACGAGAAGACGCTCAGCGGGACTACAGACACGGTTATTACGATCATTTCTGGCTTTTCCACATACGGATGTCTTCCAGGTCCAGGTCGTCGTAGAGGAACTCGTTCTCCTCAAAGTCCGGATCCTGGGAAGAGTCTATGTAATATTCCACATCGTCCTTTGAAGTGGGAAAAAGGAGGAAGATCAAAGGGATTAATTCACCTGCAAACTCTACAACGAGAGCTTTGCTGAACAAACCTCCGCCAACACTCGTGACGGACAAACCTTGATTTTCCTGATGGCCTCCACCTGGAGCGTGTCGTTGTCCAGCATCCTCAGAATGGTCTCCAACATCCGGATGTGGTACCGGTGCTTCTCGATGAACTTCTTCAGCTCCTCGATCCGGTCCTGCTTCTGCAGGGACCGGGGAGACTTTAGTTTTGTTCCTTTCTCGGGACAGAGAATGCTTTTACCGGCAAAAAACAAACTCATCAGCCGCTCCTTTATTGGTTTGTGTCAGGATTGAGATCCCTCATCAGGTTAGATAATGAATTATTGAAATATTAAGAGAAATAAAGAAGCATTTTAAAATTTAAAATCAGAATGGGGGGCGCTGGTACATGTGCACTTAATGACTTTATGCATCAGGCGGCAGCAGCGCGGCTCCACATCTGTCTTCAATAATTAATCCTCTTTTTCCACCATTAATTCATGCATGTTCTGAAGCACTTACATCTCATATATTTTGTATTTTTCTTTTGTGTTTTTTTTTTTTAAACTTATGTAAGAAGTTGCAGAAGCGTGTCACCTGGGGCAGGTGGAGACATTATGTACGCACACGGAGGAAAGGGGGAGAACACAGGTATAAAAAAGACGGATGCAGAGCGCTTGACATGTTTGTGGTCCAGAAGCATTAGAGGAGGCAGCGGACTGGAACACAGCAGCGTTTCATCACACCGGAGCGTATACATTAATGCTGTGTCGGCACACGCTGCCAACGTGAGGCGCTTTCTGGAGAAGAGAGAGCGGCGCCCACGTGCCTTTGAGCAGAGCGACAGACCGGAGCAGGCAGCGCTGCCCCCGAACCGTCTTCACTAAAATAATTCAACGTGATAGAGAAGGTTGTGGATTCCCTCCCCCCGCCAACAGGGGGCGCAGCAACAGATGCAGACAGCACGACCCGAGTCGATCTCGCTAAATCTGACCCAGACATCGAGAAGAAACCCGCGAGGGGGGGGGCAAAGACTGACAGAGACAAAAGAGGAGGCACAAAGAAGAGAGGAGAGGAGGGCAGACTCACATCCTTGTCTCCTTTCTTCTTCCTGGTCTGGACTGAAAGAGACTCCACTTCACTCTCAAACTGGTCCACCTGCATGTTCAGCGTGTCGATCATGTTCTGGCGGGAAGAGAACGTATCGATCGTTACCGCCCGTGGGACTTGCAGCGTCCTCGCTGCTGCTGTTGTTGTTGTTGTTTGACTTGGATCCAGGTCTGAATAAACCACAGATGAGGTGTGAAGCATTTCTAAACAACCCCGTCACACACTTCCTTCTGCCCCGAGCGAGTGTTGATTCAGCTTCCACGCCTTTCTTCACTTTCAGACCCACTTTATTTTTCTTTAAAATCATTTCTAAACCCCCGGGACACAGGTCCAGACGCTTCCCGTGGAGTCGGATCTGATTACCAGGTGGCGAAGGGGCTCGCTCCTCGCACGAAGACCCGTCAAGAACTCACCGTTAGCCACGTGCCAACCTCCTCCTTCTCTTTTTGGGCGGGGTCCACCTTCTGAGCCAGACCCAACCCCTCTTTCGAGTACGCCTTCGTCTTTGTTTCTCTTTCAACGATTTTGAATCGCTCCATTTGCTGCAAAACAGGTAAAACGAGGGCGGCGTTAAAACGGCGCTTTTGGCTGGATCCCAACTTCGGTCTCTTCCTGCCCGAACTTTCCACATCGCCCCCCCCCCCAGATCCGCAAGCCGTCGTTTCTGGCCGAACGGCGAAGCCACGGGGAGCTCGGAGGCAGCGGGCCGAGCGGCTCTCGTCCCTCATTGTGGGGGCAGGTGGCTCATCAGGCCACCTCAATGGTCCTCATCAGGACCTCCCAGGACGCTCCGCTCCCAGTGAAGGGGGCGGTAACGAGCGCCTCTGGGGGGGCCGGTTAAAGGGGGCCTGCCGCTTTTCACTGGGCTCGGGAGCTCTCGCTTCCCTGAGCCAGATCAGCACCCACGAGCTGAGAGCAAGTTTTCTTCAAAACTGTCGGTTACCGTGGTGACCTGCACGCCTGTACGCCCCACGCCCGCGCTTCTTCGGGCCGGAGGACGCCCGGACACACACAGGCCCAAGCTGTGATCCAGGGGGACGTTTGACCGTCTCCAAGCGCCCGAGGAACCACGGAGCAAGTCCAGGTCCACAAGTCCAGGTCCACAGGACCCGCCTTTGGGTCCCCTCAGATGAACTCTCATCGAGGGTGATCGTGGTCAAAGCCAGCGAGGAGGCTTTCGTGGTTGTCTGAGCGGGCTGGAGCAGCTAAATCCAGGAGACCAAGCGGGCCCTGAGCTCTGATCAAACCCACGAGCGCCGCTCCCGTTTCCACCTGTTAGCCCGAGCGCTCAGAAAACCGTCGGGTTGTTCCAGAGTCGAGCCCCAACGCGGCGCCCAGGAGCAAACGGGGGGTCGTTGGGGGGGGTCAGATTGAAGACGGCCGAGGTCCACCTCCACCTCCGCTCAGCTTCTACTCACCGTTTCTATGAGTTTGCGGTTTTCCACCAGGTTCCTCTTGTCTTTGATCTCGTTGGACGCCAGCCACGTCTTGATCTGGTCTCGAAGACGCTGGCGGACCAGAAGAAGAAGACGAGGAAGGAGAAGAAGAGGAAGAGGGGCGGGAGTCAGAGCGGAGGAGGCAGAGCGACAGAGAGGTGAGCACATGCAGAGGCTCGTCTTCAGCAGCTAACAGGCTTCAGATCCTCATGGAAACAGAGCTGGAGCCGACGCTGCTTCTAGCTGAGCGTGATGATATCTGAGACGCTCTCGCTCTCACACACACGCGCACACACACACGCACACACACGCTTCCATCATAACTACTGTTTCACTGTGAAAGCCGGTGGAAGCCTTTCAGCGTCTGAGAGCATTCTGATCCGAATCAGAGCGGGACGGCGGCAGAACTTCGGCGGCTCCTCTCGTTTACCTGCAGCTTTTTAATCTCTTTCTTGAGGTCTGCTTCATATTTCTCCTTCTGGTTCGTGTTTGCTGCATTGTGAAGCTGCGGAGGGGAAAAGAGACGGTCAGGCGTGGAGGAAAAACCTTTTAAGGAAATTTTAAAATTAGGGAAAAGTTCAACCGAACCAATAAAAACGGTCTTTTCAAACTGCTTAAGACTCGATAAAGAAGCAACTTATGAGAAAGTGCAGCGAAATCCAACCACAGAAGAAGAATCTCTGAGGTCACCTCTGCTCACCTTCTGCCAAATGTCCTCAAACTGTTCCACTCCTTCCCCTACTTTTTTCAGACATCGATCTATTTCACCTGCAGAGAAAGGGAAGAGCAAAACAACTGGTCAGAAAAGGAAATTATAGCGATCCCGTCAAAATAAAATACAGCCATTAAACACGAGAAAAAAGTGAAAAACATAAAATTCCAATTAAAATTTACAATGCAGAAATAAATGAGAACAAAGAAAAGAGATAAACTGGAGAAAATATGTAATAATTCATCTGACAAAAAACAAATTATTTATATTAGGTTTGACGGAACAAAAAAAAAAAAAAAAAGCAAACTAAGCAGAAAACCTCGGGCCATGTCCAAACACGGTTTGACGTCTTATAAAATATGTACATTAAAAAGAAAAACCCTGAATATTATCACATTTATGAAGCCAGCAAGCGAGTACGCCGGTGGAAATGTCTGTCATAGAAATGTTAAAATATTAAGTCACCACTAACAAGTCCCTATAACAAGTGTTGTTACGGGGCGGGGGAGCTTTTATCGTTTTTATTTTATGGCTCACGTTTGTACGTGGCTCCGAGAAATCTCAGCGTCGCATCAAACAGCCTGCAAACAGTGAGAATTTGTCGTTTTGCAACAAATACAACCTAACAGCCAGTCATTAAAGTGCACAAAAGACTTGGGCTTTAATCTGATTTGTTGACTTCAAACGGTGTTTCTTGTGGCCCTCGCCTGTAATTCGCCTCTCCGGCGAGAACGCCGAGCACAATTTGATATCCAGCATGAAAACAGAGGCATTCGGTGGTGTAAAGTACCGCCGCGGAGCAGCCAACTGCTTCAGATGACTCACGTCCGTGTGAGCGAGCGCGCCAGAGCGATGGGTGCTGCAGCTGCTGCAGGGGGGGGACGTGCATCGCCATCAATATCAGGATGCTGCTGACTGACATTAAATGTCATAAACAGACCGGCTAAAAAGTGCTCATTGACTCACAGTATCTTCACCTGATAAGCACAGATAAACCTCTACGTCCATCTATTTAGATCAAAGCAAATGGAACAAGTGAAAGTGACTTAATCTCCACAGCGCGGGACGCAGAGGATTGCTGGAGGGGACGAGACAGAGCCACTAACCGCCTGGTTCTGACAGACAGCCGCGAAGTTAAAGAATCAGCCGCAGCCGTCGGGGTTTATTTTTAGTTGAAAGTCAAGCTCCTCTGTAATAATACATCAGTGTTTGACAGAAGGGAGCGCTGCTCCGGCTTTGTCTGCTCCCCCTACGAGATGGGACGGAAGGGAAGAGATTCCTGCGTGTTGCTTTTAACGTGACAGTCGCAGGAGTGTGTGTGCGCGCGAGTGTGTGAGGGGAGAATCCTGCTACGGCTGAAAGCCGCTGAGGGAGAAGAGTAAGGTTGATGGTGCAGGAAGGTGCGCCGAGCCTTGGCCCAGAGGGTCGCTCTGTGACAGACAATGCGTTTCTGTCACACACACGGAGGTCGGCAGTACTTTTCCGAGCCGGCCTCTGGATTATAATCAGATTAGGGGGGAACTCTGGGTTGTTCAAACGAAAGGCGAGAGCGGAGAAGCGCAGCAGAGGAGGCCGGTCCTCCCTGGAAACAGAGCGCGCTTGTCTGAACTCTCAAACTCGCTCTGGTGTCTGTCAAAGCGCCAACACGTCTGCAAAGAGGGACGAGTCACGTGACTCACACACACACACACACCTCCAGACGTTGAGTTGACATCATGTAAACGGTGTAGAGAAAACGGAGGCGCAGATACGGCGTGACAGGGCGTCGGGACAGACAAGTGGGGCCCCGAGTAACTAACGCATCACTTAACCTGCGACGCGCGGCGGCTCCAGAGTGTCGCATTTCCTGTTTGATTAAACAATGAGCTGATCCAGACAAACGCAGAAAGGGGCATTTGGAGACGCCGGAAGCCAACAAACACGGCGCGGAGACGTTTGACTGCTTCACGCCACGCAGCGCGCAGGCGGACGAAGGCAGGAGCGCGCTTCAGCTGCAGCCGTGGTTGGAACGGTTTAAAGCAGCGTGATTTAATCAGCGATTTTCATTCGATAAACTCAGGAATTTCATCAACACAAGCACGTCCGACTGGGAGGACGGCTCAGCGGAGGTGTTCGTCACACACACACACACACACACACACACAAACAAACACAAACACATCTCACCTTGAAGTTTCCTTTTATCGGCCATGATTGACGACTAGAATATTGTCTTCATGCCTTCTTTGGCTGCGGAAAACAGGAGATATTTTTGAATAAGAGACAACATAAACACCGACAGAGACGTGGGGGGGCGCATGTAGGTGTTGGAGCAGCTTCCAGCGGACACAGAAGCTCCGACAGCTCCGGATTCGGACCCGGGCGGATAAAAAACAGGTGATCTGGGGGGGCCGGGGACGGAAGCATTCCTGGAGGGGAGGACGAGAGCCCATCTGAGACACAAACTGGCAGCTGGTGGACGGGGGGGGGGGGTTATTCACATACGTACCACTAAACAAAGGCAGCACAGCCCGATAAACCACCTCCAAAGAGCCCTCTGGTGCTCCTCCAGTTCAGTGAAATGGAGACAAGTGTGACAGCTAGTGTGCGCTTCTGCACTTTTAGACGCGTCACCAGATGTGGACAGATGTGGACAGGTCAGGCTAAAGTCAGGCTCGCTTCACAAACAAGTGCAAACACCTGGATGGAAGGCCCTGGATGCTCACACTCACACACACACACACACACACACACACACACACACACACACACCGGGCAGAGACCCCCCAGGTGTGAGGCGGGCTCGGGGAGGACAGGGGGGCCCAGACGGGCTGAGGGTTTGGGTCCGGACCGGGACTGCAGGTTCGGACTGGGGGTGCAGGTTCGGACTGGGACTTCAGGTTCGGACCGGGACTGCAGGTTCGGACTGGGACTGCAGGTTCGGACTGGGACTTCAGGTTCGGGCTGGGGGTGCAGGTTCGGGATGGAGCAGCGGGTCCGGACTGGGGCTGCGGGTTCGGGATGGGACAGCCGGGCTGTTTACCAACAAAGCGGCGGAGGCAGCGGCCGCAGAACACCCCCCTCCGCCCCGCGCACCCCCCTTCCCCCTCTCCAGGCTCCCTGCGGGGCTGCAGGACGGACTAGTCGCCGGCGTCCCGTCCCCCCCCCGGGAGCTGCAGCCTCCCTCCCCCCTCCGATGGGGGAGACTCGGTCCTGGAGGGGGGAGACGCGGCGAGCGTGGAGCGCCGGAGCGCGCCGCTTCCGGGCGCGCCGCGCGGGTTTACCTGGGCCTGTCCGAGCGTCGCGTCGTTGCGGGGGCTGCGGGGCGCGGGGGGGGCGGGCTGGCGTCGGTGCGGAGCCTCTTTTCGGGACTAAACATTTGTCAATTCTTCTCGCCAAACAATCAACTCCGCGCATCCAAGATGGCCGCCAGGAACACCTCCTCCTCCTCCGACGCGCCGCTCGGCCTTAGTCCCGCCCCCTCCCCCGCCCCCGATTGGCCGCCCGCCGCCGCTCCCGCCCTCCCATTGGCCGGTTTCCTCTTCGGCGCGGCGGCCCCGGCTGCTTCCTGGAGATGTCGCGGCGTGATTGGTCCGTCCGTCGGAAGTTGAAAGGGCAAATTAACGCCTCGGTTTACGAACGAAAAAAGACATAAAGGCAGAAACAGCGAGTTTCATAGTTGGTGACAAACATTTTTAAAAGTGAACGAAACAAAAATAACGCGCCGGGGGGTGGACGTAGCTAGTGACGTCACTTTTTGGTTTCCAAGGTAATTTCCACACTTTACGTCTCTGACGTAACGATTCCGGAGGTCACGTGTTTTGACGAGTACTTACCTCAAACTCTGAATATGGGTATAAATATTTGATATATTTATACTCTACAGGCACTTACAAGCGTATAAAAGTGTTTTTTATTTCTGTTTTGTGAATTTACTTTAAACCTCATGTTTGTCGACCCGTTTATCCCAACTGTAGTGCCAGTGTCGAACCGCTGGGGGGCGCTGTTTCACCGCGTGGAGCGTCAGTGTTAAACTTTCACCTTAAATACTCGTTTTAGTTTTAGTTTCGGGATTAAAAACAATCGCTTCTGGTGAGTCCGTCGACAATAACTCAGCATTTTGAATAACAACTCAATTTCAGACGGTTTCTTTGTATTGCAAAAAGTGTCCTTTTAATCATTTTAAATAACAAAACAAAGTTTTTTCAAACACGTGGACACAAACTGAAAATGCAAAACAAATAAAGAGTAAACAGCATCTCTTCTTCTGATACTCTCAGGTCTGCTTAAACGCTCAAAAGCACTCAGGTGCGACGCGTTTGCGCCCCGACGGCAGAAACGGAACAGGTCTCAGCTGGACCGCAGGTTCGCCTCAATCAATAATCGATAATCGTCCCAAAAGTTCAGCTGCAGCTCAGTGAGGAGACGTCCCTGATCAGCCTCCTGTGGGCCGACGCTCTGATCCTCAACCTGAGGGGGGACGCTGCCTCACCCCCATCTTCACCCTCCTCTTCCTCACCCCTCACATCTTCACCCTCCTCTTCCTCACCCCTCATCATCTTCACCCTCCTCTTCCTCACCCCCCATCTTCACCCTCCTCTTCCTCACCCCTCATCTTCACCCTCCTCTTCCTCACCCCCTCATCATCTTCACCCTCCTCTTCCTCACCCCCCATCTTCACCCTCCTCTTCCTCACCCCTCATCATCTTCACCCTCCTCTTCCTCACCCCCCATCTTCACCCTCCTCTTCCTCACCCCTCATCTTCACCCTCCTCACCCCTCATCTTCACCCTCCTCACCCCTCATCTTCACCCTCCTCTTCCTCACCCCCTCATCTTCACCCTCCTCACCCCTCATCTTCACCCTCCTCTTCCTCACCCCCCCCTCATCTTCACCCTCCTCACCCCTCATCTTCACCCTCCTCTTCCTCACCCCTCATCTTCACCCTCCTCTTCCTCACCCCTCATCTTCACCCTCCTCTTCCTCACCCCTCATCTTCACCCTCCTCTTCCTCTCTCCCCCACATCTTCATCCTCCTCTTCCTCACCCCTCATCTTCACCCTCCCCTTCCTCTCCCCTCATCTTCACCCTCCCCTTCCTCTCCCCTCATCTTCACCCTCTTCTTCCTCTCCCCTCATCTTCACCCTCCCCTTCCTCTCCCCCACATCTTGACCCTCCCCTTCCTCTCCCCTCATCTTCACCCTCCCCTTCCTCTCCCCTCATCTTCACCCTCTTCTTCCTCTCCCCTCCTCTTCCTCGCTCCTCCCCTCGTCTTCACTCTCCTCTTCCCCATCTTCACCCCTCGTCTTCCTCACGCCCCCTCTTGTTCCTCTCCCCCTCCTCTTCCTCAACCCCCCCTCCTGTTCTTCCTCACCCCCCTCCTCTTCCTCACCCCCTCCTCTTCCTCTCCCCCCTCCTGTTCTTCCTCACCCCCCTCCTGTTCTTCCTCACCCCCTCCTCTTCCTCACCCCCTCCTGTTCTTCCTCACCCCCTCCTCTTCCTCACCCCCCTCCTGTTCTTCCTCACCCCCTCCTCTTCCTCACCCCCTCCTCTTCCTCACCCCCCTCCTGTTCTTCCTCACCCCCTCCTCTTCCTCACCCCCTCCTGTTCTTCCTCCCCCTCCCCCTCTTCCCTCACCCCCCCTGTTCTCCCCCCCCTCAGTTGCGGAACCTGTATGAGATGGGCAGCAGCTTGTGGCTCTTCTTCATGGCCTGCACTTTGGCGTGCGTCTGCTCGTCCATGGTCTTGTAGCAGCGGCGTGCGTAGTCCAGCAGCTTCTCCCTCGAGGCCTCGAACTCGCCCACCTCCTCCATCTGCGGGGTGGGGGGGGGGGGTGTCAAGGCCCGACTCACCCGGACTCACCCCGACTCACCCGACGGCGCCCACCTTGTCGGGCGCCACCAGCAGCAGCTCGGCGATGGGCGAGGTGGACGCCATGGTGTTCCGGTCCACGCCGTGGATCTGGAAGGCCCGGGACATGCTCCGGACCCGCTGGTAGGTGGACAGGATCTTCTTGTACCGGATCAGAACGCCGTCTGGGTCCTTGACTGGACACACACACACACACACACACACACACACACACACGCACACACAGGCGTCATCCTGGGGGTGTCCCAGCCGGGTTTTCCGGACCTTTCCGAGCACCTCTCTGCCTCTCTCTGCCGTGCGTGATCCTGATGATCCTCCTCATCTTCATCTTGGGCTCGCCGACGCCCCGCCCCCTGCCCTTCTTCTTCGGCCCTTTCTCCGAGGACGACGCCCCGTCCTCCTCCTCGTCCTCGTCCTCCTCCTCCTCTTCCTCCACGTACTCGTCCTCGGTGAAGAACTTGTCCTCCTCCAGGTGAAACTCCTGCTTCACGGTGGCTGCGGGGACGAGCAGGGGGAAGGGGGGTGAGATAGCGAAGCCCCGCCCCCCCCCCCGCTCGGCCCCGGCGGCTCCTCACCCGCCACGGCGGCGGCGGTGGCGGCGCGGCAGCCGCGTAGCCCCGCCCCCTGGATGCGTTTGAGGGTCATTCCGGACCTGGTGGTCATGGGGGACGGGGGGGAGGGAGAGCCGGCCCCCTGGCCCTTCACCCCCCTCTGGGGGTCACCACACCAGTCTGACAAGAACAGACCAGTTAGAACCAGACGGGAACACGGCTGCAGCGCCCCCTGCTGGCCAGAGGTGGGATTACAACAGATTAATCTTAATCTGGTACTAAAATTCTAATTCTGCATTCTTGTTAAACTACATAAATCTTTTTTGAATTCCTCTATAAAATATTTTAAAGCAGAGCTTTTGTCTGTTGTCACAGAGGAAACCTGGATTATTAGATCTTTATGTTGCGCGTCCTCGCCTTCGGGGCTCCGCATGCTCGCGATGAAGCGGTCCAGCTGGCAGCGCAGGAAGTTGCGCTCCTCCTCCAGCTCCTCGATGCGCTTCTGCAGCCAGGCGTTCTTCTCCAGAGCGACGTACAGGTGAGCCCGCAGGTTGGACACCAGGATGAAGGGGCTGTACTGGGAGTGGGGGGGCTCCTGCACCACCGGCTCTGGGGCCACACACACACACACACACACGTGGAAGATGGGCGCCGGGGGGGGGAGGCGGGGCCACCACAGCTGGGCGTGGCGACCACCTGAGGCGGTGGCGTACCGTCCATCATCTGCTGGCCCTGGTTCTGGTTGAGGTGGTAGCTGGGCGGTCTCTCCACGCTCTCCTCCAGGGGGAACGACACCTCGTAGGCGTCCAGGTAGAACCGCCCCCCTCCTCCTCCTCCTCCTCCTCCTTCTCCTCCTTCTGGAACCGCCGCCGACGAAGACGCCTGAGCCTCGTAGTGCTCCTCTAGATTCAGAGACGTTAAAGGGAAGCTCTAAACCAGGGGCGTCGGAGTTCGGTCCTCAGGGGCCGGGATCCTGCCGGGTTTTCCGATCTACCAGGTGGATCTACCAGTGGGAAAATCTGCCTCTGGTGAATCGGAAAACCCGTCCGGATCCCGGTCCTTGAGGACCGAACTCTGTGGGGGTACACACAGGTTGTTTATATGTCAAATCTAAATCTAAATTTGGGCCTTTTCCCCTTCAAAATAAACTTCCACGTCTGTTTTTTACTCATTTTGATGCTTTTGGTGCTCAAGTGACCGAGATGTAACCCAGAGAATCCGCTCGTTTTTCAAAATAAAAGACTGTTCAGACTCAGATGATAAACAGAAATAATAGATTATTCCTTGGGCGGACCGGTACCGATCGACCCACGGACCGGTACTGGTCCGCGCCCCGGGGGTTGGGGACCCGCCGGTCCTCCTCGGGTCCTGCTCAAGGGTTTGTCCCTGTTACAAAGCAGCCTCTCCTGGAGGAAACCAAACCCTGGAGGTCGACCGAGGAGCGTTGTAACATCAGTAACGACGTCCCTCTGGACCTTAAGAGTCAGAAAGGGGGCGAAAGGCGGCCACGCGCTCCCTCCTAATCCCGCCGCTTCTTAATCCGGCCCGCGGCCCCGGCTCGTTAATCAAGGAGGGTGATTGGCCACCGACCGGTTTCCAATCAGGGGCTGATCGATGGCGGATGCGGAGCGTCAGTAAGACAGTCATAACAGTCTTAAACGCGGCTGCAGCCTGCAGAAGGACCCCGAACCGAACCGAACCGGGCCCTGAGGGGAGCCCGTCTGGGAACAGCAGGCGGCGCTCCTCGGTGGTTTTATGGTGTTTTTAAATACATTTCTGGTTCAATCCCGTCCGTGAACGCATCATAGCCCCCCCCCGGAGCCGCTCACCTGGCGGGCAGGTGTGCTCCCTGGTGCCGGACGGCTCCATGCGGGACAGGTGTGCTCAGGTGCGCTTCGCCTCGGGGGTGTCGACTCCCGGCCGCCTCCGGCCGCCTCCTCCCCGGCTCGGGCCGCCCGTGCGCCCGCTTATACTCCTGTAATACAGCCGCTTGCCGCCTCCGGCCGCCTCACCTGCTCACCGACGCCTCCAGGTGCTCCGGCACGCCGCGCCTGCGCATGCGCACAACCGCCAAACCAATTGCGTTATTAAGAGGTATAAACTCCAATTAACGACGGGTCCGTTCGGGAGATTGAGTCGAAATGAGATTATAGCCAGCAAATAAATAACCCAGCCAGTAATTTTAAATAATCTGCGGGCTAAGAGGAAGAACTTTATCTAAATTAGGGTCAAAATAATACGTCGTGATTTTGAGATAATCCAACATGGAGCCAACACGTCGAGCTGTGTGTGACATGTACGGGTCGGTGATGCACTTTTTAAAGGTTGTCAGACTCTGAAGTATCTGAAGGAGCCGCCCAGGGGTCCCGTGAGGGGGCGGGGCTAAGGTGAGCCCTCCCAGGTGAAGGCGGAAGCGGATCAAAAGCAGCAGAAGGATCTCCGGTGAGGACGAACCTGCAGAGATCCGCCCGAGAAACGACGAACCAGGTGAGTCCAGCCCAGATTAGGAAGCCCTGCGCGGTTCTGGGGCGGTGGGAGAATCTTTGATCAGATTATTTGGAGGTTGGCGAGCTCGACCTGCCTCACCTGTCCGGCTCGGCTCACCTGGGGAGGAACCTCCAGGTCATTAAACACACCACACACGCCCAAATCTGCTGTTCAAGAAACGTCGGAGTTGAAAGAATCATTTCAAATGTCGACAAAAAAGTAAATTTTCTGTCTATAAACTCGTTTTGTTTAAAATAAATAAGGACGAAAGAAGAGTATACTGTGTGTGTTTGTGTGTGTTCTGGATCAAACACTCCTGGAGATGAGAAGTAAGAGCCTGACTTTGGAATGACCTTTGAACCAGTAACGAGCCCTAACGTCCCTCTTCGGTGTCTCTGGTTTGTCCGTCCGTCCTCTCCGTCCCTCCAGAGTCTCCCGATGGCGCTGTGCGACGGCCTCTCCCACTGCAAACTGGCCCTGGCCTTCGCCGTGCTGATGGACGTGGTGGGAGGAGTCGCCCTGCTCCTGGGGGTCTTCGCCCCGCTGGAGGTCAAAGGCCGGGACTTCGGGGACCTGCTGGTCTACACCGGTACGGGTCCCGGGGCGCCGGCGTGGGTTGTGTGGGGGTCACCTGACCTGACCTTGACCTTGACCTTGACCTCCGCAGGGGCCCTGCTGGTGCTGGCGTCCCTGGCCGGGTGGGTGCTGTGGTACAGCGGGAACATCGAGGGCCTCACGTCCAGGAAGGAGCTGGGGCACATCGGCAGCGCCGTCGACCGCCTGGCGCGCAACCTCAGCCGCAAGATGCGCACGTACCGGAGCCAGTACTGATGCGCCGGGGCGACTCCAGATGTTTTGTCAGTATTAACAGGAGTTACTGCGTTCAACTTTTCACTTGCAAGCAAAAACATTTCAGTTTAACCTGCTTTTTTACATTTCTATTTTTATACCTCTGACGGAATTTTCAGTCCTTTTTTTTCCCAAATAAAAGCGAATTCAGACGATGTGTCCTTGTAACAGACTTTTATTCATTTTAAACATCCAATGTGGGAGATTTTTAACAACCTGCAGACGAATTTATTGAACTCTACAGACGTACAAGCTCAACTTTTAACCATCATATTGTATTAAACATTTCTTACAGGGATTCTCAGAACTATGGGTTGTTCTTATTTGTTGCTCCAGCATGTCAGATAGAAAAGAAAACTGATTTTAAAATGTTCATTTTCAAATCAAATCAAATCAATCTATATTTATACAGCGTCTTTTGCAATCAAAATAGTTTCAAGGCCTTTCCAGGATCCCAGGACCTAAACCCAGACAAGCAACAGTAACAAGGAAAAACTCCCCTTTAACAGGAAGAAACCTTGAGCAGGACCAGGTTCATGTAGGGGGACCCTCCTGCTGATGGCCAGATGGGTAGAGAGAGAGGAGGAGAGGGAGGACAGGTAGAGGATAGGACAGGTAGAGGGTAGAACAGGTAGAGGATAGAACAGGTAGAGGATAGAACAGGTAGAGGGTAGAACAGGTAGAGGATAGAACAGATAGAGGATAGAACAGGTAGAGGATACGACAGGTAGTGGATAGAACAGGTAGAGGATAGAACAGGTAGAGAGAGAGGAGGAGAGGAGAGGAGGACAGGTAGAGGATAGAACAAGTAGAGGGTAGAACAGGTAGAGGGTAGAACAGGTAGAGGATAGAACAGGTAGAGGATAGAACAGGTAGAGGATAGAACAGGTAGAGGATAGAACAGGTAGGAGAGGAGGGGAGAAGAGGGGAGCAGAGAGGAGAGGCACAGAGCATAGAAATACACATAGAAAGGAAGGATAACAGTAAATGCACGAATAATTGGAAAACTAACAGCAAAATGTGACCAAAGCTTCAGGAGTCCCTTTAAAAGGAAGAGGAGCCCCCCCCCGGAGCGTGGACCTCCAGGTCATCGCTGCTGTCCGACAGGTGGAACCGTCCTCACCTGAGGCCCCCCCCCCCTGCTGAGTCTCATTGCTCTGCTTTGCTTTGTGGCCAAATCCCACTGAAATCCAACTATCTTCTCTGCTCCACGGCCCTCTAGCTCCTTATGCTCCTTCATCTTAATCCTCCACTAACAATGTAAAGATCCCCCCCCTGCAACGCCCCCGTCTTATTCAGGCCGTAGGTCAAAGGTCCGGTTTGTCTTCACAAGAGCCAATCAGATAAAAACTCCTAATCCATAAATCCTGACTCATGATAGTCAGCTGGACGGGAACCGTCTCCTTCCTGGAAGAAGATCTGGATGATGGAAGTTTAACAGCCAGGAGCAACAGAGTCCCCTCCAGCCCCTCCAGCGCCGGCCCTCGGGTGCAGGGAAAGATGGTTTTTCCTGATGGTACCTGATTCATTCTGCTTCAACCCGTCGTTTGTCGCGATCCCGACTGGTTCTGCACTCTCAAACCACACTTAATGTTTATCTGTCAAATGTAGGAAAGAAATAAAACGGATGAAAACGGATGAAACGGTGAGGGGAGATCGTGTTCGGTCCTGTCGGCAGCGTGTGCGGCTGAGCTTCGGCATTGCCGTTAGCTCTCTGGTTGTGGTCCCAGCAGGTCTACCACAATTTTAAGGTGACATTGATTTTAAATGTCCGCTGGCACGGCTGTTTTAAGTCTCAGCGGCCAGATGGCGAGATCCAAATTACCCGCGGAGCCAAAGGCTGCCGCTGCCAGGAGTGAGGAGGAGCTGCTAAAGTTAGGCCTTTGCAGTTAAGTAGGATAATTAAGTGGTTTTAGGAGGAAATCAAAGGCATCCTGAAAGAGGCCATTGTTGCCAGTCAGTCGAGGACTGGACTGACCCCGAGGGGCGGAGCCTAGCCGACGTTGCCCTCGTTGTCGAAGCTCGATGAGGCGGAACGCGCCGCGGTTCGGCACGCCAACCACGGACGCGCTGAAAGGCAGCCTGGTGAAATGACTCAAACCAGGAGGGCAGAGGTCAAATCTGAGCCTCACACTTGCAAATTCCGACTGCTGGAATTCGTGCGGGATGAAGGGAAAGTCGAACGCGGATCCGAAGGGTTCAGAGGCGACATCGGCCTGGTTCAGTTGGGCCGCTCACATGGACTCAGCCGTGGCTCCGCCTCAGAGAGATTCTATTTAAGTGACTTATCTCGGCCGGCGGAGCTGATCTCATTTGCTCAGACTGAACGCGAGAGGCGTCCTGAGCAGGTCACGCAGGTAAGGAACGCCCGAACCGGACCGTCGGCCGGCCGGCCTTCCGCTCCGGGGTCCGCTTTGTGTCGGGGGTCTGGGGGTAGCGGAGGTACGGCCCTTGGGCGTAGCCGATCGGGGTGCGTTGTCAAGGAAGTCCTCCGTCTTCCTCGACCCTGCACGCGTTTAACCAACATTAGAGGGACCCGGACAACGTCTCCCGGGCTGGTGGGGTCTTGGGAAGTTCTTCCCTTCCTCTGCTGAAGGTCACACCAAACCCGTCCTCGTTTTCTCTGACATTGTTGCTGATTAGTTGTGATTTTCAGTAATTACATTTGGGTCTTAGGCTCAGTGGTTTACGGCCCCTTAAGCCACTTTTCCCCTCCAGAGACCTTGCAGGGGAATCTTTGAGGAGACTCTGGTTTTCCGATTCATGGAATTTGCTGAGAACTTATCCGGGAGGGTCGTGCCGCCCCCCGCAGAGGTCCCTGGTGGGGGCAGCGCCGCCCACAGATCCCTGGGTCGGCGTGATGCGGGGTTGGGAGTACGCGGGTCCGCCAAAGGAGGCGAACAGGCTGGAACTGGAATCCGTGCTCCTTCCAGGGCTCCACGTTAAAGGGAGCAGGAGCTCAGGGACCTCCAGGGTCCTAGAAAAGGTTCCTTGTTGAGGCCAGAACGTAGAGTTGCTCAGAGGGTCGATGGTTCGAGTCGCTTCTCCGCTTTAACCAGACTCGCTCGAGGTCAGCGCCCCCCCAGCATGCATGCAGGGGCCGTGATGGACCGTGGTGGACCGTCTCATCCTGGCCTTGGGTCATATCAGCAGTTAGCCGCTCGTCAAGGCATCATCTCATTAGGCTAAACGTGCGTTAGCTGCTGCCTGTCAAACATCGGGCTTTACCATGAGATCGCTCGCTGGTTTGAGAGATAGCCGATAGTCTTAATTAGCTTTCTGAGGATAATACTTTCTTCCCAGCATCTGCACCAGAGAGCCGACCTGCAGGCGGAGGGGGGGGTCAGGATCCAGACGGACGTGGGAATAACCTCGTCTCGCTGCCCTTGAGGGAGTCGCGGGGGCCACAGACGCCAGCGCCACGCAGCGATGGGCAACAGCAAGAGCGGCGCCATGTCCAAGGACGTCCTGGACGAACTGAAAATGAGCACCAAGTTCTCGGAGATGGAGCTGGTCCAGTGGTACGAGAACTTCAAAAGGCAGTGTCCCACGGAGCACATCACCAAGGAGGAGTTTCAGGAGATCTACAGCAAGTTCTTCCCCGACAGCGACGCCCAGACGTACTCCCAACACGTCTTCCGCTCCTTTGACACGAACGCGGACGGCACGCTGGATTTCAAAGAGTACATCATCGCCCTGCACATGACGTCGACGGGGAAGACCACCACCATGAAGCTGGAGTGGGCCTTCGGGCTCTTTGACGTGGACAAGAACGGACACATCACCAAGTCCGAGGTCAAAGAAATTTGCACGGTGAGTTCTGGAGGTGAGGTGACAGCAGAGGGGAGTGTAAACACCCCCATCGTCCGCATACATGAAGAGTCGATGCAGATTAACCTTTAGTTCTTAGTACTTCAAATATTGTGTGCGTTATTACTCTGTACTAAAATCACTCAACACAAGAACCCTTTTTATTTGGCTTCACTTTATTGTATTTGTCATATTTTCTGCACACAGGTGCCAACTCAGTCATTAATCGCATGTGTTTTCCTGTCACTAAATTTAGCCGGAGGTCTTAAAGTCAGTCCGACGGAATCTTAGGCAGATAAACAGTTTAGGTTGAATTAAAAGCTTAAGCCACAGAGAGACCTGAGGGCTAATCTAAGCCATTTAGGAAACTATAGCAACATAAAACCCAAACAAAATCAAGCATAAATGAGACTTAGGTGTTGTCAAATTGATACCGGAAAGACCTTTTTGTTACTTTTATACTGATAATATGCAACTGCTGTTATTTATAGGTGCTGCAGACTGCTAAAGCAACTCTATTTCATCTACACGCTGCTTCGTATTTCATAAAATGCTAAAACCACCTGTTTCCTCTCACGTTTACTCCCCTCCAGGCTATTTTCCGAATGATTCCCAAAGATGAAATTTGCAAGCTGCCCTCAGATGAAAACACAGCTGACAAAAGAGCAGAAAAACTCTGGAAGTTTTTTAAAAAGAGTGAAAAAGGTGAGTTTGTTGACGTGCAGCACGACCCCCGACGGCCACATTCAACAACTTTACCCTCGTGTCAACGACCTGAACTGACCTTCTGCTTCTCTTTTCTCAGACCGGGTGACGGAGAGCGAGTTTATCCAGGGAGTGCTAGCAAATGAGGCCGCCCTTCGTTTGATTCAGTACCAGCCTTTGAAGTGAACCTCCCACAGATCATTTTCATCTCTCCATTCTCATCTCTGATGTCGTTCTTCAGTCTGAATATGAAACTTCAGGCACGACAGTAAATCGTCCTTGTTTTTAATCAATAACTAATCAAGTTAAAATGAGGTTTTTCTGCAGTTCCTTCTGTGAGGGCTTTGATCTATGAGGATATGCATTGATCTTCAAGGTCGTGCTTTGATCTGTGAAGATGTGCTTTGATCTGTGTGTCGTCTTTCTGTCTTTTGCGTTTTGAAGAGGAAAAGTCGTGTTTCTGTTCACCACCATGCTCGCCATGGTGACATTTATTCCTTATTTTACGATAGAACATCAGCAACTCGTCTCTTGTGATGTTTAGGGACAGTTTTTGTTCTTAAAATGAGGCATTCACGTCAAGTTGTTCATATTTAGGACGCTTTTGTAAACATTTCTTAGACGATGACAGAATTCTTTAAAAACATTTGGAATTATGTCTCCAAATATTAATAATTTTTGGACAGATTAAAATCACAAGTGTGTGTTTTAGCCACTTAATCCCACATTTTATAAAAGTGTTGGTAGCTTTAGCTCTACCGAACATCGTCCCTCATTTATCTGCCCTTGATCAAAGTTTTGTCTGTTTTTGTGTGTTGTAGTCGTTGGAGAATATCTGATCATGTGCAGCAGCATAAAATGTGTTAATCCTGGATTTCTCCTCCAATTCAGAAGCCTGAAATTACAACTGGATTTTAACCTGGTGTCGTTCTTTCTTTCCATCTGTCAAGTGATTGTTAATAAAAAAAAAACCCTTTGAAAAACAAAAGCGATGACTGGTGTGATTGCTGTTTCACACTCACCTGAAGCTTTTCTCCTCGAACTAGTGCAGCTACTGTAACACACGCTTAATCCTGTGACAAGGTTTTAATTCGTAATCCAGACCGAGCCTGGTCGTGAAGGTGGAAAAGAATCTTTTCGACACCCTTTTCTCTTTTCAACCACCAGTAAAACTGCCGTCACCCCTCTGAGCTGTAATTGTCTTAGCCTTTGTTAGTCAGGCGCAACTTCCATTATCACTGATTTGTGGATTAACGGGCATCAAGGACACTTTTTAACCGATTGGAATAAAGTGAGTCCAATCAGAAGAACGCCTGCGCTCCTCCAGATGGTCCCTGTTGATCCTGATCGCACACAAGACCTCAGATTATCGTCTCCCTTTAAACTATGAATATGCTTTCACAGCAAGACCTGGTTTACTTTCCTTCTCCGACTTTTACGTAATCTGTTGTGTAATTCAGCCGTTTAATTTGCATTTTCAATTACTTTGCCCACAGTAACCCTGACAGGCCTGATGAGCTCACAGGCCACCGTATCCTCCCTCTCCTCCCACTGATTATTGACATAATCTCCTTCTCAGCATCTGTCTTACATGCCAGAGTTTGTTCCATCGCTCATTCTTTTAAGTTATTTTACGGATGAACGTGAACGAGAAGAGAAATATGACAGCGAGGCTTCGTTGATGACCAATAATTGTGTTTTACTTCTTTTTAATTCGCATCCTGAAATCATTTACTCCATGTCCTCTGGAGCCGATCTCCAAAAGTAAAGATATTTTCTTTAAAAATGCCATTTGTTAAATGACCAGAGTCAGTATCACGAAATCAAAAAGCTATAAAGTCAATAATTTGCCAATATTAAATCTGTATTCAACAGTTCTGTTTCTAGACAAGCATGAAAACATTCGACACTAAGACCTAAAATAAAACTGTGAACCAGCGAGCCGAGCACTTTATATGGTCTCTTTCTGGGTTGGGATTATCGATGACATGCAACAGGACAAGAGGACCAGTCAGCAGGGACCAGCAGGAGCCTGAAGGCCCCAGCACCAACGTCCTGCTTCAGGAACCAGAGGAGCCCCTCAGGGGTCCTGGCTCCTGGGCTTCTGTGACCGGGTCAACGAGGCCTTTTTACAACGTCCACTCCACGATGTCGCGTCTGTGATGAGTAAACAAGCATGTTGACGCACGGGGCTGTGGCCTAGCGGCTATTATGGGATACGTGACCAGTATCTGGAGTTCAGTTCAGCACTGGTGGGGTGAGAAGTGGCCCGGCAGGAGGGGGGGGGGGGCGGCCGAGCCCGAGGTGGAGGTCAAGTCCTCGGACCCGTCGGGTCACACGTGCGGGGGGCGTCGGCCCTCTGGCCTCTCAGCAGAAGGAGTCCTCCCGCTCGTCCTGCAGGGTGTAATCGATCTCGTCCATCTCCCGCTCGCAGTCTTCGCAGCCCTCGGCGCCGCAGCCCTCCACCACCACCACGCCGCGGTGGTCCACCAGCCGGCCCGCCCCGCCCAGCGCTCCCATCGACCCCAGATCCATCCCCCCCCATCCCCCCTCCCACCCCGAACCCTCCCATCCCTCCGGGACCCATTCCCGGTACTCCCATCCCAACCCCCACCGCCCCCACCCCTCCCACCAGCAGCGCCCCTCCGGCGGCGCAGGTCAAGTGTCCGACCGCCGGCCCCGCCCCCCTGGGCCACAGCGGGTCGACCAGCGCCCCCTGCTGGCCGAGCTGGATCAGCTGGCTGACGGAGTAAACGCCCTCGCCGCCCGCCCGCACCACCTCCTCGTAGGAGGGGGCGCGGGCGGCGGCGCGGGCGTCCTCCAGCCTCAGCCGCGCCCTGTGCTTCATCTCGATGATGGTCTTGGTGTAGGAGTTGAGCGTGGCCACGGCGGCCGCCATGCAGCAGCTGAAGGACAGCCAGGCCATCCTGGAGGGGGGGGGGGGGCACGGTTACCGCGTCGCCAACGCCAAGCCTTAAACCTGAGGAGGGGGGGGGGCACTTACGCAAACGACCAGCCGTAGTCCCACGTCTGGGGCCTCCAGTCTTTGGGCCCGATGCTGACGGTCATCTGGAACACCGTGGTGTACATCATGTGCGCCACCATTCCCATCATGCCTTGGGAGAGGGGGGCGAAGAGGACAGCCCGGAGACGCGCCGGGGTCAGAGGGGTTCGCTTCCAGAGGCTCACGGGCAAAGCCCCGCCCCCTCTGCGCCGGCTCACCTGAGAGGACGGTGCACATGGCGGCGAAGGCGTTGATCTTGAGGGCGTTCATCTCCCTCTTGGCGCAGAGGCAGATGGCCTCCACCCACATGAGGAGGAAGCCCATGGCCAGGAGCCCGATGTACATGAACTCGCTGATGACGGAGAGCCACAGGACGCCTGGAAGAGGACACACGACACGTTGGACGGCGCCCACTCCTCCCCCGCCCCCCCCGGATTGTCCCACGCCGACCTTGCGTCTCCCCGGGCGTCAGCTCGATGAAGCTGCGACACTTCTCCTCCTGGTCGTTGCCTGAAACAGAACCAGAACTCTCAGTCCTGCTCCCACGTTTTAGGTGACGCCAGAGCTCCGAGTCCGGAACGCCGTAATCTCCCGCAAATCAATGCTGCGAATAATCGGGACAAATCCCGAAACCAAAGCGGGTTTAAGCTTCACCTCAGCTCAAGTTGCACATTTGATGGCAGATTTACGTGGATCAGCTGGGACGCTGCTTTCATTTGCTGCCTGTGTAATATCCCTCTATAGGGGGGTATGGGGGGTGTGTGTGGGGGGGGTATGGGGGTGTGTGGGGGTATGGGGGTGTGTGTGTGGGGGGTATGTGTTTGGGGGGGTATGTGTTTGGGGGGGTATGGGGGTGTGTGTGTGGGGGGGTATGTGTTTGGGGGGTATGGGGGGCTGTGTGTGTGGGGGGGTTATGGGGTGTGTGTGTGGGGGTATGGAGGGTGTGTGTGTGGGGGGTGGGTGTGTGGGGGGTATGGGTGTGTGTGTGTGGGGGGGGGTGTGTGTGTGGGGGGGGTATGGAGGGTGTGTGTGGGGGGTATGGGGCGTGTGTGTGGGGGGTATGGGGGTGTGTGTGTGGGGGTGTGTGTGTGGGGGGTGTGGGTGTGTGTGTGTGGGGGATGGGGGTGTGTGTGTGTGTGTGTGGGGGGGGTATGGGGGTGTGTGTGTGGGGGGTATGGGGGTGTGTGGGGGTGTGTGTGTGGGGGTGTGGGGGTGTGGTGTGTGTGTGTGGGGGTATGGGGGTGTGTGTGTGTGTGTGGGGGTATGGGGGTGTGTGTGTGTGTGTGGGGGGTATGGGGGGGTGTGTGTGGGGGGTATGGGGGTGTGGGGGTGTGTGGGGGTATGGGGGTGTGTGTGTGTGTGTGTGGGGGGTATGGGGGGGTGTGTGGGGGGCGTGGAGCCCGACTGGTGCTCGGACCTTCGTTGTGCTTCTCGCAGGAGAGCCAGAAGCCGGTGTGGAAGTAGCGCAGCATGTACTTGTCCTCGCCCGTCTCCCAGATGTACTGGACGGCGTTGGCCAGCTGCTTCCTCCTGATCCTCGCCAGCTCCTCCTTCTGCAGCGGGGACAGCGTCACGTTGGAGGCCGGGCCCCTGGGGTCCGGGGTGGGGGCCTCTGGGCCGCAGAACACACACACACACACACACACGGGTCACAAACTCCCCCTTCGCCCCAGAATGAGACGGACCCCCCCAAGGACCGAAGCCTTGGTGGTTTAAGGCGACCGTGCAGGGAAGGTGGCGTTGCCCGCGGCAACGGGGGCCTGCAGCCTCACCTGTGGTGTACGGCTGGCTGTTGTTCTGGCCGCAGTTCTTCATCTTGACGGGCGACAGGCACAGGGGCTTGACCACCTTGTGCGTGCCCTCGCACCAGTACGAGGTGCAGAAGGCCGACACGGACAGCGTGAGCGCCAGCGAGGTCAGCGACAGCGACAGCAGCGAGCGGTTGCGCCGCGACATTTTCTCCAGCATGGCTGCGTCGGGGCCACACAGGTGAGGCGGGGGGGGGCTCAGGAAGACCCCCGCCGGCCAATCAGAGCGAGGATCACAGCGGAGGGGTCCGGGTTGAGCGTGGTGGGTGGCGGTGGCGAGTGAGGCTGACGCATGAGCGGCGGCGAAGCGAAACGGGGATTAGACATGTGGAACAAAGGTCAGGAGGGAGTGTGACAAAGGGACGCAAGAGGGGCCGGGCCTGGGGGGGGGGAGCCCCAACGACTTCTGCGTCCTTATTGATGTTTAATCGCCTCCGGGGAGCGAGGACAGATGTGCGGGCCAGAGGTTGCGGGACAAACTCCGTCTCCCTCAGATCGACACCGGCGAGCGTTCCTTGGCGCTGACCTCGCGGCCGACCCCGATTCCGGACCCCGTCCCCGCCTCCCGACGCTCAAATCCATATTCGTGGGGGCATCCCGCCGTGGGCGCGCGGGCGGAGATCATGGCTTAAATCTTATCCTGCAGATTGTGAAACCAATCAGCGGCGCCGGGGGCACGTCCCGCTCCTCGACCTGCTCCTCCTGCTCCTCCCCGAGGGATTGAGTCGGAGAAAGTGATTAGTGCGTCCACTCAGGCCTACCTCCGGGCCTGTTAATCTGCACTAAGCCTGCAGGGTTAGGTGGATGAGTTTAACGCCGGCTGACTCGTGCCATTGCCGTCCACCTAAATGTAAAGAGCAGAGAGAACACTGGATTAGCCGTGCACAACACAACCTTTTGTCTTGTCCTCTTGTTATTTTTTTATGCACAACATTTTCTTCCCGATGGGCCTGTAAAATTAAAAGCGGAGTAGATTTGTTGCTTTGTTCTTCAGCTTCATTTGTGTTCGAGAACCTGGTGGCTGGTTGCGGTAGCACAACAAGCCCCCCCCTCATAAAGATCTCCGCTCTTCGTGGTGTCGTTTCTCCTCACGCGTTTGTGTTCGATTTTAAAAGAGGGACCAGGCGTCACCCTGACAGCGAAGGGCTCTCCTTCCTGGTCCAGGTCCTTCTCTCGTCATGAGAGGGTGTTGATGAAGAAGATTCGGCCACCAGGGGGGCAGCATGATTCTTGCTTTTAGTTTGGACTCACGGAGTTCTTGTACGGTTGTCAGGATCTGTTGTACTTTGATGTTTAAAGATGATCAAGAGGTTCTGCGCCCAAAGTCTCAGGTCCATTTTCTGGAAGTGTAATCCAAACGTGTGTTTACCCAGAGGTTCATCGGTCTGCTTCGTCCGTTGGCATCATTTAAAGTCACTCAGGCATTTTGTTGATTCCCGGTTTACTCCTCCGCCCCGCCTTAGCCGAGACCTCCTCGGTCTCAAACACGCAGCCGTCGTCAGAGCGATCAAAACAACGAAGGAGCGGTTGTACTCACCCTGCCCGGGGTCCCAGTCAGGCTCCTCACACTCAGACCCGCGCTCCTCTGCTCTTCTTCATCACGCTCTCCTCTTTATTCTTGCTTGAGTTTCCATCAGAAACCCACCCAGATTTCGCTCTAATCCCCTCAAGCCCATCTGTTACTTTCCCTCCCCTTTGGTCACTATACTGTCTCAATCGGTCCGGCTCTACGCCTCTTTTCTTCATCTCCTCACTCCTCGCTGGTGACCCTCCAGACCTTTGGTCCTATAGTGATTAGTGCAGCAGGAACGTATACGACAGCTGCGATCGCCACGTCGCACCAGCCCAAACTTCTTACCCGAACAGCTGGAGCGCGCTCACAGATGTGGACCTCATCTACTCTCATTACTTTGGTCTGAAGTGGTGGAATGGAGAACATTTAGTCCCACCCTTTTTTTTAAACAGCTTCAGCTACTCTGAAAGTGACTCTTCTTCTGTTTTGGACTCCTGCAGCACACAGAAGATGGATGGATCAATGGGGGGGGGGTGTTACCACCTGCTGGGTCATAAAACAAACGGTTGCTCATCAATCAATGTTGATTGGTTTGATTCATTACACCTGCACAGGTAAGGGGCGGGGCAGCAGGGGGGCGACCCTGGGTCAGATCATGCTCTAAAACCTTCACTTCCTCGGCTCTTTGATGTTTCCAGAGGCGGCCCGAGGGCTGATGTTGATTAACGTTCCAAATCCTCGATGGGCCCGTTTTCCTTTTTTAGACAGTAAGCTGTCTCCTAATGGATGAATGGGGCAATTCGCCTCGGCAGGCAATCATTTTCTCTTTTTAATCATCAAATGCCGCCTGGATCCTCCGCCGAGTACAACCCCATCAACACATCAAAGACACAGAAAAGGAAAAGCCTAAAAAGAGCGTCACGCTCAAAGGCGAGGGGACTCCTGAGGATGCTTCATGTCTGGAGAACGGTCAGAATATTCCAGTTCAGCAGCACAGGAGAGGAGAAGGAAGTGAATACGGGGAAAAATAGAAAAAGTTGAGAGCTGTTAAGTTGCTTTGATGTTTTTGTAAACAAATGTTAATTACTTAAAGTTAAAATAAAGTAAACTGGCTGAGGTTTAAGTGAGTTTTCTCACTTAAACGTCACTAAAGGAAATTCGTTTTTTGTTGTTTGTCGCCCCCTAATGGTGAAAGTGTGTCAGAGAAAACGAGATTAAAAGGACAAGTCTGACTCACTATAATATTTATTTTTCCAATGTACTTCATACTGTCACAGTTTACAACACAGCATTTAATACACAGCAAAATAAATGTCATACAAAGCCAAATGAGGGGAGAGAATCACGGGATCGGAACAGGTTCCACCGGTGTTCCACATCTGGCCCGCTGCCGTCTGCACGTTGAGAGGTTCACTAACTTAAGGTCCGATCACGCGCGCCCCGGAGGGAGGGAGGGCAGGAACACGAGCAAGGACGGGGATCCTCTCAGCATGCGCCTCCACGCCGGCCGGTGGCCGCGCGCTACCGTTTCCTGTCTGATGCCTGGAGGTCAAGGGAAGGTCGAACCTACGACTACAGCGCTGACGGGGATGAAGGAGCCACTGGCGGGGCCTCAAGTGTGACGTCGTCACCGCCGCCGCCGACCCGGATTTGGCTCGTTTGTGCACCAATAAATAATCAGGCAATCAATAAATAGAGCAATAAATAGTTACTGTAACACTCTGATATACAGCATAAGTCAAGGTTCGTCTGTGATTACGTCCAGTATTTACATCAACACAACACACACACACACACACACACTCTGCCTACAGCACAAACATGCACACGTGAGATGCTACAGTCACGTTTGTTCATCAATAAATCAACATTTGCGCGCGCACACACTCGTCTGAAAGGTTGTGCGTTTCTTCCTGCGTTATTCATAAAACAGGAAGACATCTGAGCCTCAGGTGGAGTTCTGGTCCAAATACACGCAGGAGCTTTAGTCAAGTAGCACGAGCGTCCACGTTCCTCGGACTCGTTTGGGCTGGAAGGACGAGGGGAGCTAAACGCCAACGCGTCTAAATAGCGCGACTACGTCTTTATTTGTCGCAACAGGAAGGGATTGTTGTGTTCGCCAACTGAGAGCGTCCGTCCAGGCCTGGGAGGCTTCATCAAAGGAACCCACGAGGACGCTTCTTTGAGGACCCCTCCCACAGACCGGGGGACGTACCGAGACACCGGTGGTGTTTGCGGCCCAGAATGATTCCTTACTGGGGAAACTGGAGTTTAACAGAGGCGGGCCAGCCTGTTTTCAAAGCACCTGAAATTAGGCGGAGCTGAGAACAAGGAGATCAAAGAGAAACAGATCATAGCAGAGGGAAGAGTGAGAAGCTTCAGTTATCCGCTGGTTTAAACACTAAAAGAGGAGATCAATAATCCTCTCTCTCACACGCACACACGCTCACACACACGCTGAATGTCTACTCACTACACTAAGACCATGTGATTGGACTACTCAGGCAGAACACATAATCACAATAAGCTTTCCCATCAAACAAACTGGTTGTAGTGGATCAAAGCGAATCTCCAGAAGCCAGTTAATAATTTTTAAAGTCTCTTTCATCTTCCAGGCTTTGATTTTGATCCATGTGTCCATCCATCTGTTTGAGCCCCACACACACACACGCACACACACACACACCAATGGCTCGTGTTTTGGGCACTCGGTGTTAGAAGAAAATAGAACATCCCAGTCAGCGTGTGGTTCTTCCACCGAGCCCAGAAACAAAGCAGTCTTTCTGTATCTCCTCCTCCTCCGATAAATCGAGGTCCGGTCCGGATCTAAAAGGTGTTTCCTGTCCCAGACCACAGTGGAACAGAGATCAGATCAGTGTCTTCGGTGACCGAGCAGATGGAGCGTCAGCTCAGAGACGTACCTGTTTCATCGTTGGCGGTGGCGCTCGGCGCTCCCCAAGGGTCGTCTTTTTTTGAGCCGTCACCGAAAGGGTCAGACGTGGAGGAGTCTGTAGGTGGCGCGGGTGAACCCCACGCGTCGTCCGTGTTCACCGGAGCTGCGGCTACACCAGAATACAACATAGGTTTAACAAACGTTCAAGTGACCTTTACCACGGAGATCAAAGGGATCAAGGGCATCAAAGGTAAGTACCGTATATTTACTGAACTGGCCTTACCCGGAGCTCCCCATGGATCACTGTCTGGTTTGGATCCATCCCCAAAACCATCGGTGCTCTCAACAGGTGAGGAGATGGTTGCCCCGTCTCCCCAGGGATCTGATCCGGTGGCTGGAGGAGAGCTGGTAGGGGCTCCCCAAGCATCCGAACTGGCCTGGGGCGAAGTCACAGCAGGGGCGCTGAAAGGGTCAGCCGTAGCCTCTTTTGGTGATGCGAAGGGGTCCTCTTTAGGCGCCATATCTTCTTTGAGTGGGGACGTAAAAGGGTCGTCTTTAGATGTTGGTGCCGCAAATGGGTCTTCTTCAGGACTTTTTAGGTCTTCTTCTGCTGATGATGGCTCAATTAAGGGATCATCTTTAGGGGTACTAAACGCATCATCTTTAGGGGTATTGAAGGGATCATCTTTAGGGGTATTGAAAGGATCATCTTTAGGGGTACTAAATGCATCGTCTTTAGGGGTATTGAAAGGATCATCTTTAGGTGTATTGAATGGATCGTCTTTAGGGGCATTGAAGGGATCGTCTTTAGGGGTATTGAAGGGGTCATCTTTTGGGGCATTGAAGGGATCGTCTTTAGGGGCATTGAAGGGATCGTCTTTAGGGGTACTAAATGCATCATCTTTAGGGGTATTGAATGGATCATCTTTAGGGGTACTAAATGCATCATCTTTAGGGGTTATGAAGGGATCGTCTTTAGGGGCATTGAAGGGATCATCTTTAGGGGTATTGAATGGATCGTCTTTAGGGGCATTGAAGGGGTCATCTTTAGGGGTATTGAAGGGGTCATCTTTAGGGGCATTGAAGGGGTCATCTTTTGGGGCATTGAAGGGATCATCTTTAGGGGCATTGAAGGGGTCATCTTTTGGGGCATTGAAGGGGTCATCTTTGGGTGTGTTAAATGGATCATCCTTTGGGGTACTGAATGCCTCATCTTTAGGGGCTCTAAATGGATCTTCTGTTTTGTCTGGTGCCCCGAATGCATCACTTGAGGCTTTGAAGGGATCATCTTTTGGAGCACTGAAAGGGTCGTCTTTTGTTTTGCTGAACGGATCACGTTGATCTGCTGGCGCCTGAAAAGCATCTTCTCCGTTCTTTGGTGGGACAAAAGGCTCTTCAGCGTCCGGCGAACCTTCCTTAGATTTAGATCCGGATACGGCTTCGGTAGGCGTGTCAGGCGTTCCCCAGGGACCAGTGGCCTCTTTTGGTTTTACGGGAACGCCCCATGCATCCAATTCCACCTCCTCCTCCTCAGCCCCCCACGCACCACCTTCCACGTTATTGGCTTTGCCTGCATCCTCCCATTTCAGCTCATCTTCACTCAGCTTGGCCTAAAAGGGTCAGAGCAGCACAGAAAGAAATAAATCTGTCGAGGTCTTCCTTTGGTGGAGCAGAGCCGTTGGGCGCTCACCCTCCGCTCCACTTCCTTCTTCTCGGCTTCCTGTTTGAGGCGCTCCTCTTTGCGGGCGGCGAAGGACGCCGTCAGGTCGGCCACCGACGGTATGTTGTCCAGAGACGGAAGTCCCATTGCCCCGGCAACGTAGCAGGGCTTGTAGGTGGGGTCCTTGACGGTGTCTTCAGACGCGGCTGGTTTAAAAGGGGACGTTTAAATAGATCAAAGACAACAGCGACAGCAGCGGTAGAAGCTCAAACACTGACCACCAGAGCTTTTAGAGGTCTTCTCTCTGGTCTTCACAGCAAAGTCCCTCTCCTCCTTCAGCTTGTCGTCGTCCTCCATGAGGACCAGGACCACCTTGGCCTTGTCTCTCACATTTGCACCCTGGGAATTATTTAACGAAATCAGACGATTCCAAGATTTCGGAGACTCGTTAGAGGTCCAATAAAACTGGGATAAAAGGCCTCACCTGGTCTTTGCCGTCCTTTTCCACAAAGCGATATTCAGTGAGGGCCTTGACGATGTAGATGTTGTCTTTCATCTTCAGGAGCACGCGGTCGTCTCCGGTCTTCAGCAGGTACTCCAGCAGCGTCAGGGACTGGGGCGAGAACGGGGGACAATGAAGGCCGGCGCAGACACCCAGACGGACGCTGGGGCGCTTACGGACACCTTGTGGATGTGCCTCCAGTTCCTGTCGTCCTTCAGCCGCTTCCAGAGCATGGTCATGATCTCGTTGCAGGCCACCACGTTGTAGGTCAGGTCGGAGATGTCGGCCATCTGAGAGCTGGAGGGCCCCCATGGGTCATTAGATGTCGCTTCCCTCACCTGGATAGAAACACGAGTGAGCGATAACGATGAAAACCTTTAACTTGTACAGCGGTCCCTCGTTTATCGGGGGTTAAGTTCCAGAAAAAACCCGCGATAGATGAAATCCACGAAGTAAACATCTTTATATATATTTTTTTTTATTTATTATTTTACATGTTTTAAGGCTGTAAAACCCCTAAACACACACTTTTATACACTTTTCTCACAGGCTTTAACATTTTCTCACAGTTCTCTTATTTAAACACTTTCAAACTTCTTCCTCCTCCTTTTGGGTGAAACAACAGGTGCCTTTTCCCCTTTTGGGTTTTTTCAAGCCAAAAAAAACTTGGTTTAAACTTAAAACTTAAAAGCGTAATACTTAGTTTCGGGTAGGAAACATACAGCCCTTCAGTCACACTGCTGGATTGAACATGAACACGAACGTGTTCATACTGAACGCTGTAAAAAAAATCCGCGAAGCCACGAAAAGTGAACCGCGTTGTAGCGAGGGTTCACTCTAACAACATTTTACCCCTTGAAACGATCGAATAATTATACGTAACATATCTGAAATATACGTATTTAAGAACACCTTCTCTCCCTGGATTAAAAAATATTTTGGAATTTCAGAAGTTGTTGTGATTTTAGAGAATGTTCGTTCGACCTAAATCATTTTCGCCAATATTTAAAATAGTGAAATACAGGCGACATTACGATGTTGAAGACGATGAAGGTGCTGCTGAGGAGAGGGAGGAGGAGTCTCCGGCGTTCGTTACCTTGACCTCGGCCTCGGAGTAGTTCTGGACCAGGTTCTTCAGCTGCCGCCGGAGCATCGAGGGTGTCATGATGTCGGTGGGGTGGCGGGGGGGGTGGCGGGGGGACCACCACGACCTGGAGGACACCGACGATGAGACACCGACGATGAGACACCGACGATGAGACACCGACGATGAGACACCCAGGAGACGTTTACACATGATCAGCTTGAACCAGACACTTCAGACAGCACTGGTGACCTAGTAGATCTGGATCTAGTACTTGTCCTGGTTCAGAACCAGTAGTTCTAGTAGGTCTACTACTTTTTGTTAATCTAGTAGATCTAGTAGTGGATCTAGTACTTGTCCTGGTTCAGAACCAGTAGTTCTAGTAGGTCTACTACTTTTTGTTAATCTAGTAGATCTAGTAGTGGATCTAGTACTTGTCCTGGCCCAGAACCAGTGGGTCCAGTAGGTCCAGTAGTTCTTCCACAGATGTTTTAGATGTTAAAGAACAGTTTAGTTAGAGGACATCCTCCCTCTCCACCTCAGACTGATCTGGACTGGACCAGATCTGGTCAGGACCAGTCAGAACCACCAGCACCAGTCAGAACCACCAGGACCAGGACCAGTCAGGACCAGAACCAGGACCAGTCATAACCACCAGGACCAGTCAGAACCACCAGGACCAGGACCAGTCAGGACCAGAACCAGGACCAGTCAGAACCACCAGGACCAGGACCAGTCAGGACCAGAACCAGGACCAGTCAGAACCACCAGGACCAGGACCAGTCAGGACCAGAACCAGGACCAGTCAGAACCACCAGGACCAGTCAGAACCAGAACCAGGACCAGTCAGATCCACCAGGACCAGGACCAGTCAGGACCAGAACCAGGACCAGTCAGAACCACCAGGACCAGTCAGATCCACCAGGACCAGGACCAGTCAGGACCAGAACCAGGACCAGTCAGAACCACCAGAACCAGTCAGAACCACCAGGACCACTCAGATCCACCAGGACCAGGACCAGTCAGGACCAGAACCAGGACCAGTCAGAACCACCAGGACCAGTCAGATCCACCAGGACCAGGACCAGTCAGGACCAGAACCAGGACCAGTCAGAACCACCAGGACCAGTCAGATCCACCAGGACCAGAACCAGGACCAGTCAGATCCACCAGGACCAGGACCAGTCAGGACCAGAACCAGGACCAGTCGGATCCACCAGGACCAGAACCAGAACCAGGTCCAGACGCGTCTCCCCCGAGCTAGGCTAAGGTTAGCATGCTGGCTAAGCTAAGCTGAGGCTACTAAAAACACACTTCACGACCTGATGACGGATCTATCAAAGTGGGGGGGTCAGAGGGCCCCCCCCCGGAGAGAGCCTCTGCCGGGGGGGGCCGGAGGGCCGCCGGGGGGGGCCGGAGGTGTTCAGGACCACGGACAGAGACCCGCCGAGGGGGGGGCGGTCCGCGGGCCAGAGCCTCCGGGGGGGGACCCGGCCCCCACACGGGGACCCCTGCCGAGGTGGGGGGGGCACACACACACACACACGCACACACACACGCACACACACACGCACCCCCCCACCTCGGCCGGGAATGACGGGAAAGACACTCACCTCCTTAAATCCCAGGAATCCGACCAGGAGGCGACGGGAGCGATTTCCGCTTCCGGTCCTGGGAGGCCACGCCCACCCCCGATAACGTTAATACCTAAAAAAAAAATAAACATTTAAAATGTTTTTATCTCAACAAAGATGCGGGATTTATTTATATAAAAAAGGCGGTTAAACATAAATATGTGTATTGGTTTTAAAGTGACGTGATGATCGCAAACAGACCTAAACCTGTCCCCGTTCGATTTAAATTTTTTATTTTTTTTACATTTTATTTATTTTTTAAGATGATATCGACTAAACCGCACGACGGCTCGTCACGCACACGCACGCCCCCCCCGACGTGATGTTGGTCACCGTCTACCGCGTGACCTCGCGAGCGTCCGACCTCCCCCACAGGTGAAGGTGACCACGTGACCTGGGGAAGGGGCGGGGTTACTGGGAAGGCTGGGACGGTGAAGGTGTTGGTGGAAGGACACTGAGTCTGGACCAGCCAGGTAGAGGAGGATCAAAGAGGAGGTTTACAGATCAAGGAGGACGTTTACAGATCAAAGAGGAGGTTTACAGATCAAGGAGGACGTTTACAGATCAAAGAGGAGGTTTACAGATCAAGGAGGACGTTTACAGATCAAAGAGGAGGTTTACAGATCAAGGAGGACGTTTACAGATCAAACAGGAGGTCTACAGATCAAAGAGGTTTAAAGATCCAAGAGAAGGTCTACAGATCAAAGCAGAGGTTTACAGATCAAAGCGGAGGTTTACAGATCAAAGAGGAGGTCTACAGATCAAAGTGGGGGTTTACAGATCAAAGAGGAGGTTTACAGGTCAAAGAGGAGATCTACAGGTCAAAGAGGAGATTCACAGATCAAAGCGGAGGTTAATAGATCAAAGCGGAGGTTTACAGATCAAAGTGGAGGTTTACAGATCAAAGCGGACATGAAGGGAGGTGGTGGGAGAGAGGAGGATGAAGGAGAGAGGGTTAGAGGATGGCAGCTGGTCACCGTGGCAACCCCTGACGGGAAAAGGCCTTGAACAGCATCACGTCAACAGCACACAGATAAATGTGTGTTTTTGTCCAGTCGGGGGGAGTGTTTGATGTTGACATCAAAGGCCTTTATTCGCCAAACTGACGGACGTGTTGTGGGTGTGGCTTCATCCAGGTCGACTGGGGGTAGGGACGGCGGTCGACTGGGGACCCGATTGACCTTCAGGTGCAGAAAACCTAATGTGTGCGCGCCCTTGAGGGCGCCCACCTATCAGAAAACCTTATGTGTGTGCTCGTCTGCAGGTCGCAGCGCTTTCAGTTTGATTTCAACGTGGCTCTCCAGGAGCATTTCAGGTCAACCTGAACCTCAGTGGATAATCTGAGCGCCGCCCAGATTATTGGTAATGAATAAGTAACTATCAAAAACTTTTCATGAACCATATTAACATAATCTAGGATAAAAGACCATCATTATCTTCTTAAGCTTGTAAAATAGAGCAGCAATAAAGACTTTGGTTTCATTTAAAGTGATTTATGATGAAATTCTTTATTATTATTGTTGTGGTGGTTGTTTTTGTTGTTGTTGTTGAAGTGCAGTACCACACCACGAACAGCAGGTGGCGGTAATCGACCATTTATGTATTTTTCAATCACTTTTGTTGCGGCTGATTTCAGTGAAGATCTGAGTACATTTACTCAGTTTTTGGTGCTTGTATTTGTTTTTTTTCCCCAGTTAATCTCAGAATAGCACAACTGATTAGGATTAAGTGGCAGTTAAGAGATGCGTGAATCTGAAAATGTGCTAAAAACCACGTTCGTGTTTGTTTCATCCGCTGTGCGGTCGCGCCTCTGACCTCGATGCTGCAGGCTTCCCTGAAATCACGGTTATATCCGAAGTGGGTCATTTCCTGAACGAAAGGTGTTAATGGTTTTTCTCGTCGTCTTCAGGTGGGTGAAACAGGAAAATGAAATCAGAACAACGGCACAGCCGGAGCTGGGCTTCAGAGAGGGACGGACCATCACACTTCACCTCGGGGAAGGAAAGTATCACAAAAACGTGATTTACTGAGTCACCTGTGAACTTCTGATGATTCTTGAGCCAGGTAAGAGGGGGACAAGCCCCGCCCCCACAGCCCCACCCCCAGGGAGTAGGTTAGCCCCACCTCCATCCTCCAAATTGTCCAATCACAGCATAGCGCCCCAGACGGGAGGCCCGACGGCGGGTCGGTCATTTCGTCTTCGTCTGTCGTCCCCGTCCGCTAAAGGTTTAACGCGATCTCCCTGACAGCAGGAGCGGTCCAGGAAAACCGGGTCGGATCTCCAGGGCGACTTCTCGGCTCGGTTTGGATCGTAGGAACTTATTCGATGAGAAGAAAACGTGGAGACGACCCCCCCACCACAGTTTTGTTTCCTTTCTCGTGCTTCCACCGCCGCCAGCGTGACCTCAGGATCTCGGAAACTGGATCCAGTTTTGAGCCGTCGAACGTTTAGCGTTGACGTTTCGTCCCCGTCTCGCATGCATCCGCATCGGACACGTCGAGGTTACCCCGACGCGCTGAGGTGGAAGCAGCGGTGTGGCGACAACGATCGTTTTCTTTTTTCCCGCTCTTTCGCCGTCTCGGTGGGATCGAATCGACCCGTTACACTTCACGTCGCGGCAGCGCCCCCCGCAGGCAGCGCCGGGTACCACAGCTCTTAAACACTAATCTGCAACACGCGTCTTTAAATCAACCGTGGATGTCAAAACATCGGAATGTTTGTTTTCCATGTCAGATCACATTAGAGCTGCTGGAAGCGGCTTGTAAATGATATTTTAAATAAAACTAAAGTGATATCATGATATCACCGCGACCACTAAAAGAGCAAAGTGTGTGTTGTTTTGTTCGCTGAGACTCTCAGAGTGTTTACGTCTGAACGGTAAAGTCATTTATTTGGAGCATCGGATTGACGTCACGTCCCCTCCACTCTTGAGCTTGGCCTCGTTTCAGCCCACTCTGGCTGACTCCTCACCCGCCTTCACGCTTCGCGCGGCCGATCTCCGCGGAAGAAAGTCCAAACAGCCGAGAGGCGAACGCACGCGGTTGTTTTATTACACCAGGCGAGTGCGTGTGAGCGCCGGGAAAAGGTTGTTTGTGGAATTCCCCGAGCCAAAAATGCCTCCGTTTTGCGCTTTTCACGTGCGTCTCGTAACCATCGCTGACGCTTCTGTGATAACGAATCACTTTCAGATCCAGAAAAGTCTTTCAAGTCTTGAGGGGAAGTTAAAATAAACCTTGACTCACGTCTTTCTTTGCGTAAACGCGACTAGAAATGACTTTAACTGTCACGACAGGACTGAGTGAAGAGGGGGTCCGTCCTGGTCGACGGTGGTTGTGGGGATCCTCTCGATGTGCCCCCCTTCCCCATCACCCCCCCCGGCGGGAACGGCGTCCGTGTCGGTGTCGTGTCCGTCAGCCGGGCTGATGAGCTGCCTGACACTTTTACAGGACGTAAAGCAGGCGGCTCAGGCTAATCCCTGGATGGCCCCCGCATCCGCACCAGCGCTCCATATAGATGCTCTGGCACCGCCGAGGGATTCCGCTCCCAATTCCGTTGATTACAACGTCGGCGTTCGCCCCAGACGAGCACCTCCCGGTCCCGCCGAGGCGTTAAACTCAAACTCTGACACCACGGGACGTCGGACCCCAAAGAATCCGGCCTGCGCGTCCAATAAAAGCCGCCGCTGTCACTCATCGTGGTGACCTCAGCCACCCGATCTCCCCTCTTGTCGCCTTCCTTTAGTTTCGCACGCCCGCCGATGCGCAGCCTAAACGGACGCAGGCTCGCACGCAGGCATGCGCGCTGGCATACTGAGGACGCGCGGCCTTAGCAGGACGTATCGGGTTAAATGTCAGAGGAGAAGTTTGGATTGGAATGGAGTGGGCTCCGGGGCCCGCCGCCCAAATACGAGGCTCAAGGCACGCCGTCCTCTCCGGAGGAAACTCGCCCGCGGGTCGGTGTCAAAGAGAGAGAGCGGGGGGTCGAAGGGGAAAGGTCAAAGTCGCTCATTATCGACTTTGAACTTGTCAGAGAAACCTGAACCAGCGCCTAAACGGGAGATTTAAGGGGAGTCGAGTTCGGCTCAGGGGCGGAGTCGTCTCTTCCTTTTATACGCCGGCGCTTCCTTTTCCGTACTCGAGAGAGGGTCAGAGGCGAAACGAAGCGGCTAGGCAGCCGCCGGGCACTCGGCAGTCGCTGCCGAACCATCTCTCAGGAATCGCCGGCGACTCTCCTGTCCCAGCGGGAGTCAGTATCGGGCTAGCACAGACATTTTATTTCACTCTGCTGGAGCTACAGAAGCATGAGAATCACATTTCTCGTCGGTCCGTCCCAGTTGCCTCATTCAACGACACGCTGTTGGCATAGCAACCAGGGGCGAAGGGGTACAGTCTTCTAGCAGCGCTCACAGGTTCGAGTTTTGCCCGTAAACGTGTAAAGTCAGTGGGGGCCGCTAGGGGGCGACAGAGAGGGTGTGTTCTAGGGTTTCGCCTACGTCGTCTGTCTACACTTGGGTTTACGTTGCAGCGTGACCCATTTTCCTTCCCCTCCTCAACCCTCCGTTTCCTTGACGGCCCTTTTCCCGCGACTCTTCCTTCTCTGCTCGTCCAATCGGGCCCGCTCCCCCTCCGTGAGCCAGTCCCCGCCGAGGTAGCTCAGCCCGTCCTCCGGGCGGCCGCGCCGTTGGGGCCTGGGATTGAGCAGCGCCTGGAAGAAGGCGTGGGCCAGCGGGGTGAAGCACGCAAACTGGGGCGCCGCGGGAGCGCGACCCCCTTTCTCGTATCCCGCGTCCATCAAATCAAGGGCATCCTGTCGGCGCTCCTCGGGGGGCTCCGCCCACACACCCGCCTCCCCGATGCCGCCTGTCGAGCTCTTAAACCACTCGATGTACTTCTGATATGCGAGGCAGTCCCTGGAGGTCTGAGCCCAGGGGTGGGCGCCGGTGAGCATGGCGTAGGTCAAGATTCCCAGAGCCCAGCTGTCCGTGCTGGGCTCCACCAAAACCCAAACTCTTGACTTGCTTGGCGCCCCTCCGTCCTCGTTTCCACGAGCGACCTCGGCCTCGGGGGTGCAGTAAGGCGAGCTGTACCAGACCTCGGGGACCCTGGTGCCCCTGGCCTTCACCTGGAGTGGAGGTTCCACACACACAAAAAACAAAAAAATCAAAGAGTTTGTAGTTAAGCGATGCCTTAACGGCATTCGACACCAACCATGCCGTAGTCTCCCAGCTTGACCCAACGGCAGGCGGCGTCGCACAGGAAGACGTTCTCCGGTTTGAGATCTCTGTGGACGAAGCCGAGGGAATGCAGGTGGGACAGAGCGCCAGAGAGCTGAGCGACCACCCGCTGGCAGCAGTCCTCCTCCATGCCAACCTGGGGACAGTGCAAGGACACGATCCAGGGGTATCCAGAGACACCCCGCCCTCATACGCCCAACCAAATTAAGACGTTTGTTGTGGAAATCAACTAATATTGTCACACTGGGCCACCTTAAACTTCTCATCTCTGCTGGTTTATGCTCATTTTTGACTATTTAAGGGTTCTGAATTCACTATCCCAACACTGATCCAGGAATTAGTCCGGCCCCCACATCGGTAAGTGAAGACTTTCTTGATGATATCTGACCCTGTACCTCTGGCACGATAACGTCGTAGAGGTCGCCAAAGAGGCCCGCTTGCTGGGCGAAAATGTAGTGTGAAGGCGTGAAGTAGGCGATTCCCAGCGCGCTGGTCAGAGACGGGTGGGAGCAGAAGGACAGGGAGAAGTTGTACTCCTTCAGGAAGGAGAAAAGCGAGGTGGACTCCCGGGGGAAGAACTTCAGGGCCATCGGGGTACCTGGAGGACGCAAGAGAGCGTTACTGCTGCAGGGGTCAGGCAGCCCGCGGGCCCCCTGGTGCCCCCGGCCTCGCCACCTCTCTTCCTGTGAACCGCCAGCATGACCCTGCCGTACGAGCCTTCGCCCAGGAGCTTCAGGACCTTGAAGTGTTCCGCCGTGTTCATGGCGGTCAGGGCCTGAGCCGTCAGGTGACACATCTCCTCCAGGAGCCCGGCGGCCGCCTGCGGACACACGAGGACAGGGGGGCTGCTGAATCCTCTCTCCGACGGGCGGGAAAACCGCAGACCTGGAACCTGCCGCGGCATCGAGGGACGCTATTTTTGGTGTCAGAGCGATGACACAATTACAGCGCCCGGCCCATAAAGTGCAGACGTGCGGTCGGGGCGTCGTAAATCATGTCCGCGTGACGCCACCTGTCATCGAACGCGTGTTCGGCCGCGTTGGGGACGGACCGCGGCCCCCCCTTGAATGTTCGTTTTCCAGTTTGAGGGAACTTCAGGTCCAGGCGGGATGAATGAGCCTTGGACTGGAGAGTGCGGCTCCATGGAGATGTTTGGAACGCAGCGCAACTGTTGCAGTAATTTCTGTCATCATGGAAATGCTGCAACCCTGATCCTCTGGTATAAACATGTCTGTTAATAGCTGCCTGATATCCTTTACTTGACACACAGACCCCATACACACACACCCTTGGGCTATGTAATAGTCCCCCTCCAGAAACCTCACTAACACAAACCCAACTTTGATCTTAAACTTGGCCTTGTGAATCTGGCCAAAGCGTCCTCACTTCTCAAGAACGTCCTCGTGTTGCAGGTTAAATTCGTACCTTTGGTCCTTGCAATTTACAAGAATGCACACGCACACACGCGTGTGCACGCAGGCCTGTTTTGTCTGAGGAAACGTTGACGTTTCCACCACAGCTGACCTGAGCTGATATTTGGTGTCACTGCTCAGACTCCAGACATACCTGAGGGAACTCATTAGGGCTCATTAGGGAACATCTCGGAGCCATGAATGTGCTGCATGTGGATGCTGAGAATTCCTGTAGAGGCCTCATTCACACCAACAAACAAGCATTCAGGTGCTCCTTTTACAAGTAATATTAAACAAACAAACCCCTTTTCCTACGCACAACATTCAGGTTGTGATCTACAGTCTCCCCTGTTCAGGTGATGTCTGGATGGTTGAGGTCTTGGGCTCATTTTTTCCCTCTCTGGATCAGAGGTGTTTTTGTAGAACAAACTATTTTTGCACTAAGATGCAGCGTTATAACATACCTGCTGTTATAAAAAAAAAAAAACTCAGGTTGAACCCAAAATGAGATTCTTTTTACCTTTTAAGTTGTTAAAACTAAACCGGTCTTCGTTATTTTCGGTGGTTGCTCATTCCAAACAGGAGATGCTGAAGCTGACAGCAATATATGACGTGTTAATTAGTCATAATCAAGTAAATATTTGAAATTCGATGTCTTATAACAGACATAATAATGTGTAAATAGAGCAACAGCTGGACCTTACATAACACACACACACACACACACACACACACACACGGTGAGCCTGTGTGGACCACCAGAATCATTCTACTAGTGAAGTGGGGACATTCTGTCTGGTCCTCAAACTGTTTGAGGGTTAAACCAAGGGTTTAAGTTTGAGGTTAGGATTGGGTCTAGAGTAGGATTAGGCTCGGGGGTTAGGGTCAGGGGCTGGGAGAAACATATGTCTATGAAAGTCCCCAGAAAGATAGAAATCCAAGGGTGTGTGTGCGAGAGAGAGAGAGAGACAAATGGGATGTCCTGTACATGAAAATAGATCTGGACCTGTCAACACTGGCACAATGAAATATGAGGAAAAACAAGAGCAGAGAAATGTCATATATAATATTATAGGTCACATGTGCGCAGGAGTCATTTCTAATCAATAATCAGAGTTGAGTGTTTTCAGGTTTTCACACATAAATGACCACCGGTATGTTTAACAAAACTACAGAGACTCTTCTGATTCTCCCCTGAGCTGATGAAGAACTCTCATTACGACCACGGTGATGCTTGCGTATTGACCCCTACTGTTTCCATAGCAACCCAACGAACGTGGAGTGGAGACTCACCGTCATTTTGCACCTTCTGCGACGTGGAGCTTCAGTGACGAGGGTCTGTGGTCGGCGTCTGCTGCAGCACTGCGCTACGCATGTTCAAGGTCCGGCGTGCTGTTAGGGGGTCTGCTGCAGCTCTAACCCCCCCTTTACCCCTCCCAAAACACACACACACACACACACACACACTCACACTGCAGCTCAGAGTGTCAGGCATGTGTGTGTGGGGGGGCATTCTGGCTCGTCATACATTTTAAATTCATATTTTTAGACCATCAACAGCTTCATTAGAGCGTCTGTCATGTTAGTTCTCACGTTTGATGATATTATAAATCCTAAATAGCAACTTTTTTCATCCTCTTAATTTTTAAGGCAGGAAAGGAGACGACATTCTGTGGTTGGGAGGTGGATGATGTTTGGGTGGACGATACTCAGCTCGAGTCTCCTCAGGGGAGCCGGTTTATTTGGGGCGCAGTGCTCCTCCGGGCCACCAGGGGGCGGCCTAGGCCGAGGCTGTGACCAGCACAGGTGATGGATGAGGTGAGGGGGGCATGGAGGACGGGCAGGTAAGCCGTCTCTGTCTCATTGGAAGCTGGATCCAGATTCACTCGTAGAGTGGTGGCGCTGCTGTCGCCCGTTACAGGCCTGGCGGGCCTCGCTACTCTTGTTACTGAAACTTGGGCTTAAAAGGATAAAGCGGGACAAAGATCAGGACACAATCTTGCTGTTTGCTCGATGGGTCCTGGCCGTTGTCGCTTCATCATTGTGCTTATTGTGTGTTTTATCTTTCTTATATATTTAATTAGTTTGGAGTTTTTTGAGTTTAGATTGGGGTTGGGATTAGGGAGTTGTTTCTGATGGTCCCCAGAAAGATAGAGAAGTGTGTATGTGTGTGTGTGTGTGTGCGATGGGCTTTGAGCTTTGATCTAAAACAAAGGGTTTTGATCTAAAACAGCCAACTAACTTGTTTAACCACTGCTGATACACCTGTACGCTGATACACCTGTACGCTGATACACCTGTACGCTGATACACCTGTACGCCGATACACCTGTACGATATATTGTTGCGATACATCGGGTCAAGATGTTCAAGACCGCCACGATGGAGAAACGCTTACAGAGCAGCCTGGTGGAGAACCGGAAGTTCTTCCAACAAGTGATCATCGGCTTCGAGGGCCGGATGAACAACATGCTGGACAACTTGCACAAGCGGATTCACGGGTCTTGGGATGGCGAGGGCGGCGGAAAGTCGCCTCGGCCGCACAAGGATCTGGAGGAAGAGGTGAGGCGGCTGACCGCCGTCAACGAGGGTCTGGAGCAGAGGGAGCGGTCTCTGGAGGAGGAGGTGCAGAAGCTGAAGAGGCCCCTGTTCAAGAGGAAGTTCAGGCTGGGACTGTGGAAGAAGCTCGTGCGGGCGCGGAGCCTCACGGAGGACTGCAGCGACGACTCCGCCGACTCCTCCCCGGACCCGGACGCCGTCAGGATGAGCACCAGCGCTCCCTCCCTGCTCACGCCGGAGGGGGGAACCTCCAGAGAATTCAGCTTCGAGGAGGCCGAGGGTCCCGGACGCCGCCGCCGGACGGACTCGCAGAGCGGAGACGAGGACGAGGACTTGCCTCGGAGCAGCAAACGCGGGAGGAGGACCAATGCCCAACTACGCGGCGATCCCGAGTTTTCCAAGTTCCTGCTAAAATGGCCTCTGGAGGGATCCACCTTAAAACCCGTCAGGAGGAATTAGAGGGGACGGGTAGTCATTAAAACATCTGTCTGAGTCGGTGGGACGCTCTATTCCTTTCTATTCTATTCCAATTTATTTTGTTCTATTATGTTCTAATCTATTCTATTCATTTCTATTCTGTTATTCTTTCTCTTCTGTTCTGTTCTTTTTTATCCTTTTCTATTCTGTTCTATTATTCTGTTCTATTCTGTTCTTTTCTATCCCTTTCTATTAAGTTCTAATTTATTCTATTGTATTCTCTATCTCTTCTATATCTCTTCTCTGCTCTCTTCTGTTCAATTTGCTTCTATTCATTTTAGTCTGTTCTTTTCTTTTCTATTCTACAATTTTATTTTGTTATATTCTTCTATTCTATAATTTTCTGATCTATTCTGATCTATTCGGTCCTATTCATTTTTAGTCTATCCTTTTCTATTCTATTCTATTCATCTCTATTCTACTATTTTCTTTTGTTCAATTATTCTATTCTATTCTTTTCTATTCCTTTCTATTATGTTCTAATGTCTGTAATGTATTGCAGTGGTCCCCAACCCCTGGGCCGGGGGCCAGTAACGGTCCGTGGATCATCTGGTACGGGGCCGCCAAGAAATAATCGATTATTTCAGTTGTGCTTATTATCTGAGTCTGAACAGTCTTTTATTTTGAAAAATGGCTGGATTCTCTCGGTTACATCTCGGTCACTTGAGCGCCGAAAGCATCAAAATGAGTAAAAAGCAGACGTGAAAAGTTTATTTTTAGATATGCAATATAAACAATCTATGTGTACCCCCCCACCCCAGTCCACGGTAAATTTATCAAGCACTGACCGGTCCGCTATGATAAGGTTGGGGACCGCTGATCTATTGTATTCGTTTCTATTCTGTTCTGTTCTATCTCTTTTGGTTCTTTGTTGGGGCACCAGCAGTATCTCTTCTCAGGTTATCAATCAAACTGACTTATCAGAGGGGTGTGTGTGTGTGTGGGGGGGGGCTGTGATCAATAAAGGGCGTCGCTGACAGAGACGCTCCTCGAGGCTGCCGTTGACCTCAGACCGTTGACCTTTGACCCGGGGGCTCCAGAGGTCAGAGAGGTTCTCATAAATGTATGTTGACGCGTCGACCTTTGACCCTCAACCCCCTCAACTGAGTTTATAGAACAAAGATCAAAGAAACGACCAAACTTCAAACAAGAATCACAGTTTATTCCGACCCAGCTGAAGGCGTCTTATCGACCCCAGGTCGGCGGCGCGGCGGACCGACTGCTCTAGTTATCGTCCGTCTTGCTCGTCCTCCTGACGGGTTTTAAGGTGGAACCCTCCGGAGGCCACTTCAGCAGGAACTTGGAAAACTCGGGATCGCTGCGTATCTCGGCCTCGGTCCTCCTGCGGGCGTAAGTCGCCGAGGCCCTGGGTGCGCCGGAGCTCCTCGTCTGCTCCTCGTCTCCGGTTTTCGGATCCTCCTTGATCGCCTCGCTCTTCCTCCACACGGGTTTTAAGGTGGAATCTTCCGGGGGCCATTTTAGCAGGAACTTGGAAAACACGGGATCGTTGCGTATCTCGGAATCGGTCCGCTTTCTGGATTTGACACTCCGAGCCCTTTCATCGTCCTCGTGTCTGCTCTGTTTCCGTTTCTCCATCCTGGTCGCGGTAACTCTGATGGTGTTGGATCATTTAAATCTAAGCAGACTCACAGTTATATATTATAGTAGCTTTCTTTATATCAAAGCCCTTTGGCTTTGATCAATGTTCAAAGACATACACACCATAAAGCATACTCATATTTCTATCTTTGTGGGGACACTCAGCAGCTCCGTACCCTAAACGACCCTGACTCCTTAATCCTAATGTTCATCTTAATCCTAATCGAAACAACAAAAAACAAACACACACGAACAATCAACAAACACCCTCAGACGCACCACCACACATTCTTTCACACAGCTTTACCATCTTAACCATCTTAACCACTTTAACCATCTTAACCATTTTAATCATCTTTACCATTTTAATCATCTTTACCATTTTAACCATCTTTACCATTTTAATAATCTTAACCACTTTAACCATCTTAACCATTTTAATCATCTTTATCATTTTAATCATCTTTACCATTTTAATAATCTTTATCATTTTAATCATCTTTATCATTTTAATCATCTTTACCATTTTAATAATCTTTATCATTTTAATCATCTTTACCATTTTAATACTCTTTATCATTTTAATCATCTTTACATTTTAATAATCTTTATCATTTTAATCATCTTTACCATTTTAATAATCTTTATCATTTTAATCATCTTTACCATTTTAATCATCTTTACCATTTTAATAATCTTAACCACTTTAACCATCTTAACCATTTTAACCATCTTTACCATCTTAACCATTTTAACCATCTTAACCATTTTAACCATTTTAACCATTTTAATCATTTTAACCATCTTAACCATTTTAATCATTTTAACCATTTTAATCATTTTAACCATCTTAACCATTTTAATCATCTAAACCATCTAAACCATCTTAACCATTATGCTAATATAGTTTTAGTCCACTGATTCCGAGGCCCTGGGCGGAAATCTGACATCTGATTAGACGAGTTCGCCCGCCCGTATAAACGTGGAGGAAGTGGAGCAGAGGAAGTCTGGGTTCACCGTTAGCTTCCTGTTAGTGTGAAGAGAATGCAGGCCGGGTCCAGCTTGTGTCCTCAAGTGCACGAGGGTTTATTACTGACTTTCAGCAAAACTTAAAAAAGTATAAATAGCACAAAAACAAGACGACACGTTAATATTATTAAATATTAAAATACAGTACAGTGCAAGGAGATGCCTGCATCTCGAGTGATGTTGTCAAATGCATATTAAAATATAAATAGCATCCCATTAGGTATAAAAACGTACAAAAATATAAATAGTTCCACATCTTGTAAACAGTCGCGAAGGGGCAAAGGCAACCAACCGTAGTACCTAAAAATACACAATTACTATAAATAAAACTCCCAGATGTGATCACGGCGCGTCTTCTGGGGACCACAAGGACACATCTGGACCTTTGAGACAACGGGCCCCCCCCCCCGGTCCGCCTCAGGCCTCAGCTGGAGCCTCAGTGCTTCGGGCATCTGGAGGAGCGCTGCAGGTACCGCAGCACCTGCCGGGACCAGTGGCAGAACATCTCCAGCTGGTTGGCGACCTCCACGGAGAACCGCAGCACGTCGAAGGTGGTGGAGGCCACGGGGAGGGAGGGCGAGGGCGAGGGCGAGGGCGAGGGCGAGGGCGAGGGCGAGGGCGAGGGCGAGAACGAGAACGAGGGCGAGGGCGAACGAGGGCGAGGGCGAGGACGAGGGCGAGGGCGAGGACGAGGACGACAGCGAGGGCGAGGGCGACAGCGAGGGCGAGGGCGAGGGCGCCTGAGGGACCTCCTCGTTCATCTGAGGGACCAAACACCAGAGTCAGAACATCGGCCCCCCCCCCGTCACTCTCGGACGCGGTCTCGTCACGGCGCCGTACCTGCTGGAGGGAGGCGGCGAGGAGGCCGGCGAGCCTCAGGAGGTGCGCGCCGCCGCTCGCCGCCGGCTGCGACGGCAGGCTGGCGTTGTCCCGAGCCGCTCTCAGCCAGTCCAGGTGGCGCCCGAGGGCCCGGGCGTGCAGGTAGAGCTGCGACAGAGACTCGTTCACCTGCAGGAGGAGGGAGGGGGGGGGGTCAATGAAGAAGAGGGCGCCGCCGCCGCCGCTGACGGGCTGAGGAGAAGGGAAGCTACCTGCAGGGATGAGAGGCGTTCAGCGCTGTGCTCCAGGGAGGGGAGGCTGTCCAGCCTGGTGTCCATACTGGTGAAGGTCACGACCTCTTCATCACTCTGAGCGAGGAGGAGAAACCAGTTAAATCAGCACGACCTCATCTTCCTGAAGCCCCGCCCCCTTTCCCCCCGAGGGTCTCACCAGGCCGTGCAGCTGGGGGGTCAGCCTCGTCAGCAGGGTCACCTGGTGGAACAAGGACCTGAAGGTCCTGCAGAGGTGGGGGCCGCCGGTCGGGAGGGGGGCCGAGGGGGCGAGCAGCTGAGCCAATAGGAGCAGGAGGAGGAGACGGGGGGCGGAGTCATCAATAACTGGGGGGGGCACACGAGAGAGAAGAACGTCAGTGTCATCTCCTCCTCTCCTCTCCTCTTTTCTCCTCCTCTCATCTCTCTTCTCCTCCTCATTTCCTCTCCTCTCCTCTCCTCTCCTCTCATCTCTTTCCTCTCCTCCTCTCCTCCCTCCTCTCTTCTCCTCTCTCCTCTCTCCTCTCTCTTCTCCTCTCTTCCTCTCCTCCCAGTTCTTTCCTCTCCTCTCCTCTCTCCTCTCTCCTCTCCTCTCCTCCTCCTCTCTCCTCTCCTCCTTTCCTCCTCTCCTCCTCTCCTCCCTCCTCTCCTCTCTCCTCTCTCCTCTCCTCCCTCCTCTCCTCCTCTCTCCTCTCCTCTCCTCCTCTCTCCTTCTCTCCTCCTCTCCTCCTCCTTTCCTCCTCCTCTCCTCCTCCTCTCCTCCTCCTCTCTCCTCCTCTCTCCTCTCTCCTCTCCTCCTCTCCTCTCCCTCTCCTCTCCTCTCCCCTCTCCTCTCCTCCTCCTCCTCCTCCTCTCCTCTCCTCTCCTCCTCTCTCCTTCTCTCCTCCTCTCCTCTCCTTTCCTCCTCTCCTCCTCCTCCTCTCCTCCTCCTCTCCCTCCTCTCTCCTCCCTCTCTCCTCTCTCCTCTCTCCTCTCCTCCTCTCCTCTCCCTCTCCTCTCCCCTCTCCTCCTCCTCCTCCTCCTCCTCTCCTCTCCTCTCCTCTCCCTCTCCTCTCCTCTCCTCTCCTCTCCTCTCTCCTCTCTCCTCTCTCCTCTCCTCCTCTCTCCTCTCCTCTCCCCTCCTCCTCTCCTCCTCTCTCCTCTCCTCCTCTCCTCTCCTCTCCTCTCCCCTCTCCTCTCCTCCTCTCTCCTCTCCTCCTCTCTCCTCTCCTCTCCCCTCCTCTCCTCTCCTCCTCCCTCTCCTCTCCCCTCTCCTCCTCCTCCTCTCCTCTCCTCAGTAAACATGTCTTTACAACACCACAACAGGTGTCTGCTGTGTCACATTCAAGAGTGTCACTGGGCCAGAAAATCAGGAGGAAGCTGGGGAAAAACATTAATGTCCAACCCACAACACACACACACACACACACACACACACACACACACACACACACACACACACACACACACTCACACACACTCACACACGGTAGGAAAACACCCCAGAAACAGCTGCGGGGAAATTATAGCCGCTTATCTTTCATTAGCGGGAAAGGGCGCTGGGGTGAGGAGGAAGTCAAGGCTGTTTCATCAGCAACCCAACCCAAACGAAAACGCCTTCGCCGAGGCAGAGCGCCTCAACCGGCGACGCGGACATCTGCCATGTGGTGGGAAACACGTGGCCAGGAAGTCCGTTTAGAGGCCTCAGCAGAAAAACACTGCCCCCCCCAACAGTCAGCACATGTGTGAGCGTCATTCATGACAGGTTCACATGCTCCCACACCGCACATACAGGGATTGAAATATGTTCATACAGGGATTTAAATATGTTTATATAGGGATTTAAATATGTTTATATAGGGATTTAAATATGTATATATAGGGATTGAAATATGTTTATATAGGGATTTAAATATGTTTATATAGGGATTGAAATATGTTTATATAGGGATTTAAATATGTTTATATAGGGATTTAAATATGTATATATAGGGATTGAAATATGTTTATATAGGGATTGAAATATGTTTATACAGGGATTGAAATATGTTTATATAGGGATTTAAATATGTATATATAGGGATTGAAATATGTTTATATAGGGATTTAAATATGTATATATAGGGATTGAAATATGTTTATATAGGGATTGAAATATGTTTATACAGGGATTTAAATATGTTTATATAGGGATTTAAATATGTATATATAGGGATTGAAATATGTTTATATAGGGATTGAAATATGTTTATACAGGGATTGAAATATGTTTATATAGGGATTTAAATATGTTTATATAGGGATTGAAATATGTTTATATAGGGATTGAAATATGTTTATACAGGGATTTAAATATGTTTATATAGGGATTGAAATATGTATATATAGGGATTTAAATATGTTTATATAGGGATTTAAATATGTTTATATAGGGATTTAAATATGTATATAGGTGTAAATATGTATATATTGGTACTTTATTATGTATATAGGTGTAAATATGTTTATATGGGTACTTCATTATGTATATATGGCCATACCTATACATATGTATGCCCATATATACTTAATTATGTATATAGGTATAAATATGTATATATAGATATTTAATTATGTATATATGGGCATACATATAAAGATGTGTGCCCATATATACTTAGTTATGTATATATGGATACTTAATTATGTATATTAGAGTAAATATGTATATATATATATACTGTATAGGTATTTAATTAAGTATATATGGGCATACATATACATATATATACTTAATTAAGTATATATGGGTACTTCATGATGTATATTGGTGTAAATATGTATGTATAGGCATATATATCTATATATAGGCATTTTAATATAAAAGAATAAATTTAAAGGTATACATATGTATATATTAGTATAAATATACGTGTCGTTATAAATAAATGTATATATGTTCATATAGGTTTAAATGTGTATGTGTATAGTTGTAAATATGTGTAAACAGGCATAAATCTGTATAAATGTGTGTATATAGGTGCATATACATCCATGCCTATATAGCGGTTAATGACTTTCACACATGGTTGACTGGTTGGTAACAAACATCCTGTAATCTGTAATCCCAGCCTTTGTCTTTGTTCCCTGGGTAAATTCCCTCCAGGGGGAATCAGCTGTTTCTACTTTTTACGGTTCCGGGATTTCACGTGTGCGCCTTCGGTGGGAATTTTCCGCGTGCTGGCCGCGGTGGTCGGAGCCGCCGAGGTGGGGGGGGTAGGGGGGCCTCGATAACGACCCCAAACGGGGTCTGACGACTCGCTGGGGAGCTGCAAATAATCTGAACGAGTCAGAATGCGAGGCAGGAAGAGACCCATTAATCTGTAATCTCTTTGTCCCCCTAATCCCTCGCCACCTCAGATTGAGCGCGGGCGTCGTTAAAGCGTCGCCCGGGGCAACAGAGCCGTGAACGGTCGGTTAGTTTGTTGTAAAGCTTAAGGAATGAGTGGAATGCGCCCCCCCCCCACCCCCCCCATTGGGCGAGGAGGCCCGTGGGGGCGGAGTCAGGTGACTCACCCTAATCTCCGCGGTGACGTCGGCGGGCAGACGCTGCCGGCTGAAAGAGAAAACGGCCACCCGCCACGACCGTTACACTTTTACTAACCCTTCAAACATTAGCTCATCAGGGGTCAGAGGTCACGGGCGGGGAAACCCAGGAGCTGGGAGGTTTTGTTCCACTTCCTCTCCTCTCCTCCTCTCCTCCTCTCCTCTCCTCCTCTCCCTCTCCTCCTCTCCTCCTCTCCTCCCTCCTCTCCTCCTCTCCTCTCCTCTCCTCTCCTCCTCTCCTCTCCTCCTCTCCTCCTCTCCTCTCTCCTCTCTCCTCTCTCCTCTCCTCTCCTCCTCTCCTCTCCTCCTCCTCCTCCTCTCCTCCTCTCCTCTCCTCCTCTCCTCCTCTCCTCCTCTCCTTTCCTCCTCTCCTCTCCTCCTCTCCTCTCCTCTCCTCCTCCTCCTCTCCTCCCTCTCCTCCTCTCCTCCCTCCTCTCCTCCTCTCCTCCTCTCCTTTCCTCCTCTCCTCTCCTCCCTCCTCTCCTCCCTCCTCTCCTCCTCTCCTCCTCTCCTCTCTTCCTCTCCTCTCCTCCTCTCCTCTCCTCCTCTCCTCCTCTCCTCTCCTCCTCTCCTCTCCTCTCCTCCTCTCCTCTCCTCCTCTCCTCCTCTCCTCTCCTCTCTCCTCTCCTCCCTCCTCTCCTCTCCTCCTCTCCTCCTCCCCTCCTCTCCTCTCCTCCTCTCCTCCTCTCCTCCCTCTCCTCTCTTCCTCTCCCTCTCTTCCTCTCCTCTCCTCCCTCTCCTCTCCTCCTCTCCCTCCTCTCCTCTCCTCCTCTCCTCCTCTCCTCCTCTCCTCTCTTCCCTCTCCTCTCCTCCCTCTCCTCCTCTCCTCTCCTCCTCTCCTAACAGTTTCCTCGGTAATAACGACCTCATCCCAGGAGGACGTCTAAAGTAGCACGAAACAAACACCTTTGCCCCTCAAAACAAGAGGTCAAGGGTCAAAGGTCAAAGCATAACCCCAAATATGACTCTGAGGCTCTGCTGCCTCCAGACAGGAATACCGACAGGAATACTGTAAAATTCCACCGTGTCATGACACGAGTAATCAGCTGTTGCATCACTTCCTCTGCACTCAATAACAAATGTGTCAAACACACACACACTCACACACACACTCACACACACTCACACACACACTCACACACACACTCACACACACACACACACACGCGCAAGTCGGACGGTTCTTGTGAAATGAAAACAGTCCCGATGTCCAGTCATGTATTTGGCAGCATAAACAGCTGTGGCAGCATTACACACACACACACACACACACACACACACACACACACACACACACACACACACACACTTCCTGTATAAACTCTTCCTGTTTCTCTCCCACGTGTAATAACGAGGCCCCCCCCCGTGACCTCTTACCCCATTTTCCTCAACAGTCGGTGGATTCAACAGGAAGTGTCTGAACTTCCTCCAAAATAAGAGGCGAGCGCCCGGAACCCGCGGGTGACGTGCGGCGAGGGCAGATTCGCCGTTTTTTTTTTTTGGCGTGTCCGCTGACGTGAATCGTGTTTGTCTCCGGAACATCTGTGTCGGCGAAGACACCCTCGTTAGCGCCGAGGCGTTCACTGGCAGTAGGAAACCCTGACTTCCGAAACCTCTTTGATGCCGACTCCTGGGCGAACGCCGCCGCCGCCGCCACCGCCCTGACTCAAACCCTTCGCCCGGCCCCTGGAACCCTCAAGCGGTCCCTCTCAACCTTCCCGACCTGCTCCTGGAATCCCGTGTTCCCCGTAGATTCCCCAACGGGAAGCGCGAGGCCTCGGGCGTCAACGGTTTTTTTTCCCATGTTTCAACAACAACAACAAGAACAGACGCTTCCTCGTGCGTCTGTTCCTCTTTCGCCGCCCCCCCCGGGAACGCCGCTGTGTCATCCCCTGAAACAGGATCCATCCCCGTACAGTAAGGGCGCCCTCTCCGTGACAGGAAGTGAAGCGAGGTCGATGACATCACCCCCTCCCCTCCCCTCCCCTCCCTCTCCCCCTTCCCCCCCCCACCCTGACTCAGGTGTTTTTCGTTCCCCCGAAGATCTCCGCTCTCCCCTTTACGTGTCGCCGACGGAGGTGAAGGACGACGACGTCACCTGAGACGAGTCATCAGCACACTCATCCATACATCCATACATCCATCCATACATCCATCCATTCATTCATCATCCATTCATTCATCCATCCATTCATCCATACATCCATCCATCCGTTCATTCATCCTGTCGAGCCAGGACCGTGTGCATAGACCCTCCCCACACACACTCACACACACTCACACAGACACACACACACACACACTCACACACACACTCACACACACACACCCACACGCTCACACACACCCAAACACTCAAACACTCACACACACACACTCACACACTCACTCACACACACACACTCACACACACACTCACACACACACACACACACAAATGCTGAAGTAAGTCAAATAAAAACTCACGTCTCATCCTCTCCCTGAAGTAAACAGGCCCTCCGTGTGTGTGTCTCCTCTGGTGTGTGTCTGTGTGTGTTTGTGTGGACAAATGTAAAAGTTCCCTTTTATAGTGGAGTATGACACGTCACCTGAGTCATCAGCCGTGTCATCGCCCACGCCGGACAGCCCCCCCTTCCTCCCCCTCCCCTGCCCCCCCCCCCCCCTAAACTGATCAAGCCTCAAACGTCTTTGTCTGCTCGGGAGCGTCTGAAAAAAAAAAAAAAAAAAAAGTTTTTTTCCGCATCATCAAAGAGCCGCGGCGCCTGAAAAAGCTCCTTTGTGCAGCTTTTCTTGAGTGGAAACAGGACGAGGAGGAAGGGAACATCCCTGAGTTTGGGCTTTGAGTGAAAACACCAGCAGAACTTCTGGAAGAACCTGGACTGGGACGAGCACACGGGGTCTTCGGGGGGAGGGGGGGTGTTGGTTCCTGAGCCCTGTTCAGCTCAGGGGAACTTCCGGTCCCGTTCCCTCACCAGAACCAGGAGAACCGGGTCTGGATCAGGGACGTGGAGCCTGGCACAAGTGATGGCACGCTGTAAAAGATGACCCTGATGATGTATCCAATCTGTCTCCACGCTGTAAAAGATGACCCTGATGATGTATCAAGGATTACAGCCCTAATCTGGGACCTCTAATCTGTCCCCACGCTGTGAAAGGTGGCGTCTGCTCGCAGGTTCTGACCCGACCCGGGGTCACGTGACTCCGGTTTAAGCCTTCAGCCCGGTGTGTCCGTCTGCTCTCTGACCACTAGATGCCACCAGATCCGTCACGGCGAGCGCGCTCACGTGCACGCGCCCGCCCGCCCGCCGCAGACTGCAGACGCCTCCCGACAGCCGGGCCTCGGACCAGCGCCGGAAAAACTGATGAAATCCAGAAACACTCGCTGGGAATCACAGTGATGCAAGCGCGGGGTTACATCAGACGTGTGTGTGAGAGTGTGTGAGTGTGTGAGTGTGTGTGTGAGTGTGTGTGTGAGAGTGTGTGAGTGTGAGTGTGTGTGAGTGTGTGTGTCCATTCACGGCTGCTGCTCTTCTGATCAGAACCAGATTTCTGGACCTGTTTCTGTCCACCCTGCACATCTGGACGTCTTTCTGCACATCTGCTGATGCTGCCGACCTTCGTCCAGGTTGGCTGTCACCCCCCCTCACCCCCTCACCCCCCCACACCCCCCCGCCTCAGTGAGTCCGAGGAAGCCTGACGTCGCAGAATTTACAGAAAACTGAAAGTTTCCTGCTTCTTGTGAAACGAGAGAAAGTCCTCCCCCCAGCAGGAAGTCCACATCCTGGAGGTCATCGGCGCTCCGATGCGGCGCGGCGTGCAGACGTGCGTCATTCCAGCTGAGGCTGTCGCACGCTCGCCGTCACTTTAGTCACCCACGCTGCCCACCGGAGGTGTGTGTACGTGTGTGTGCGTGTGTGTGTGCGTGTGTGTGCGTTTGTGTACGTGTGTGTACGTGCGTGTGTGTGTGTGTGTGTGTGTGTGTGTGTGTGTGTGTGTGTGTGTGTGTGTGTGGGGGGGACCTGCCAACCACTTCCACCAAACACCCACGCTCCCGATATCCTGATGAAGGAATGTGAGGAATGCAGCAGTGAATGGGTGCGAGGAGGGAGGGGGGCGGGCTTTTACCATCTATAGACCCGTAGAAGTTTGGGGGGGGGGGCAGTTCTGAAAAGATCTGATGATTCACATGTTTTCCCCCCTCAGACGCTCTGACACCGTCGGCCTATTTTTAGGGATCAAAGGGTTCTAAACTGTCGCATCGGGCCGGAATTCAGCGGAACGCCGCCGCCGACGCGGAGCGTGAAACCGGAGCACAGGCCGCCGGGCCTCGCTCCCGACGGAATTCCTTCAGGATGTGGGAGTCTGGCCGTCTGCGCAGGGGCCCCAATCTGAGGAAATGAGCCTCATCAGGCCCAGTTGGGACTGGGGGGGGGGGGGCCAGGGGGGCCCCGGGGGCCCGGAGGCCCCGCCCACCAGGTGACGCACCTGAGAAACATCCCTTTGAAGTCACCTCAAAGAAAGACGGAGTCGCTCGGTGGTTTGTTTCAAGTCTTTATCGGAACGCTTCCCTCGTCGTCTCGGGAGTCTTGAGCCCGGTCGCCCCATTCCCGACGCCGCTCCGGGTTCAGCTGGGCGCCACGTAGTCGGGAACGCCGCCGCTCGCCGCCGCTTTGGGCTGAGGGAGGACGGAGACACTGAACCAAACTAAGCCAAACTCACCCCCCGAGACCCCCGTGACCCCCCCACTTCCCCCAGCCCCCCCACACACACACACACACACACACCCAGCAACGTTGGAATTCTCGACATTCCTCGATCCTCTCGACCCGACATGTTCAAACATGACCGGACAAGCCCCAGCGAGCCCCCACGGACCCGCCATAATTCACCCCAACTCCTCACCTTGTGGCTCCGGGGGGGTCGGGGGGGGGGTCGGGGGTACCTGGAGTTGGTCGTAGTCGGAGGCGGCGAGGTCCGGCCTCAGGCTGACGTAGACGTTCTCCTTCTCCTCGATCCGCTGGGGGGCACAGACGGGCGGCGTGAGCGACCCTCGGCACCGCCCGCCTTCGTTTCGTGGTACGAGGGCGAGCGCGCTCCCAGACGTGCAGGTGAGTCAGGCAGACGTCTGTCAGGTGAGGCCCAGACACTCCGGGGAAAGGTCAAGAGGTCGGGCGCGTTCGGGGTCGCTCCGGGGCGGAGACTCACGCCGCCAGGCGGGAAGAAACGATTAGTCATCCCGAGCGCTCCAGACGGAAAGACGGATGTCTGCCAGACGGGAGTTCCTCACCTTCATCCTCCTGGAGAGTCTGAGGAGGAGGAGGAGGAGGAGGAGGAGGAAGAGGAGGAAGAGGAGGATGAAGAGGGGGTGGAGGAGGAGTAGGAGGAAGAGGAGGAGGAAGAGGAGGAGGAGGAAAAGGAGGATGAAGAGGAGGAAGAGGAGGAGGAGGAGGAAGAGGAGGAGGAAGAGGGGGAGGATGAAGAGTAGAAAGAGGAGGAGGAAGAGGAGGAAGAGGGAGGAGGAAGAGGAGGAGGAGGAGGAGGAAAAGGAGGATGAAGAGGAGGAAGAGGAGGAGGAGGAGGAGGAGGAGGAGGAGGAGGAGGAGGAGGAAGAGGAGAAAGAGGAGGAGGAAGAGGAGGAAGAGGAGGAGGAGGAAGGAGGAGGAGGAAGAGGGGGAGGATGAAGAGTAGAAAGAGGAGGAGGAAGAGGAGGAAGAGGAGGAGGAAGAGGAGGAAGAAGAGGAGGAGGAGGAAAAGGAGGATGAAGAGGAGGAAGAGGAGGAGGAGGAGGAAGAGGAGGAGGAAGAGGGGGAGGATGAAGAGTAGAAAGAGGAGGAGGAAGAGGAGGAAGAAGAGGAGGAGGAGGAAAAGGAGGATGAAGAGGAGGAAGAGGAGGAGGAGGAGGAAGAGGAGGAGGATGAAGAGTAAAAGAGGAGGAGGAAGAGGAGGAAGAGGAGGAGGAAGAGGAGGAAGAAGAGGAAGAGGAGGATGAAGAGTAGAAAGAGGAGGAGGAAGAGGAGGAAAAGGAGGATGAAGAGGAGGAAGAGGAGGAGGAGAAGAGGAGGAAGAGGAGGAGGATGAAGAGGAGGAGGATGAAGAGTAGAAAGAGGAGGAAGAGGAGGAAGAAAAGGAGGAAGAAGAGGAAGAGGGAGGAGAGGAGGAGGTCACCTTTGAGGGCGGGGCCTCCGTATCAGAGCGGACCCTCACCTCCGGTACTTGACCACGCCCACGGCGGCCGCCAGCGCGTAGAGCGAGAGCAGGACTCCAGAGAGGACGTACGGAACGGCTGCAGGTGAACCGCCGCCGCCGCCGCCTGAAAGACAAGCCCCGCCTTCAGCGCGGGCCTCGCGGGCCCAGAGGGGGGGGCGGGGCTTACCCGCGTCGTCGCTGGGCAGCAGGGGCGTCGGCCACGAGCGCTGGGACCCGATCGTGTTCCTGGCCTCGCACAGGTACTCGCCGGGGGCGGGCGGCTCCAGCCGCTCGCCGTCGCCCTCCCGGATCATCTGCGGCGAGGAAGGAGGGGCGGGGCACGCCATCAGATGTCCACCGGGGGGGGCGGGGCCTCCCAGGTGGGCTCTGGAGGCCCTCCGGCGTTTTCTGTGAGGGTGAGGGGGCGGAGCTAAGGGGTCTTACCTGCCCGCCGCCGCTGAGTCTGAACCAGCTGTAGCCGCTGACCGCCGGGTTGGCGTCGCTCGAGCAGCGAAGCGTGGCGGTTCGCCCGTCCGGTCCCCAGCTGAGCACGACCTTCGTGAACCTGGGCGCGTCTGCGTGGGGGGGCGGGGGGGTTTAAGGGAAGACCTCGGAAACGGCGCGGAGGCGGGCGCTTACACAGGACGGCGAGGACGCGGGTGGAGGCCGACGGCGGCGAGGCGGCGCCGCTCAGGAGCGGGTAGGAGGCGGAGCACGTGAGGTTGAGGTTGTGGAGGTCGGCCGAGGCCACGAAGGTCAGCGTGGAGGTCAAGGTCAGCAGGCCGGGTCCCCTCCTGGGGGGGTCAGAGGGAGGGAGGCGGGTCAATGGGGACATGCGAGGGCGGGCGGGCGGGCGGCGGAGGGGGCGTCACCTGTCGGAGGCGGGTCTGCTGGCGGATGGCCTCGTCCAGGGGGAGCCAGGTGAGGGAGGGGGGCAGGTGGGGGCAGGGCACGGGGGCGGAGCACCGCAGGCTCACCTGCTCGCCCTCCACGAACGGGCGAACGGCGTCCAGCTGGGGTGAGGGCGGGGCTACGGCGGAGAACACAGTGTGTGTGGAGTGTGTGTGTATGAGTGTGTGTGTGTGTGTGTGTGTGTGGGGGTGAGTGTGTGGGGGTGAGTGTGTGTGTGGGGGGGGGTGTGAGTGTGTGAGTGTGTGTGTGTGTGTGAGTGTGTAGTGTGTGAGTGGGTGAGTGTGTGTGTGTGAGTGTGTGTGTGTGTGTGTGTGTGAGCGTGTAGTGTGTGTGTGGGTGGGTGAGTGTGTGTGTGTGAGTGTGTGTGTGTGTGTGTGTGAGTGTGCAGTGTGTGTGTCTGTGGGTGCGTGTGTGTGCATGTGTGTGTGTCTGTGGGTGTGTGAGTGTGTAGTGAGTGTGTGTCTGTGGGTGTGTGTGTGTGCATGTGTGTGTGTCTGTGGGTGTGTGAGTGTGTAGTGAGTGTGTGTCTGTGGGTGTGTGTGTGTCTGTATGTCTGTGGGGGAGTGTGTATGTGTGAGTGTGTGTGTGTGTGTGTGTGTGTGTGTGTGTGTGTGTGTGTGTGTGTGTGTGTTCTCGTGCTTGCTACAAAGCGGTTTAGGTTTAAGGTTGAGATCCAAGCTGGGTTTAGGTTAGGTTTAGGGTCAGGGTCAAAGGTCAGGGAGGTCAGGTTAAAACTTAAGTCTATGAAGTCCTCACAAAGATAGGTGTGTGTGTGTGTGTGTGTGTGTGTGTGTGTGTGTGTGTGTGTGTGTGTGAAAGCACCTGTCTGCCATCTAGTGACTCTTTCCCTTCCTCCCTCACTCAAACACGACCCTCTAAACCAAAGTTCTCCATCTCGACCCGCGAGCGCGGCGGCGGCGGTGGCGGCGGTACCTGCGTGGAGGACGATGCTGGCGGGGGTGCGGAAGGTGAAGGCGAGGCGGCGGGAGCACCTCAGACTGAAGAAGAACAGGTACTTCTCCTCCTCCAGCCCGGAGAACACCACGCTGCAGTTCCGGCTGCTCACCTCCCCCACCATCTCCCCCTGGAACAGAACCATGCGGGGAGGGGGGCGGCGCCGCCCGGCGGGGGGGAGGGTACCTGCGAGGACGGGAGGTCCAGACCCAGGACCACGTCGTTGCTCCAGTCGCTGCGTTGGCAGCTCAGGAGGTCCTGGTTCAGGTCCTCCGGGATGGTGAAGCGGCACGGGACCAGAACGCAGGAGCCGCGCAGACCCAGGATGGGTCTAGGGACCACCAGGGTCCAGGGGGGGCCCCCAGAGCTACAGGAGGGGAACCAGAGAAACCCCCCAAACACACACACACACACACACACTCACATGCACACACACACATATACACACACATACACACATACACACGCTCATACACACACTCACACACACACACTCTCACACACACACACTCACCCCCCCACACACACACTCATACGCACACACACAAACACACACACACTCACACACACACACAAACACACACTCACACACACACAAACACACACACACACTCACACACACACACATACACACACATATACACACACAAACATACACTCACACACACACAAACATACACACACACACACACAAACATACACACACACAAACACCCCCCCACACACACACACACACACACACACACACACACAGGACCTTCTCTCTTTAGTTGAAAACGAGAACAAACCCCCAAAATTTGCAAAATGGGAAATACTGACCTTGCTTAAGAGACATGAGCACGGAAAAGAGTAACAGGCCGACGCCCATCGGAGCTGAGACAAAGACTTCAGACCGGGATAAAAGAAAGAAAGACAAGAAAGAGAATCAAAGAAAAGGCACAAAGAAAAGAAAGACAAGAAAGAAAAGAAAGAAAAGAAAGAAAAGAAAGAAAAGAAAGAAAAGAAAGAAAAGAAAGAAAAGAAACAAAGAAAAGAAAGAAAAACAAAGAAAAGAAGCAAAGAAAAGAAGCAATGAAGAGAAAGAAAAGAAAAGAAAGAAAAGAATAGAATCAAAGAAAAGAAAGACAAGAAATGAAATAAACAAAGAAAAGAAAGACAAGAAATGAAATAAACAAAGAAAAGAAAGAAACGAAAAGAAACAAAGAAAAGAATCAAAGAAAGGAAAGACAAGAGAGATAAAAGAAAGAAAAGAAACAAAGAAAAGAATCAAACAAAAGAAAGAAAAAATGAAAGAAAGAAAATACAGATGAGAAAGAAAAGAAAGAAACAGGTTTTCAGGCCTGCATCTTCAACACGTTCTCATTTTTTGCTGTAATTTTCAAAAGGTTTTTTTTTAATGTTTAAACGTGTCCGTTGTTCAGAGACGTCGTTCGCCTCAAATCACACATTTCAGCGATCTTACCTGACGGTGCTTCTGAGCAGGTCGGACTGAGCGAGTGAAAGAGGAATTAATGGTTCGACAAAGGAAGTAAAAATATGTCTGAAATCTGTGCTGAAACCCTCACCGTTCCTTCTGGGTTACCACGGAAACGGCAGCAGCAGCAGCAGGCTAGCATCCATGGAGGGGGACCCGCATCAACAAGTAGGCAAATACTTGAATGTCCTGTCGTCCTGTTTGTCTCCTCACTGATCACATCTAATTATTGGCATTTAATTGATCGGTTAACATTTTGCTCTCTCTCTCTCTCTCTCTCTCTTTTTTTTTGGGCTTCTAAACTTAAACTAATAACGCTGAATTAAAACGATGAATTCTGTGTTTTGATTTCCTAAATTTCTGTTGCTTGTAGGTTGCCAATAATGAAAAAATATTTCATATATATATATATTATCATTATTATCACTGTTCATCATCATTTATTTATTTAATTCTGCTTTCAAAGAAATTCATGGATGCACAGAACTCACAGTCAGCTGATTGTGTTTGTGTTGTTTATGTTGTTTGTTTGTTAGTGTGTTTGTTAGTGTGTTTGTTTTTAGTGTGTTTGTTTGTGTGTTTGTTTGTTTGGTAGTGTGTTTGCTTGTGTGTTTGGCGGTGTGTTTGTTTGTGTGTTTGTTAGTGTGTTTCTTTGTTAGTGTGTTTATTAGTGTGTTTGCTTGTGTGTTTGGTGGTGTGTTTCTTTGTTAGTGTGTTTGTTAGTGTGTTTGCTTGTGTGTTTGGTGGTGTGTTTGTTTGGTAGTGTGTTTGTTTGTGTGTTTGTGTGTTTGTCTCTCTCCCACCAGACCTACGCAACATCGCCTCTCTCCCCCAGTTCAAATCCAGTCTCAAAACCCACCTGTTCAAATCTGCATTCTCCCTCTGATTTTCTGATTTCTGTTGTCATTTAATTATCTGCTGTACAAATTATCTGCTGTTCATATCTGCCTCCTCCCTTTGATTTTATTGTTGCCTTTTAATTGTCTGCTGTTTTTATTTATTTTAGTGTCTATTTATTCTTTGTAAAGTGACCTTGGGTGTCCAGAAAGGCGCTGTTACATAAAATGTATTATTATTATTATTATTATTATTATTATTATTATTATTATTATTTATTATTTATTATTATTATTATTTGTTTGTGTTTCTTTGTTAGTGTGTTTGTTTGTGTGTCTGTTTTTAGTGTGTTCGCTTGTGTGTTTGTTTGTTGGTTTCCCTCTCGGTTGTTCCACCCTCGCGCCACTAGAGGGCAGCACCAGCCCAGAGAACGCGCGCGCGCCTGCGTCGATCAGCTGTGTTTTGAGTCTGACGTCGATTTCCAGTGGACGTCAGAGCCAAACGAGGAGGTTAAAGGTCCTTTTTTCCTTCTTAAAATGTTAAAGGCGTCCTTTAGTGTGCGGCCCAACGGGGGTGAGCCGGCAGCAAAAGGGGAACCTCTGCGGGCGCCGCCGAGGCGCCACCTTTGACCTCAGTGACCCCAGTGACCCCCACAGATGTGGCTGCAGCAGCTACACATCTGGCTGCTGCTGCTGCTGCTGAAGTGACCGAGCTCTGCGGCTCCTGGGCGAACTTCCTCCGAGGGGAGAAGTGAAAGCTTCCCTCCCCGGGGGCCCCTCGTGGGCCCTGCGGCCTCGGGGTCGCGTGACCCCGGGCCGCTCGTCCACGCCGCCGTCCTCGGCGGGGGAAGCGCGCGGCGGCTCGGCCGTGGAGCGGGGAGAGCAATCTGCCCGTCTTTCCCCACAGGGCGGCGGATTGAGGGCAAGGTCGCATCTGCGCGGGCCCCGGGGCTTCGCCTATCCAAGCCCCGCCCACAATCGACCTCGCCCGAGGTCTGGCTCCGCCCCTTCCTCGCGGTCCAAGGGCCCGATGCTCTGGTCCCGCCGCCTCGCCGCTCCTCTTCATCCCGGACCCACTCCAGCGCGAACGGATGAAAACCGACCCCGCCGGCGCCGCCGAGGCCGCCTCGCACACTTGGAGGGATTCCAGGCAGACAGCAGAGGTGAGATCAGGTGAGCACACACACACACACACACACACACACACACACACACAGACCCGCCGGTGAGGACTGAGCTGGAATCTGCGATTCCCCTGACGCCACCCACCAGAACCACACGCTGCAAGACCCACGTTTGTCCACCAGGGTAGGCGCAGAGGTCAGAGGTCAGAGGTCAAAGCTGGCAAGGTGGGGTTGTGTTCAGGGACCTGATGTCTGGTCGGTATTTGGAGCATTTCGTGCTTGAAAAGGCTGTGAAATGGAACCCCTCACTGGTGTTACAGCAGGGGATGCAATAACGGCTGTGCGTGTGTGTGTGTGTGTGTGTGTGTGAGAATGTGTGTGTGTGAGCATGTGTTTGTGTGTGTGTGTGAGAATGTGTGTGTGTGTGTGTGTGTGTAGAATGTGTGTGTGTGTGTGTGTGTGTGTGAGAGTGTGTGTGTGTGTGTGAGAATGTGTGTGTGTGAGCATGTGTTTGTGTGTGTGTGTGTGTGTGTGTGTGTGTGTGTGAGAATGTGTGTGTGTGAGCATGTGTTTGTGTGTGTGTGTGAGAATGTGTGTGTGAGCATGTGTTTGTGTGTGTGTGTGAGAATGTGTGTGTGTGTGTGTGAGAATGTGTGTGTGTGTGTGTGTGTGTGTGTGTGTGTGTGTGTGTGTGTGTGTGTGTGTGTGTTTCGGGGGGGCCCTGATGTGGCTTTGAGGGCACGAACGGCCACAGTTTCTTTTCATGTTCCGGGGGCTTGTCGCCCGTGAGTGTGATGAGTGGTTTTGTTGAAGCGCCCCTGAACGCGTCACGACGCCTCCAAGCGAACCCGGACCGCCGAGAGAGCTGCCGGGATTTCATCCCCACGAGACGAGGAACCTGGAAAAATGTCTGAGAAAAACGTTAACAATGGAAAATTCTTGGGTTGAGGTTGAGCTGTTTGGGTACGACTGTCAACCTGATTTTATCTAAGCTGTTCTGAGCTCTCCTGAGTTCTCCGGCTGTAGTTTATTTACGTAAACCTTTTTATTCGGAGAAAATCGTTTTACGTTAACGTTTATTTCTAGACTTTTAAATATGGAGGAAAACCAAAACATTCACTATCTGACAGGCAGAAAAAATAATGAAGCAAATGCGACTGTTGCTGTTGTTGTTTTTAATTGATGCTGTTGTTTTCATTGTTGTTCTTTCTGTTATTGTCATTGCTGTTGCTTTCGGTCGTTGTTGTTGATATTGTTGCTGCTGTTTTGTTGTTGTTGTTGCTGCTGTTGTAGATTTATTGTTGCTGTTGCCATCGTTCCAGCAGTGGGTAGTTGCTACTTCTGTTGTTATTGTTGCTTCTTCTGTTTTAGTTGTTAGTGGTGTAGTTGTTTCTGTTGTTACTATTGTTGTTACTGCTGTAGTTATTTTTTGTTGCTGCCATTCTTGTTTCCCTTTTTATTGTTGTTGCTGCTGTTGTAGATTTTGTCGTTGCTGTTTTCCAGTGTTGTAGTTTTCATTATTGCTGTAGTTGTTGTCGTTTCTGTTGTTGCTGCTGTTGTTGGAGTTTTTAATGGTTGTTGTCATATTGCTGTTACTGCTGCAGTTTTTGTAGTTGTTGTAGTAGTTGTTGCAGTGTTTATTGTTGTAGTACTTGTTTCTTTTGTAGTTTTTATTGTTGTAGTACTTGTTCCTGTTGTTGCAGTTTAAGTAGTTGCTATCATTGTTGTAGTTTTTATTATTGTTGTTGTAGTTGTAGTTTCTGTTATTGCAATTTTATTGTTATCATTGTTGTAGTTTTTATGATTGTTGTAGTAGTTTCTATTATTGCAGTTTTATTGATGTTGTCACTGTTGTAGTTTTTATTATTGTTGTAGTAGGTTCTGTTATTGCAGTTGTATTGTTATCATTGTTGTTATCACTGTTGTCCTTTTTATTATTGTCGTTGTTGTAGTTGTTTCTGTTATTGCAGTTTTATTGTTGTTATCACTGTTGTAGTTTTTAATATTGTTGTAGTTTCTGCTGTTGCAGTTTTGTTGTCATTGTTGTAGTTTTTAATATTGTTGTTGTAGTAGTTGTAGTTTCTTATATTGCAGTTGTACTGTTGTTATCAGTGTTGTCCTTTTTATTATTGTCGTTGTTGTAGTAGTTTCTGCTGTTGCAGTTTTATCATTGTTGTTTTTAATATTGTTGTTGTAGCACTTGTAGTTTCTCATATTGCAGTTTTATTGTTATCAGTGTTGTCGTTTTTATTATTGTCGTTGTTGCAGTAGTTTCTGCTGTTGCAGTTTTATCATTGTTGTTTTTAATATTGTTGTTGTAGCACTTGTAGTTTCTCACACTGCAGTTTTATTGCCGTTATCAGTGTCGTCGTTTTTATTATTGTCGTTGTTGCAGTAGTTTCTGCTGTTGCAGTTTTATTGTTGTTGTCAGTGTTGTCGTTTTTATTATTGTTGTAGTTTCTGCTGTTGCAGTTTTATCATTGTTGTTTTTAATATTGTTGTTGTAGCACTTGTAGTTTCTCATATTGCAGTTTTATTGTTGTTGTCAGTGTTGTCGTTTTTATTATTGTTGTAGTTTCTGCTGTTGCAGTTTTATCATTGTTGTTTTTAATATTGTTGTTGTAGCACTTGTAGTTTCTCATATTGCAGTTTTATTGTTGTTGTCAGTGTTGTAGTTTTTATTATTGTTGTAGTTTCTGCTGTTGCAGTTTTATCATTGTTGTTTTTAATATTGTTGTTGTAGCACTTGTAGTTTCTCATATTGCAGTTTTATTGTTGTTGTCAGTGTTGTAGTTTTTATTATTGTTGTAGTTTCTGCTGTTGCAGTTTTATCATTGTTGTTTTTAATATTGTTGTTGTAGCACTTGTAGTTTCTCATATTGCAGTTTTATTGTCGTTATCAGTGTTGTAGTTTTTATTATTGTCGTTGTTGTAGTAGTTTCTGCTGTTGCAGTTTTATTGTTGGTATCACAGTTGTAGTTTTTATTATTGTTGTAGTTTCTGCTGTTGCAGTTTTATCATTGTTGTTTTTAATATTGTTGTTGTAGCACTTGTAGTTTCTCACACTGCAGTTTTATTGCCGTTATCAGTGTTGTCATTTTTATTATCGTCGTTGTTGTAGTAGTTTCTGCTGTTGCAGTTGTATTGTTGTTGTCAGTGTTGTCGTTTTTATTATTGTTGTAGTTTCTGCTGTTGCAGTTTTATCATTGTTGTTTTTAATATTGTTGTTGTAGCACTTGTAGTTTCTCACATTGCAGTTTTATTGTCGTTATCAGTGTTGTCGTTTTTATTATTGTTGTTGTAGTAGTTTCTGCTGTTGCAGTTTTATTGTTGGTATCACAGTTGTAGTTTTTATTATTGTTGTTGTTGTAGTAGTTTCTGCTGTTGCAGTTTTATTGTTGGTATCACAGTTGTAGTTTTTATTATTGTTGTAGTTTCTGCTGTTGCAGTTTTATCATTGTTGTTTTTAATATTGTTGTTGTAGCACTTGTAGTTTCTCATATTGCAGTTTTATTGTTGTTGTCAGTGTTGTCGTTTTTATTATTGTTGTAGTTTCTGCTGTTGCAGTTTTATCATTGTTGTTTTTAATATTGTTGTTGTAGCACTTGTAGTTTCTCATATTGCAGTTTTATTGTTGTTGTCAGTGTTGTAGTTTTTATTATTGTTGTAGTTTCTGCTGTTGCAGTTTTATCATTGTTGTTTTTAATATTGTTGTTGTAGCACTTGTAGTTTCTCATATTGCAGTTTTATTGTCGTTATCAGTGTTGTAGTTTTTATTATTGTCGTTGTTGTAGTAGTTTCTGCTGTTGCAGTTTTATTGTTGGTATCACAGTTGTAGTTTTTATTATTGTTGTAGTTTCTGCTGTTGCAGTTTTATCATTGTTGTTTTTAATATTGTTGTTGTAGCACTTGTAGTTTCTCACACTGCAGTTTTATTGCCGTTATCAGTGTTGTCATTTTTATTATCGTCGTTGTTGTAGTAGTTTCTGCTGTTGCAGTTGTATTGTTGTTGTCAGTGTTGTCGTTTTTATTATTGTTGTAGTTTCTGCTGTTGCAGTTTTATCATTGTTGTTTTTAATATTGTTGTTGTAGCACTTGTAGTTTCTCACATTGCAGTTTTATTGTCGTTATCAGTGTTGTCGTTTTTATTATTGTTGTTGTTGTAGTAGTTTCTGCTGTTGCAGTTTTATTGTTGGTATCACAGTTGTAGTTTTTATTATTGTTGTTGTTGTAGTAGTTTCTGCTGTTGCAGTTTTATTGTTGGTATCACAGTTGTAGTTTTTATTATTGTTGTAGTTTCTGCTGTTGCAGTTTTATCATTGTTGTTTTTAATATTGTTGTTGTAGCACTTGTAGTTTCTCACACTGCAGTTTTATTGCCGTTATCAGTGTCGTCGTTTTTATTATCGTCGTTGTTGCAGTAGTTTCTGCCGTTGCAGTTTTATTGTTGCTGTCGTCGCCGGTCCCGACAGGCTGTAGCAGCCCTGTTTCCTGTCTGCTTACAGTCCCGACAGCCAACCGCCGTCGAAAAGGGAAAGAAAAAAAAAAAAAAAAAAAAAGCGAGAGGGGAAAGTTGGCGGAGGGCGAGGCTGGTCCCGCCGCTCCCCGTCTGCAGCGCTCGGATCGCGGCCACCTCCCGGACGAGCCTCCGCCTGTCACCGTCGGCGGCTCCGCGGTCAAGGTCCCGGTCCGGACCGTCAGAACCGCGCGCGTCCAGCCCGCGGGCGCGCTCTATTTTACGCACGCGCGCTCTGACGCGCGCGCGCACGCCGCGCACGCCTCCTGGTTCGCACCGACGCGGGTCATTCCAGGTTAGGTCCTGGCGCGTCCCGTCCCCCCCCCCCGATCGGAGCTCGACCCCGGCTGCAGCAGAGGAGGAATGCGGGGCTCCCCGCGGCCGCAGGACTCCCGCAGGACTCCCGCACCGCCCGCCTCGCGCGGTAAGAGCCATTTTCCTGGTGTTCTGACAGCAGCCGCGGCGCTGACAGCCTCCGGGATCTGCGTCCAGGGGGGGGCCGCTCCGGGGCTCCGGGGCTCCGGGGCCCCGGGGCTCTTGCGGACGTCCCCCACGTTTGCGCTCCGGGGGTCCGGGGCTCCGGGCCGGGCCGGGGTCCCTCCGGAACCGGGCCGGCCTCTGCGGGAATTCGGGGGCTGGTGGTGGTGGGGGTGGGGGTGGGGGGGGGCATTTTTGTTTTTTGTTTTTTGTTTTATTCCCTCTTCGATTGCTGCAAAAAAAAAAAAAGAACTTTTAAAGAGTTGGCGCGTCTTTTAAGACGTCGACAAACATCAGGGATTTAATTAAAAGTCCATATTCGGGTGGAATTGGCGACGAGGTTTGGAGTCCTCCCCCGGGTTGTTGCTGCTTTTTTTTTTATTTTATTTGACACGTTTTTATTCGAGCGGAGGTCCCGGACCGGTCCACCGGGCACCAGGTCGGTTCTGTCCAGTTTGACCCAGCAGGTTCTGGACCCAGAGGCTCCGGCGGCCCCTGAAGAAAGAACCCCAAAAAAAGCGTTTTAAGGCGGATTATTGTCGCTGATTCAGGGCGTGAGCAGCTCTCCCTGATCGGCGCGTCTCCTTCTGATCAGGCAATCACCGGCGATCGATCACCTGCCCGCCTGACAGGTGACGGTATGGAACGGTGCGTTCAGGGGCTGTGAGAAAATGTCCGCGACCCTCGTCGCATCACAGCGGAGCGACGCTGCCAATTAGCCTGTCGTTCGTTCAGTTTTTAAATCATTACTTCTATAATATCCGGCACATTTTAAAGCCTTTTAAGTTGTTTTAAATCATTTTAAAAATGCCAAAAAAAATGTTTATTTCGAGATCTGTCCTGGCGGTGTTGCATTATTTTGTGGTTTATTTTAAATAACTGTTAATGTTGTCGATATCTAACAGCGTTTGGGTTTCCCCTCCGTCACTCTCTTGGCTGTTTGTTTTTGTTTGTTTGTTTTTTTAACGATTCTCCGAACCTGGTGGCGTCGCAGCGGAGGTGTGTTTTCAGGGGGTCCGTGAAGGCACCAGCGGGTTGGGGTTCGCACGCGTGACCGTGCGGGCCTCGGACGCGCGTGACGTGCTTCTCGCCTTTGAAGTGGTCTGAAGGGGGGGGGGCTGAGGGCCGGGACACCCCCCACCCTTTCATCAGGCGCGACACACACTCACACACACACACTCACACACTCACTCACACACACACACACACTCACACACTCACACACACACACACACACACTCATACACACTCTCACACACACACACACTCACACTCTCACACACACACACTCACACACACACACTCACACACACTCACACACACACACACAACACACACTCCACACACACACACACACTCACACACACTCTCACACACACACACACACACACACACACACACACTCGCACACACACACACTCACACACTCACACACACACACACACACTCTCGCACACACACACACACTCTCACACACACTCTCTCACACACACACACACACTCGCACACACACACGCGAGCGAGCGCGTGAGTCCGAGGACGGGGCTCGTGCTCGCCGATGAAGGCCGTGGTTAGTCCCAGAATAAGACGTCCCGGGGCGTGTTAGTGATGATGGCTGCGGTCGCTCTGCCTCTCTTAAATCCCGTAATTAGATTAAACCCGAGCGAAGACGCCCCCGCGGGTCCGCCGCCGCCGCTGGGCGCTCGGGCGCCGCTCGAACTGGGATTATCGGCTGATGAACGCCGACTGTTTGTCTTTCGCCCTCCCTCTCCTGACCTTTGACCCCCCCGGAGCTGGTGATTTAACCACAGGTTTGAAACGCTCGCTTTTCTGATGCGGGGGGGCGCCCCCCGGGGGTGACCTTCGACCCCGGGTCGGAACCCGGCGTGCTAATTTATGTCTGGTTTTACGCTTCCTTTATTTTTATCGTCCCGCGAGTCCCTGATCTCGACCTCCGACGCGACACCGGGGTCCGACCGCAGGTCCGTCGGGGGGGGAGGGGGGGTGTCGACATTAAACGGGATTAGCCCAGCAGATGATTCGGACACACGATCCTCGGGGAGTCGTCACATGACTGAGATGAGATACGGCGGCGGCGTCGGCGGGTGTTTACGAGGAACCTCGGCTATTTTGGTTGACGGGCGAAAGGCGACGCCCTCGGGGGGGTTGGGGGGGGGCTTCGGGAATGCTTCAGGTGGTCCGGACGATATCGTTGGCCTTCCTGGAACGGTCGGGAGGGGGGGACACAGCGGCCGGTTGCCGTGGCGACCCTGGTTGCGCTGTTCTGGCGACCGCCTGACCCTCCGGAGGCGACCTTTGCTTCCGGACCGGGACGAGGGTGGAGCGTTGATCCAGGTCCTCTGAGTCCTCAGACGTGCTGGAATATTGGTCTTTGAAGGCTTTGATCTGCCAGAGGAGGAAATGACATGAAAGACATGAAAGACGATCACAGTTGGCGTTTGATCCCGGTTGATCTCAGATATTCCTGTGAAATTCCCAACGAAAGAAAAGAAAAGAAAAGGTTGATCGCTGTTAAAGATTTAACTTGTGGAGGTTCTGACTGTCTGAGGCAGGTTGGGGGTCCTCCTCCTCTTCCTCCTGCTCCTCTTCCTCCCTCTCTTCCTCCTCCTCCTCTTCCTCCCTCTCTTCCTCCTCCTCCTCTTCCTCCCTCTCTTCCTCCTCCTCTTCCTCCTGCTCCTCTTCCTCCCTCTCTTCCTCCTCCTCTTCCTCCTGTTCCTCCTGCTCCTCCTCCTCTTCCTCCCTCTCTTCCTCCCCTTCCTCCTGCTCCTCTTCTTTCTCCTCCTCTTCCTCCTCCTCCTCCTCTTCCTCCCTCTCTTCCTCTTCTTCCTCCCTCTCCTCCTCCTCCCCCTCTTCCTCCCTCTCTTCCTCTTCTTCCTCCCTCTCCTCCTCCTCCCCCTCTTCCTCCCTCTCTTCCTCCTCCTCTTCTTTCTCCTCCTCTTCCTCCTCCTCTTCCTCCTTGTTCTCTTCCCCCTCTCCTCCTCCTCTTCCTCCTCCTCTTCCTCCTTGTTCTCTTCCTCCCTCTCCTCCTCCTCTTCCTCCTCCTCTTCCTCCTTGTTCTCTTCCTCCCTCTCCTCCTCCTCTTCCTCCTTGTTCTTGTCCTCCCTCTCCTCCTCCTCTTCCTCCTCCTCTTCCTCCTTGTTCTTGTCCTCCCTCTCCTCCTCCTCTTCCTCCTCCTCTTCCTCCTTGTTCTCGTCCTCCCTCTCCTCCTCTTCCTCCCTCTCCTCCTCCTCCCTCTCCTCCTCCTCTTCCTCCTTGTTCTCTTCCTCCCTCTCTTCCTCCTCTTCCTCCTCTTCAGCCGTGAATCCAGTCATATGACATCATCTGGCAGAAGGACACATTCCTTCTCCGTGTGTAACAACTACTTCGTTTGTTTGTTTGTTTTATCCGAGCCTAAACGTGTAAATATCAGGCGTGCTGCGCTGATCAAAGCCAGTTTTCTTGGAAACATCAAAGCTGTTCCTCATTAAAAAGATTCTTTTAAAATCTCAACGGATTATTGGAATCCGAATCGGAGCCCCAACGGAACCTGGAAAACCTCAAATCTGAGGCAGGTTCGGGATCGGCCAGCACAGGACTGGTCCGTCCAAACTGGGAATTAACCCAAACACACAGTTCTGTTGTGTTATCCCACTTTTCTGAATCGAGGTCTGAGAGTTCTTCACGGAATCTCTGAAACATGTTTTCAGAGTAACAGCAGGCGCTGGAGGTACTGGAGGTACTGGTGGTAGTCTGGTAATGGTGGTACTGGTGAAACTGGTGGTACTATGGTACTGGTGGAGCTGGTTGTACTGTAGTACTGGTGGTACTGTGGTAATGATAGTACTGTGGTACTGGTAGTACTGTGGTATTGGTGGTACTGGTAGTATTGTAGTACTGGTGGTGCTGGTAGTATTCTGGTACTGGTAATACTGTGGTACTGGTGGTACTGTGTTATTAGTGGTGCTAGTGAAACTACTGGTGGTACTGGTGAAACTGGTGGTACTGTGGTAATGGTAGTACTGTGGAAACAGCAAGCGTTGGAGATACTGGTGGTACTGGGATTACTGGTGGTAGTGTGGTACTAGTGAAACTGGTGGTACTATGTTACTGGTGGTACTGGTGGAGCTGGTGGTACTGTAGTACTGGTGGTACTGCGGTACTGATAGTACTGTTGTACTGGTGGTACTGATAGTACTGTGGTACTGGTGGTACTGGTGGCTCTGGTGGTACTGGTGCGTCCCCAGCTACTCCTGCTCATGTTTGGATCTCAGAATTCCGACATAGAAGAAGCGTTCCGGTTGCTTTTCATGGCTCTTCTCCTATTTTCTCTCTCCCTCCGTCCCTGATGCAGGACGGAGGGAGAGAGGTAGGCGGGAGGGATGGAGGGAGGGAGGGACGGAGGCATGGAAGGACGGATGGAGGGAGAGGAAGGGTTCTCCTCTTCCTCTTCACTCTTGTCTTTTTTTGTCGTTATGGACAGAAGACGAGTCCTTGTTTCTGTAACCTGTAACCTTCACCTCCTCCCTGCCCCTCTTCCCGTGTGTGTGCGAGTGTGTGTGAGCGCACGTGTGTGTGTGCGCGTGTGTGTGTGTGTGTGTGTGCGCGCGTGTGTGTGTGTGTGTTCCTGCAGTGTTCCTGCAGTCGTCTGTTCAGGTTAAAATCACGTGAGCAGCAACAAACCCAAACCTCTGAGTCGTTATTGGGACAAAAACTCGTCGCGTCACAAAACGTTCCGCGTGCTCCTCCGACCTTCCTGACAGCGGATTTGAGACGCGCCTCTAAACGTGCTGTTCAGGAGGGATTGTGTCGCCGTAACGGGATTTTTTCAGCCCAATTAGATGCGCTGATATCTGAGTAATCAGATGATTCAGCCTCATTTGGAGGAGATGACTCAGACGTAAACAGAAGCAGATTTTTACCTCCTTTTTTTTTCCCTCCCTCCCTCCCTCCCTTTTTTTTTTTTTTAATTCCGTGTTGGAAGCTGGAAAACCCAGAGCTCCCAGTCCGCTCCGTTGGGGGAAACCGGTCCGCCGCATTTTAAACGGTCGCGCAAAATCCCGGCGGTCGCGCCCGGTTGGTCACGCTCACCAACAGATCAAAGCTCCGTCTCCGGGCTTTGATGTGGCGCTCGTGTAAACCAGCTCCGGCCTTCGGGGCCTTTGAAAACGGCGAAGCCCCGCCCCTGCGGGAGGTCCAGAACCGGCTGTTTTCGCTGGTTCTGGACCTCCCGCAGCACCTGGAGGTCTCTGCCGCGCAGCCGCTGCGTCTCTGAGTCAGAGTTTCCGACCGGCGCAGTCGGAGCGGAGGGGGAGAAAACAGAATTTATTCTTTTATTTATGCCGACGATATTTAATGCATGGCGGCGGCGGCGGCGGCGGCGGCGGCGCCCTGAGAGCCTCCGGAACAAAGACCGACGAGAGGAGCGTAGCGCGGCCCGAACGTGCTCGGCCTTGGAGGTCCGGCAGCTTTAATTGCCGTATTGGCAGCCTGGATCGCACGCACACGAGTGTGTGTGCGTGCGTGCGTGTGTGCGTGTGTGTGTGAGTTTTCCTTTTTTTGGCTGCAGAGAGAGAAAAAAAAAAAAGTTTGCTGACTTTTTCCCGAAGACGGCCCCCCGCGGTTTGGAAAACACAGTTGGTGATCAGAGGTTGGTGCTGCAGCGGCATACAAATTTAAAGTTCAGTGAAGAGAACTCGGAACACACACAAACACACACACACACACACACAAACACACACATACAGAAGTAAAGCGTGCCAGGAAATGTTTTTCCAATATAAAAGGCAGGCGGGGTGCCGCGCTCGTCTTGCCAGTCGACCTTTTATATTTTTCATTTGATTAGCGCGTAAACGCTGCTGCTCCCGTTGCTATCCGCCTCGGAGCGCACGCACGCAAAAAAAAGAAACGTACAGTCGCTGCAGTCGCGGCAACAAAGACCCTTTCGCAGCGTTCGGTTGCCGGAGATGAGCGATCTTGTTTGTGGCCCCGGGGGTGACCTTTGGTGACCTCCGGATCCCCCCCCCCCTCCGTCTTCCCGCTGTGTTTGGGAACGGAAGAGCAGCGGGGAAGGGACGAGGCTTCCGGATTGCGACTTCCTCCCGAAACCCCAGGGCGTCGCCCGATGTCTCCCGGAATATCGGCGGGGGGGGGGTGGGGCAGAAGTGCTGCGTCGGCGTTCCCGGCGCGACTTGACGGCGGACGCAGCTAAGCTCGTTCCGCTACACGTTAAGTAGCCTCGGATACGGCTAATCTAGCTTTTGTAGCCTAATCCTCTTCCCACCTCGGAGCCGGAGTCCATATCACAGTCCCTATATCACAACGACGGCTTTAAATGTCGGATTGTGTAAAAGAGATTGTGAACCGGATTAGCGGGAGTGTTGTAAATGACCCCCCCCACCCAGTCAGGTGACCTCCCAGGAGGGTTTATTGCAGAATTCCATAGACAGAATTCCTGCTCGGGGGTTTCCTGTTAAAGGGAGCCTGTTCCTGTGCTCCGGATGAATCTTCTTCATCTTCTTCTCCTCTTCCGCGCTGCTTCCGCACGTTTCCGGAAGCTTCCCCGTCCCGACTGCGGAGCTCGCGTCGCTCTCCTGCCTCGGTTTCCCACGGTCCCAGAAACCTCCCCCAATAATCCGGACTGTTCCCCGTTAAGTGTTCCTGAATTCCTGAGCAGTCAAATAAAACAGTTAAACCTGGGTGATAAAGTTCGCTTGGAGATCTTTCCAGGACACGTGGAGGATTTTGTTTTCATGCCGTAAAGGATTTATTAGCTCTGTAAAACACACGTTCCGCTCCACTTTCTTAACTTTTTCAAAGTTCCGGGCTGCGAGTCCGGTGGGTGTCCGAGGTTAAGAATCCTAATCACACGCGGGTTCCTGTTGGGAACGAGGAGCTTCCGAGCCTCCTGGAAGTGGACGTGGGTGTTCCTGCTGAGAGGAGATCCAACCTGCTCTCCGGCTGGGAAACGAGGCTGAGCTCACGGAGCGAGAGAACGTGCTTCATCTCCGCTCTCCTGCTCCCGGCGTTCCCTGGATCAGCCCGGGCAGGAGCCATGTGTACTATCTTAGAGGAATACCAACACCTCTGGACCGGGAAGGGGGGGGGTGATAAAGGAGCCCAGTTTAGACGCAGGTCACACTGAGGTCGCCCGTCGGTGAATATTCCCCAGGAGAACCCGGAGGGTTCCCGGAATCTGAGAAAAGCTTCGGAATCGCCTCCACAAGCCGCCGTCTGCTCTGGGACCGCCACAAGCTCGAAACTCGGATTCGCCCGCGTCCGTCTCCTCCGCTCACTTCCTGCCCGGAGCGGGTCAGAAGAACCTCGTTGGTCCTGCAGCGTTCCCTGCTGCTCCGGCTCTTTTCCCAACTCCGGCCTGCGTCGTTATTCCCGGTTCCCGTCGTCCTGGCGCGCGCTCACCTCGAAGCGGCGCCGGACTCGGCCGCCCCGGCTCGGTTACGTAAGGCTGCTCTGGCCTCAGCTGTCCCGGGCTGACGTCACCCCATCTGATGGGGCCTCTGAACTCCGAAGATATTCCGGCTCCGCACTTTTCCCTCCCTCTCCTCCGCGACTCCCATCTGCCATCTGTCCTGCCAGCCTTCCTCCTCTTCCTCCTCTTCCTCCTCTGCTGACTCACTCGCCTCTCTGCACCAAAATAGCCGACTGGCTGTTTCACCATCTCTTCTGCCGTTTCCTTCCAGCTGAAGATGGAGGGCTTCCTCCAGCTGCACAACAACAGCAGGCCTTTGTCTGCTGACGCCCACGGCAGTGAAGTCGGTGTCACACCAGTAACAGTAACCAGTGAAGTCGTTGTCGCACCAGTAACGGTAAACAGTGAAGTCGGTGTCACACCAGTAACGGTAACCAGTGAAGTCGGTGTCACACCAGTAACATTAAACAGTGAAGTCGGTGTAGGGCCAGTAACAGTAACCAGTGAAGTCGGTGTCGCACCAGTAACAGTAAACAGTGAAGTCGGTGTCACACCAGTAACGGTAACCAGTGAAGTCGGTGTCACACCAGTAACATTAAACAGTGAAGTCGGTGTAGGGCCAGTAACAGTAACCAGTGAAGTCGGTGTCGCACCAGTAACAGTAAACAGTGAAGTTGGTGTAGGACCAGTAACGGTAACCAGTGAAGTCAGTGTCGCACCAGTAACGGTAACCAGTGAAGTCGGTGTCACACCAGTAACTAGTGAAGTTGGTGTAGGACCAGTAACAGTAACCAGTGAAGTCGGTCTCGCACCAGTAACGGTAACCAATGAAGTCGGTGTTCCAGAACCAGCAGGAAGTGTTTTGAAGCGTCTATCTCCGATAATGTTTGATTTGTCTTTGATGCTAGAAGGTCTTTGATCTCGGCCAGAAGAACCAAAACAGCCCATAACCGACACCATGGCGGCGGGCCTCCATGGTGATCCGTGATTGGGCTCCTCCCAGGATGTGGTCTAGTGCATATCCGTGGTGATGATTCCCGTTTCTCCGAACTCACCAGGCGGCGATCCGCACGGTCTTTGATGCTTTGATGAGCTCTGCACAGATCTGCATGGCAACTTAAAATGAAGCTGCTGCTCCGTCATCCGGAGCCTCACGCCGCGTTCGTACGGGGAGGCGGAGAATCGCCGGTTTATAGTTGGTTGTTGCTCACCGCGGAGGGGGGCGGGGCTAAATCCATCCAATCACCGTGAAACGTTTGTCCGGTCTGATCGAGCTTTTAAAAGCTGCTGAGTAATCCCAGGTAGGCGGATGATGAAGTGTGTGTGTGTGTGTGTGTGTGTGTGTGTGTGTGTGTGTGTGTGTGTGCGCGTGGGGCTCCTGCAGCTGCGTCACCGTCATTTCTCTGCCATTAGTCAACATCTCGTAAGTGGAACATAAACGAGGAGTCCTGGCGGGTCGCATTCCAGGCTGAGGAGCTTCCTCCGCTCTCGTACGGGAGCCTCGGATGGGCCAGCGGTCGTGGAGGGAAGGGAGCGGAATTCAGGAATCGTTCCTCAAGGAAGGAATCAACACTTCTGGAAGGAAATCTGCTGCCTTAATCCAGCCTGTTAAAGCGGAAATGAGAGTTTGGAGCCCAAACCAGCTGATCCAGGGAGGCGGGCGCGTCTGCAGGCGAAGATCCAGCGGCGAACATTTGTGGCGTTCGTCGAGCGCCGTCGGTCCGGAGTGTTCCAGGAACTTTCTCATGCTCCGTGTTCCTTCAGGGCTCGGGGACGCAGCAGCACAAAAGGGCCTTTTTCTGGACTCACAGCTGTGCACGAGGCTTCAGCTGGACTCACCGCCCTACTTTACACACACACACGCGCACACACACACACGCGCACACACACGCCACACACACACTCACTGTTCTCCCGAGGACACATTATGACCACATTCCCTTCCTGTAACTCTGACCTCAGCCCAATTCTGATCCAAAACCCTGAATCAGAAGCTCAGCGCTTCAGGATCGACCAGGATCAAGTGACGGGGGGGGGTAATAAAACCCATGTGTTTTATTTTTCAGTTCGGTATGAGTCATGTGACTTGTCCCAACCCCCCCCGGAAAAAAAAGTGGATTCTTCTGTGGAAAAAGTCCATATGTCAGGTCAGGAGGAAGGAAATCGGGATACCTGGACACTGTTGATTAGCATTAGTGAGTCCTGACCCCCCCCCCACAAAGTTCACGGAAACTCTCACTCCCGACCGTTTCGCTCCAGAGATTCTTCCTCTAGGATCTGCGGACTTCCGTCAGGCTTTGAAGGATGTGAGGTTCCCTCCCGGAGAACCTTCCGGTTGGATGTTGAAGAGTTCCAGATCAATCGGCCCAACAAGAGGAAACAAGTCGTTACCCGGCTCCATCCTTGAAGTATTCCCACACAGGGACCAGATGGGTTTTACATCGTCACAGGCTTTGTGAAAATACAGCTGCGCCATTGAAAAAGAAAACATCTGAATATAGTCGCCGTGTTCGGAGGAGGGAAGTCGATGCCAGAACATCGAGCGTTGGATCGTTGTCGGGTGGGGGGGGGGGGGTTTGGTCTTCCCATCTGAATCATCGTAGTGGAAGTGGAAGCCCCGGAATGAGATTTAAGCCTTCTGTTTGGGTCCTGACCCAAGACCCTCATAACGGGAACGTTGATGAAGTTTTAAATATCTAGATTTACCATATTTTCACGACCATAAGTTGCACCGTATTTTAGGGCGCACCTTCAGGTAACGGCCTGTTTCAGACCCGTCTTCATATACAGGGCGCACCGCGTTATAAGACACATAGAATAGAAGCTACAGTCGCAGCTGGGGTTGATGATGCATTCACTAGATGGAGCTGCGCTAAAGGGAACGTCAATAAAAGTCAGATAAGTCAGTCAAACTTTATTAATAGAACACAAACTTGTGGTCTCAGGACTCCGTTCACTCCCAAAATGAACAAACAGCTGTTTTGTTATTTTTCCCGAGTGACAAAGTGTTTTCACGTAACACAGTTATTTTAACAACAGCAAGCTATATCAGGTAGTGCGACGTTTTTATCACGTAGTGGAGAGTGGAATTTAATAAATCTTCGATTTTCTTTGATTTATTAAACACGTAAAAGAAGAAGACGTTAGTGCAAGCACAATATAACTCTCGTAACTCTTGAAGTAGTGCAAAGCAGTAGCAAAATAACGATAAGCCAACGTTGTTTAAACGTTAACGTCCATATTCACAGTGTGATCGGCCTTGTTCAGTTGTAAACACACAAAAGAAACACGTAAAGTTCACTTTATCGTTGATACTGCTGTTACTTCGGTCACGCCTTCTGACTACGGTAGCCGCGATTAACGAATATTAATCATACAAAAGGCGCACCGTCGATTTTCTTGGAAAATTCTAGGCTTTTAGGTGCACCTTATAGTCGTGAAAATACGGTGCATACAAGTTTTGTTTTAGAGGATGACACGGGAATATCACATGCCCCAAAGCCGGCCTTATCTTATCGCTGCTGATAAAGACGGGACTTTAAACTGAAAGCCAGGCCAACTGTCGATAAGCCAGGCTGCTACTGTACACGTACAGGTGTAACACGCCCCCAACGTCTGGTTTCCCTGCATCGTGGCAGGAAAACCCGCTGCCTTCTGAGGAGCCAGGCATCATCAGGTGAATGGCGTGACGTCGACGTGGTTAAACTCAAGGTCTGGTTTTCAGGTTCACCTGTGGATGAATGTGGAGGTTTGCTCTGAAGTACTCATGTGGTGCACCTGTAGGTGAGCGAGGAGGTTCTACTGTACATGGCGGCCAAGGTTTACCTGTAGATGAACGAGAAGGTTCACCTGTAGATGTCTGACAAGGTTTACCCTTGACTTTCACCTGTTCACCTGTAGATTACTGATGAGAGTTAACCTGTTTCCGACCGACGAGGCCCACTTGTTGATGACGGATGATGTTCACCTGTAGATGTACGATGAGGTTCACCTCTTGAATCTGTAGGTACCTGTAGGTAACTGACGTGTTCCACGTGTAGGTAACTGATGTGTTCCACCTGTAGGTAACTGACATGTTTCACCTGTGGGCACAGCGTTCACCTGTATTAGGTTGACAGGGTTTACCTCTCAAGCACCCGTGGTACTCGTGATTATCCGCGTTGACCTTTGTCTGTGAATTGTTCCCTCCGTTGCTTCTGCCCCCCCTGGACCAGCTGTCCCGGGTCACATGACCCCCCCCCGCCCGCCGCCGCCTGGGGGGCGTCCAGCGTGGGGGCGCCTGTGCGGAGGTCCCTGAGGTTCCCGTTTGTTTGTTTTGTGTGTTCCGGCCGTCGTTGTGTAACGGCGGCTCTGAGAGCACGTTCCCCCTCAAACCTGGCAGCACTCCTGACGAGCCGGGGTTGTTGTCCAGGTTTTGGCCCCGGGGACCCGACGCCGACCAATCAGAGGGCTGCTCTTGGCGAGTCCTACGGCGCCCGGGGCTGACCTATTTGCGGCCCATCGTGTTTTCCCTCTCGCTCTCTTTCATTTAGGGCGCTTTTCTTCCCACTCTGACGTCGGACTTTTACGTCTTTGCGTCCTCCTCCGCTCTTATCGCTGCTCCGCAAAGCATCCGGGAACCCGGGGCCTGGTTCTGGTCCCGGTTCTGGTCCGGGAAAAACACCCGGGCGGCGAGGAAGAAGGACGAGCTTCCGGGCCCTCCTTTTCTTGTTAAGGCCGCCGGTATCTGTGATTTTCACCACGAGACCCGCAGCCCGGGAACCGCGGAGAATTCTGAAGGCTCGCTCTGAGAGCAGACGGAATATCTCCTCCGACACTTTTATTGAGCGGAGCTTTGGTAAACAGACTCCGCTCTGAGGGATTGGCCAGGCTGGATTACAGATTTATTGGCCCTGAAGGGGCTTGGGAAGGAGCGGAAAGAGCGAAATTCATTAGCGGGGGAGCGAGCGTGGTTCAGCAACAGTCGGTTGTTTCACCGCCTGTCCTTTTTTTTTCTGTTGTTGTTGCCGGGCGTGGCTGTAGATTACGGGATTGCTCTGTGGCCTCAGCGGGGTCATTTAAGGATACCGACGCGGAGCCGTGGAGGGTGTGTATCCATGACAACAAACGCTTTGTCTTGAGCTGGATTAAACGGCATCAAATGTTTGAGCACGTCATGTAAAAATAACATTTACGCGATGTTATCACGCATATTTACACGCCTGTGTTCTCGCCGAAATCACTCGTTAGTCACGTGACCTTCAAGAGCGAAAGGCAAACACACTTTAATCGACGCTGTGTAAATAAAGTTTCAAACGAGCCGCAACAAAGGAGCCGACGCTTCAAAGAAGTGGGCGGGGCCAACGCGCCGCATTTTCATACCCACTAATTTCGACATTGCCTGTTTTACCGGTCGGATTATTTTTGGCATCTGTCCAAGGGCTCAGGTGTCGTCACCATGGAAACAGGAGCGGACGCTAACATTTCTTAAATGCTGAAATACTTTAAACACTGGCCGACTTTTGCCGCATTTCAGCAGCTGTAATCGTGTTTTAACGGACAAAAGTTTTGTTCGGGCTTCTTTCGGTTTTGTTGAACCGAGCCGATGGTGACTCCGAAAAGTCTCCGGAAAGTTTGGAAGAGACTCCAAAAGCTGGTCTTTTTCCCCTTTTTTCTGCTATTTTTCAAATTAAAGAAAACAAACATTTACAATTGTAGAGGAGCGTAAATCCCGGTGCATCTACGAAATCCACCTACAGGGGGCTAGCCGCTCGCTAATTAGCGTAGTAGCTTCAGTTTTTACGTGTATTTGTTTAAAAATAGCCCGAAAAACCCATCTAGACAAACACTTATTTGAGGTTCAGACCCGATTAAAGGTGAATGTGAGGCCGTTTTAATCGCGAGCGTCCGGATTTTGAACAGATGCCTGTCACATCTGGCCGTGGCGGCTGACCCGGGCTGAACGCTAACGCGTTTTCCCCGCGGTTCTCAGCGGCGATCCGCCCGCCTAGACGCGCAGACGGTGACGCAGGGGTCAGGATTACATACGGCCGCCGCCACGGCAGAGACGCTTGGCTCCTGGGAGCGGCAGGCCAGAAATAAATCCACTTATTTCATTATTGTCTCGTTATCTGCGCTCCGGTTTTCCAGATCGGGGTTTAGGGATCAATCTGGATTGGATTGATTTGGCCTAATTAGACGCCAGAGAACCTTAGCGGGATTGTCCTTTTTTGACTCAGGATACAGGAAAAAACGTGAATTATTATTAAATTAAATTATTATTCGGTGTCACTGCATTTAGAATTTATTGCTATTTTTTATATATATTTATATATTATTTATATTTATTGCTGGTATGAAATACCTAAAACATCTAACAACAATGAGAACAAAGAATTTTAAAGCTTATTATAATATGATTTAAAATTCTTCTTTATGTTCTCATTATTACACTTTTATTAATTCATAATAATACCAAAAAATTTATATTAGCTGCAGATATGCAGATATTAATATTTAATGTATATATTATTAATGTGATGTTTAATATTTAAAAGAATAAATGATGTTCTGAGAACATTATTAAACATTATTCTGTTTCTTTGTTTTAACAGAAATTAGCGATAATATTTTTAGAGCAGCGTTTCTGCGTGTTTAAAACGCTCGTGTTTTCTCAGTATCGATACGAACAATCGTCTGAGGCTCCTGTTGGAGCGCCGACTGATCCGGAGATCCTCTTTCCTCCGGAATTCCTCCATCCCTCACCGGGTTCTCTCCTCTCGTCTGTCTGCGTCCTCTCTCTCTCCCTCCCCGCTTCCATCCCTCCCTCCCCCTTCCATCCCTCCCTCCATCCCTCCTTCCATCTCTTCCCCTCCCTCTCTCCTTCCATCCCCCCTCCCTCTCCGCCTCCAACTCCCCCCTTCTATCTCTCCCTCCCTCTCTCTTCCTCCTCTCTCCTTCCATCTCTCCCTCTCCCCCCTCTCCTCTGTCCCCCTCTCTCTCCCTCTATCCTCCCACTCACTCTCCCTCCATCCTCCCACTCACTCTCCCTCCCCCTCTCCCCCCTCCCTCCCTCTCATTGTCAGCAGCTTACTGCAGTGTCCTTAAAGTCCCTGCGTGTGTCCTCACTTGTCCTCTCTCGCCCACAATGCACCGCGGCGATCTGGAGCGCTGTCGGCTCAGAATGGGCGCGCGTTTTTTGACGTTGCTGCGCGTGCGTGCACGCTCGTGCATGCGTGTGCATGTGTGGGGGGGGCAGACGGACGTTGCTTCGTGCCCCCCCGTTGCAGCTTCCTCTCGCACTCGCTGCTGTCATCGATTTGAAACCCCCCCCAGCCCCCACCGCAGCCGCCTTCTCCCTCCCCTCTTTCTTCCCTTTTTCCCCCTCCCTTTCTCTCTTTATTCGCAATCTTGGCCCCGACATCGCGTCCACGAGGCAGAAAAATAAAAAATAAAACCGGTATTGCAGCGAGCGAGTGTGAGCCAGCAGGCTGTCCTGAAACGACCCGGAGCGGCTAAGGGCGGCGAAACCAGAACGTGTGTGTGTGTGTGTGAGATTTATGAGATCTGAGTTTTCGTCCACCCCGCTCCTGCTCGGTGTTTTCCAGTATTTCCACTCTCGATCCGGTTCGTCCCGTTTTTCCCTCCTTGATGAATCCTGATGAATCTTTTAACTTTTTTACTCCCCGTCAAATAAACGTCTCGCATTCATCAGCGAGTTCAGACGGAGCAGATTCGGCACAGTCATCTTATCTAATTATCCCAAAACAAACAGCTAAAAACAAAATATATGTATACACATATCTATATGATAATAATTGTTATTATTATAATAATAATGTTTGATAAAGGAGATCTCGACCACTTTTGTGTCGTTTACGGCCGCTTTAACCTCCGCCATCAGCAGATTATTTGTTTTTAGCGCAGCAGCAACTTTCCTAAATGTCTTTATCGGAATGTTAATTCGGGCGTTAAAACTCGCCGCGATATCGGCGACGCTTGTTTAACGACCCGGATTTTTAACGGATAACGCGATGAGGGAAGACAAAGTAAGTATTTTATTGACGCATCTTTTTTAAAAAAAAAAAAAAAAAACCCACCGATTTAGCTGCGGCAGATGGCGGGAAATGTAGCAGCGTCGCCATGGAAACGGGCGGGCTGTTTGCCTCGGGAACACGCTTTTCTCCTTTTCCCACCTTTTCACCACCTTTTCTGGGTTTTCCGGGAGGGACCCCAGCAATAGCAGGCAGTTAGGGAAAACCGGGAACTCAACGGCGTGGGAAATAGTCCTGTCGCCGGCGGGGAGAATTTCTGGGATTGTTGGCCCGTTCGTCCCCAGGTCAGGCGCTTTCCGGCTTTAAGACTCCGGCATATTTAACATTTTGACCAGAGCGGTTCCTCACATGCCCCGATTTCAGCTCCCAGACGTGTAAAAGAGGCGGAAAATTAAACGTTTCGCTCCTAAAACGTAACCGTGACCTCGCGGCTTCCCACCAGGTATCCCAGGCGCCTGGAGCGCCCCCTACCGACAGAGCGGGAAAACACGTCTTTACTTCACTTTGAGTCGGAGAACAAATACAACGATCGATTAAAGGTGACGGATTTTAATTGATGCTGGAATCTGGTCAACTTGCTTCTCCTTTCCTGACCCCGGCCCTCGGACAATCCCGTGATTCCTATCATTCCCCGGCTCACAATCCAAAACGAGAAAAAAAAAAAATCCCTGAAAGCTTGTTTACAGCCGCTGTGATCAGGGCCAAGATGAGCTAAACGCTAATGGAGTGACCTTGACGTGACCTCTGTCCCTCCCCGGTCTGTTTACACCCGGCGGTTGTTGTTTTTTTAATGACCGCTGCGATCCCGTGTTTTTTTTCCTTCCCCCGGCTCGTCTCCAACCCTGGAAGACGAAATCGGCGTAAACACACTGAGCGTCAGGTGGCGCGCCTGCCGCGGGGGTCGCGGGTCCTCCCGCGGAGGTCGCGGCGAGGTCGCAGCGAGGTCGCGGCGGACGGACGGCGGCCAGCGGCTTTCACGGAGAACGCCTGAGTGGCAGGAATGCTCCTCATTCCTCAGGTCCTCCCAGTGTCCGCTGGGATTCCTGTGCCTTCTCCAAATTGGTGAAAGTGACGGACTGGAGATTCCCACTAACGGTCTCTCGGTTTTCCTCCTTTTGTAGAGTACGGATGACGGATCACATCCGTACACTTTATTCCCGAATCACAGAGAGAGCAGGAATACGGTTCAGCTCTCCTTTGTTTTCACGTCCTCCACCGCGCTGCCAAGGAGCGACAGATTCTAATGCCATGGTAACATGTTTGCAGTCAACCCAAGACCTACACCGGGCGTGTGTGTGTGTGTGTGTGTGTGTGTGTGTGTTCTCTCAGGGAACAGATCCTCGGCACTGGCTGGAATCTTACTTCACCACATCCTCCTCTGGTGAGACTCAAACACCCAGTTGCCCCCCCCCCACACACACACACACGTATCCTGTTACTCCTATCTTTGTGAGGACCTTCATAGATGTAATGTATTACCCCCTGACCCTAAACCTAATCTAATCCTAATCCTAACCGCAACCTTGAATCGGGTCTGGACCCTCAAAACGTCCAGTTGAGGACCAGCCAGAATGTCCTCACTTTGACAGTAGAATGAGGATGTTGGTACTCAGTATGCATCAACACACACTCACACACACACACACACACACACACCCCCTCATACTCCCGAGTGTCTCCGAGCTCATCCAGGTTGGAGAAGTTGCCGTGCGACTGAGCGTCATCGGTGCTTCAACACGTCTGCGGTTTCTCCGTTTTCGTGTTTTCTTTTTTTCTTCACTTTTCATTTCTTCCGAGACGCCTCGTCCTACTCTGACAAAAAAGCAGCCGCGTTTTCGCCGAGTCCCAGGTCGCTGTCGGATTCGGTTAGAGGAGTCGGGGCCACGTACGGGTGACGTTTTAACTCTTAATCTGCCAGATTAGCAGATTACCGACACAGCGGTGCAGATAGAGGGATGTGGCGGCTGGATCGAGCCCCTCCATCAGGAGGCTCGGGAGGAGGGAGCGAAACCCGACGCTCCCGATCTTCGTTTGATTGTTGAATTCTTTCATGATAACACCATCTGCCGCCCGCTTCAGCCGGCCCCGTTGCCATGATGACGAGCGCGGATCTCGTAGCGCACCGTCGGTGGGGGGGGCTCAGATTAGGATCGCCCTTTTATCCCAAGGCCACCTCAGATTAGAGGCCGGGGATTCAGATTCTGCAGCTCCAGAGCGAAGACATTTACCCATGTGGAGTTCTCCCTCCTCTTTCCGTCTTTGGGGTTTTGCTGGCGTCTGAAATAACAAATTATTTGATTATCCCGCCTCAACTGTAGCTACGCTAAGCCCGGCGAGCCGGGGAGGAGGGTTTATTCTGCAGGATGTGGGACGCTGTTTGTCTTTACGGATGGAGGATTGACCTGATTGCTCTTCTAGGGTTTCATAAGGTTTAGGCTGATTGCGAGACTTCCAGGAATGGAAGGATTTGGGTTTGGAATTGCTGTTAGTAAGACCTTCGCTCTCAATGCTGCTTTTTGTTTTCTTTGTTTCTTTTTCCGTGTTTGGGGGGGCGGTGAGACACGGTTGTAGTTGCACCTGATAACCAGCAGGGGGTTTGGGAGCACCAGCCTCAGTCTCAGCCCCCGGCCCAGCTCCATGGGAGCATCGATTCCAGGTGAGAACGGGCCCGTTTGGGCTCCGCTGCAGCTGGAACTCCCAGACGGCCCTGTGAGCGACCTGGTCCCAGCGCGTTGGCCAGGCATGGGCAAACTACGGCCCGCGGGCCACATACGGCCCGTTACACTTTTCAATCCGGCCTGCCGAACTCGTCCAAATTATCGTAAAAACCTCATTCAGTCTCCCCTTTCCTGCAACGCTCACGTTTCCCCAATAGATGGTGCTACCGGTCAGAAAGACGGTCCTCGGTGCAAATCTACCTAACCCTAACACCCCCCACCCCGGTCCGCAGTAAAATTGATGACACCCCCCCCCCGTCCGCAAATCAACCTAACCATAACCAACCCCCCTGGCAGAAAAAAAAAAAAAAAGTTTGCCCACCCCTGCTCTATCCAAATACTCCTGGCCCGGCCCCTCTGTCAAATTTTAGAACCCATTGTGGCCCGCGAGTCAAAAATTTTGCCCACCCCTGGCGTTAGGGGTCCGTTTGGGCGCACAGGGTGCGTTGATATCTCCGTTGAGATACGACAGCGCCGCGTGAGGCAGAAGAAACTCGGAATGTTTTCTCCCTGGATTTAACTCCTGCTCTTGGATGTTGGACTCCTCTGTCTCCTCCTACACTAAAACTTCCTCTTCACACTGGAGTAACTCAGAAAGAGAGAAGAAGAAGAAGAAGAAGAAACATTTCGAAACCTGAACAAACGAATTTCACTCTCACTTTCGCCTCTTTGAACTCACAGGGACACGCCGGCAGCCTTCAACGCCATTTTAACAAATTCTTCCAGTTGTTGAAATTTTCGTCTTGTGCATTTTTTTTTTTTGGTTTTTTTTTTCATCTCCAAATCAAAGTTGAGCGGCAAGTATTTGACCAAAGCATCAAAGAAGAAACAAAGAGAAGCATCAGTGGTTGAACCTGTGAGTGTTGTGAAATCGTTCTGAGGAACTTTGCGCGTTTCAGCGGGTGTTCCGGTTTGAGAGTCGAAAGGCTGTTGTTTCGTTATCGCCACATTGGACCTGAAGAACGCCGACTTCCTTCCCGCCTTTCATCTGCGATCGGCTTTGTTGGCCGCAGACATCGAGAAGAAGTTGTTTTGCTTTGTCCTGTTGCTGAAAGTTTGTTGATCCAGACCCAAAATAACCACGTCGTGTCAGATAAGCACCGCGTCACTTCGACGTCGTCTTCGCCCTGCGAAGCTCGCGCTCGCCTGAACAGGATGTGGCGGCTGTGGTTACGAGACGCTGCTAAAGGAGGAAGTGACGGGCCGCCGCTGGCAGCGGGGGGTCACGATTTCGCCTCGGCGTGCGGGGGACGACTGTAGACACCCCCAATTGAAACTTTCCTCGCCGTCCGCAAAGCCAAAGTGGTGACCGTAACCGCGACCACCACCCGAGGTAACGCCGCCGAGCCTGCAGCCACCGCTCCGCCGCTCCATCGTTTAGCACGCCCCGCGGCTACTCGTTAGCTCCTCAGAGACGTTTGGGTGCCAACTTGGGTGCCGTTTACCTCTAACGTGATTTTTTTTCTCGCATCTCCAAACTGTCAAAGTTGAGCGGCAGATAATGGATCAAAGTAAAAAATCAAAGGCGGCTGTTTTTCGGGACTGAAAAGTGGGAAAAAGTCTCCAGACTCGGGAGCTTCCTGCGGACTCGGTCCAATCAGACATTCAGAAATTACCATAAAAGTCGGCTTTTCCGCTGCAATTATAAAACCTTTCAGCCGCGCGGCGCCTGACCTCGCTGCGTTTTACCAAGAAAAGCAAATCAAAGCGGGAAAGTAGAAAAGGTCAAAGCTCGGTGAACGGTAACGATGGGACCGGGGCGACCTTCCTCTCTGCCTTAACGGAGAATTTACGCCGGCGGCGGAAGTCCATTATTGTCGCCTGTTTTTTCAGGACACTGATGTGCAGAATCGGCAATTAGAGAGCTGCAGAAAGCACTTAGACCAGCGATTTGTGCCAAAGTACAGCTGATGGATTAGCCGCAATTATAAAACACGTCCCTCAGAGGAGGGGACAGCAGCTGGACCAGGTACTAGACCTGGACCAGGTACCAGAGCTGGACCAGGTACCACAGCTGGTCCAGGTACCACAGCTGGACCAGGTACCACTGGACCAGGTACCACAGCTAGTCCAGGTGCCAGAGCTGGACCAGGTACCAAAGCTGGACTAGGTACCACAGCTGGACCACGTACCACATCTGGTCCAGGTCCCACATCTGGACCAGGTTCCTCCATCCTCACAGTTAAAACGTTGTTTTGGGACACGAGTATGTGGATCAAAACAAACATCTCAGTAGTCTCCAGCCGTCCGCTGTGGCCGGAGGCCTCTCTTTTTTTATTTGCAGTTTTCATTGTCAGATCCCGTTTTTTTTTTTCCCGTTCTGACATCTGGCCGTGTCCCAGTTTGAGCCCTGGAAGCCTGTTTAGTGGAGGGATCCATTTTGGAGGCTCCCCAGCTGTTTGGATGTGGAGATCTCCTCCGGGCGAGCAGCAGCTCCACGGGTCACGTGGTCCCGCAGCGCGAAAGACGCCTTTTTTTTTTCCCTTTTTTTTTTTCTGAGCCGCTTTCAGAAAAACGCGTCTGTGAGGAACCGAGAGATCATTCCGTGACTGTTTGATTGATGGAATTTAACGCAGCTGCCGTTCGCCTTTTCTTTCGCCCTGCGTGGCGTCTGGGTCGCTTCATCAGAGGTTCTGGAGGTTGTTTTTGAAGGAGCGTTAGAACAGTTTCTTCATAACCGTCACACCTCTGATAATATAAGTAGGAGAAAAACAAAGCGGCCCGAAGGCGCCGTCCCGGCCGAGGCCGCCAGGTGGCGCTGTTGGTCAAGAGAAGCGCTCATAAAGGCCCCAGTTCAGTCCGAGTTTGACCGTTTTATCAGGTCAGTCTGTTTTTAGTCCTCCCACGTGACTTAAAGCTTTTTATAATGTAATGTCGTCGGCAGTATTTATTTTAATGAACTGCTTCTGTGTCTGATGTTTTGATGGTTCTGATATTTCTGATGGTTCTGATACTCTAATGGTCCTGATGCTCTGATGGTTCTGACGATCTGATGGTTCTGATGCTTTGATGTTCTGATGGTCCTGATGTTTTGATGGCTCTGATGTTCTGATGGTCCTGATGTTTTGATGGTTCTGATGATCTGATGGTTCTGATGCTTTGATGTTCTGATGGTCCTGATGTTTTGATGGTTCTGATGATCTGACGGTCCTGATGTTCTGATGGTTCTGATGGTCCCTCGGTTCTGTCTCCTGCAGGTTCCCAGATGTCTGAGGAGACTCTGAGGATGACGTCTTGGCCTTGAATCCCACCAGCATGTCAGGTAAGACGCCACCTTCACCATTTTGACCTTGTGAATGTGAAGAAAAGGGATCTGGGTGAACCTTAAATTCTCATGAATTCTCACTAAATCTCATTCTGTATGTTTCTGAAACACAAATGCTGTTTAACTAAAATTAAACGATGTAGAAGATGAGAAAAACATTAATTTTAATTATTTATTTACAACCCGACCTTCCAGATGGTTTTGAGTTTTGAAGTAAATCCATCCAAAGAAATCAGGTTTCAGTCACCTAAACCTGTATTTTAGTGCTATTTCTTTTTCAAATCTATTCATTATAAACACACATTCCGACATTCCTGACCAGTGATCAACGAACAATCGATCGATTATTGACTGTTTACAGGGAGATTGATCCCAATGTCGACTAAATCTATTTAACCACATTGTTTAGTTTTACTCTGATATTCTGAGCGAATAAAGAAACGTTGGTTTCAGGTGTTCTTTGATCTGATGCGATCATGTTGAACCCGGGCCTGAACCTGAACACGTGCAGCTCTGGCAGGTGACCCGGCCGACCCGGCTGACGCCTGATCTCCCCGTTGTCGGCGCCGGATAAACCCCGGCTGACCCGCGCCTGTTTGTTGTTCACCTGCGTTTGTTGTTGATGTGGGCGCGGCGGCGGCCTCGCTCACCTGATTAAAGCGACTCTCCGTCTGATTTTAGAGCCGACAGAAAAATGCTCCCCCCGCTGGAGAGATGAGGCCATTCAGAATGGTAATATTCACCCTCACGCTCCCTCTCAGCTTCTCTGTCTCTCAGCTTTTCCCCCCCAAAAAAACACTCCAGCTGCTTCAGCTTTGATGCTCCAGATGCTGCTTTGATCGGCAGGCGTGTTTGCTTTGATCTTTAAACACAAAGAGTTACTGACCTGCTGGAAACCAATGAAACATGTTGATGGGATCAGAAAAGCAGGGCTGCTTTTTTGCTGTCAAGCAAATTCAGAATATTACATTTAAAAAAAATCAGTTTATTTCTCAAAAAAATTACCATAGTCATGATCGCACACAAATGGCTCAACACAAAAGAATTCCTATTTAAAGATAAATGTGTAAAAAAAAAAAAAAAAAAACCTTACTGAGCGATATCCCATCATGATTTTTTTTAAAGAATTAAAACTTCAAAGTTTGGTAAAGTTAGTGGCTAGCTAACTGCTCTTGCATGAACTCCTGCTTTCATTTCTCTTCTTCTTCCTCCACTATTTTTCTTTTCCTCTGTCCAGAAACGGGCTTTTTATCTCTTTTAACACAGACACAGTTTTGTTTTTACGAGATCATTCTCTGACGTGGTCGAGCTAATTCAATTAGTTGTAGGTTGTAAAAAAAAAAAAAAAAAAAAGGAGAAAAAGAAGCTACTATGTTATTTCTGAACGCTTGCGACAAACTTATCTTAGTTTCGGCTATTTTTTGCAGTTCATTTTTCTGTGGTTTCTCAACCGACGCTGTAAAACTGTAAAGAAAAAAACAAAATGTGACGTTAAACATTAACAGTTAAACCATTTTACGAGCTGGAAAACATCAGTTTTTTCTGTTTTTTTGGGACTTTCAGACCTCTTTAAGGTCCGTCGGTGGAGAAGCGCTTTATATCCTCTGTTATTTTGAGTATGTCTCGTGATGTTGTTTTGAAGCCGACTGAGAGAAAAAAACGAGTAAACGAGATATTTAATCTAATGTGAATAAACTATCCCAGAATCTGTCACGGAGGGAATGTCTTATCTGCCCTCCTGGCAGCTTTTGGGAACGTCTAATCAGCGACGTCGTCTGACGAGGTGACGGGACCGTTTCCTCTCGCCCGTCGTTGGCAGTCCCCTCCTCCTGTCAGGTAGCTGTTCGCCTGAACGCCCCTTCGCCCTCCCGTCCTTCCTTCCTTCCTTGCCGGTGTCCTCCGGAGGAACCCTCGGTCCCCTTCCCGAGGAACCTTTAATCTCACCTCGCTTCACCGGACAGCAAAACTGACCTTTTCTGCTCCCGCTAATCGTTTTATTTCAATTAAAGCCACGAGCTGTGTTGTCTATTTTTAATTCAATCACATCGTAAACATGACTACAGCCTGTTTTCGGTGTTTTTTCGCAGGAACAAATCGTTCCGCAGAACATCTAATAACGAGTTGGGGGAAATGTTTGTAAAAACCAGTAGAGCCCGCCACCAGTTACCAAAAATCTCAACTTTTAATGACCTTGACGGCGTCTTTGGCTGCTTTTCAGTTCTTCACTCTTCAGTTTTGGTCAAATTCTGAGCTTTCAGGAGTATTAAGGTGCCTAAAGGTCAATTATGTGGCAGATTATGGACCGCCTCGGCGGGCAGGGAGGCTAAATCGTCCTCCCTGTGAACTTTTCAAACAAAAGGAGTGGACGGAGAAGAATTAAAGATGAGGTGTGTGTGGAGGATAATCCTCTCAAACATCCACCGCTGGTAATGGAGCCTTCTGTTTTTCCTCCCAGCTTACCCCGAACTTTCTGGGGACAAGTTTGACGGCGCCTCAGGTAGCGCAGTGGATTCGGGGACATCCGGATCAGGGCGCCATGTCATAAAATGTTCTTAGCCGGCTTTGAACCCGGGAGTCATCAATGGAGGGAGGGCATAAATGTGCGTAAAACTGGCCTGCAGGGCCACAGTGGTGATCAGGTACATGGTGGAGAACTCTGAGTCTCTGGTCCGAGTCAAATATTCTCCTGGAAACTCGTGGTTTTTTTTTTTTTGTGGAGGAGGCTTAGAGCCACAGTCGGGGTGAGTACAGAAATATTTCATCTTCCTGTAAAGCCGTGCTGCCCTGCTGGTCATGTGACACACACTCAGATACCAGCCATATTCTTTCATAAAGGAAAACAGGCAGAGACCCAGTTATGTAAGAGAACAAAGCCTGTTGGCTTTGATGTGTCACCTCAAAGGAAACTTCTTTTGTTTAACACCTAATGTGGAAGTGGTTGTTTGTGTAACTTTGGGGAGGAAGAATGCACAAAAAAAACAAAAACGTGATTAAGCTGAATATTAACGAGATAGCCGATGGAGTGATCCCCATTCCCTCCTGGCCGAGTTAATCAGATTGTTGCTACGCACACATATTTAAATGGGAGGACATTATTCACGTGGTTTTGTTTCAGCCACATGTTCCTGCAGTCGACTCTGGAAGTCACGAAGACCTCAAAAGCACTTTACTTTTATTCATGTGGCAGATCAAAACAGTTTAAATCAAAATTTACAAGCTAGGACACGATCAGAAAAAGCTTTTTTTCTGTTTTTTTTCCAGTTCTGATTTAAAAGATCCCAGTTTTTTATAACATTAGCACTTTTTTAAAGTTACGTCTGGACCCCGGCGGGATAAACACATCACGTCTTCCACGATTTTGGTAAATCTCATGATATTAATTTGAAGTTGGCTGGAAAAATTCCATCACACTACAATAATAAACCAGATATTTAATCCAACAATCTGCATGTTCAATGTGGTTAAACTCGGCCCGGCAGCTGATGGTGGCCGAAGCCGCTGCAACGGCGTTTGTTTTGTTTTGGTTTCCCCATCGCGTTTTTACGTGATCAGAGGGGACGTCGAACCCTCCCTCTTCCCCGGAGCTCAGCCTAATCAGTGATGTCACCTGACAGTCCTCTCAGACGACAGATTGTTTGGTGTGGACGGCGTTAAAACTCCAACTCGTTAAGTGCCTCATCCTTCAGGGAACAGCAAACAAGATTAGTCGAGGGGACGGGCACATCACCTTATCAAAAAGTTAAACTGGTATCAGGCCCACCCTGCAAGCAGATTGGCCTCAGAGGTCCTGCCTCTTACCAGCTGTTGCTCACGTTTACAATGACCGCAGTCACGAGTTAATAATCCCCAGATTAAGCTTCAAACAGACAGATTTAACCTTTATAAACTGATAGGTTCAAATTGTTCGCTGTCCAACGCCAACGTCTGGTTTGGACCTCCAGTTTAACGTCTTAACGTAGGAGTTGACTCACGATAACTATCGCATCGCGTGGGCTCGTCCTCCCCCGTGTCCGTTGATTGATGCAAACGCGAACGGAGCCTTTCCCCCTGACATGCAAAGGTCACACTCTGAAGTCGAGAATGCCGCATATTGGATTTTCTCAGGTTGCGTTTAAGACTCTTCCCGGTTTGCTTGAGTTCGGCTGTCCCCTGACCTTGAAGGGGTCTTTAGGCGCGGGGCAGCTGAGAGTTCGTATTCGGCTAACGTACCAGCCCGAGGACGGAGCAGTGGCTTCTTAAACATCAGAGAGGAAGCAAACGTTGGCTCAGCACAGCCAAGCCGATAATTCCATTAAGGTTCATCTTTACCGAAACAAAAACTGGTGGCCCCCATAAGGCGTTGGGGATAAAACGCCACGGGCGCCGATGCTCTTTGGTGTATCGAGTAATGAGCTTAAGACAAACCTCTGCTGTCATACTTGTCGCTCGCACGGGTCGGGTGTCCCAACGTGTCACGTAAGGTGGGAGCTATTATGAAAACGAGAAGATGAAGAAGCGGGAGGTCCGGCTTCCCTTCCGGTTTTCGTTGACGCAACAGGAGACGCGCGGCACGGTTTTCTGTGGCGAGAAAACCCTTTTCGGCAGATATAAAACAACCAAGCGTTTGCTTTGGTGGCTTTGGCCGACCGGGGGAGGCAAACCTCAATCCCGATTGATCGGGTCCTCGCTGTGGAGCGTGTGGACTGCTCCTGATTTAGAGTTCACGCCGGTCCGAACAGCAGGGAGTTTAAAGCCAAAACTCCACCATGTGTTCACATGTCGGCACGCTACAGCGTTCGTGATCCGCTAGCCGATAAGAGTCGCCGCCCAAGACATCTGCTTCGCCGAGCGGGTCCCCGGGTTCATCTCGTACCTTCGCCCTGTGAAGTTACCTTTAAAGGCGTTTTTTATACAGTAAATTAAGACCTAAAGCACCTCTCCTTTAAGATGGTTAATGATGCGTTCACAGGCTGGGAAAATAATACGACAAACCAGCGATGATGAAAATGAAATAGACATTAATTAGGAGTGAGGAGGACCCTAGAGCGGCCATTAAACTTATATAAAATCAGATTTAGCTGGCAGACAAACCAGTTTGGATCAATAATAATCTGAGCGTTTGAATGAACCCAGCGGGGCGGTTCCGCCTGGCTATATTTACGTTAAGCCCTGAACGACGCCGGCTAAATCGGGTTTGTTCTAATAACATTTTAAGAAACGGCGAATCCCATCAGACTGACTCGCTCGCCGCGGGGCTTATCCCGTCTTTATTGATCGGAAAAAAACCTGATCAATATGGCTGAGCGAGGCCGCTGTGGGGGACAATGCGCGGCCCCGCGTGGCGCTGGCTGCCTTTATTGGAATATTGATTTTGAAAATACTTGAAAAATACTCCTGTTCTTTTTACAGCGGGGAATTAATTAGCAGTGGTTAATGCTTTAATAAGCATTAACCACTGCTTTGATAAGCATTAACTATCATTAACTACCAATCAATTCATGCATTTGCTCCTCAGATGCTGATGCAGATGGGTTGGGTTGATGCAATCAATGGTGCTTAAATTTGTTCACAACTGTAGAAATACGTCCCTTAAGTGACCAGAATTGAGTAACTAACCACAAATGAGCGTTTATTACTGATTAACGGTGGCTGCACCGTCTTTTTTTTGCTTCTAAAGAGTTGAGTAAAGAGTTTTTTGGGAGTTTTGAGGCATCAGAGTGTTGCTGTGGTGGAGTATTTTTGGCTTTTTCCCAACAGGAGTTCTCGCCCGTCGGGGGGATATCGGTTTGAGGCGCTCGGGCGCCCGTTTGGAGAATCTGCTCGGAGGTTTTAAGTAAACGCGAGGATTAGTTACAGAATTCGACACCATGAGCTCGTTTACGGATTTGATTTGAAGTCAGGTTTAGGGTGGGGAGGGCGAAGGTCAGAGGCGACCGAAGCGTCCGCCGGAGCTTCGGGCGTCGTTAGAGGCCCCCGCCGGAGCCGCGGGGCCGTTGGGACTGTAGGTGTGACACACCAGGTCTCCTTAATCTGGGACATCCCCACCGACCGTGGCACTTTGAGGATTTGAGAGGGAAAGATTAGAGCCCTGCGTCGTCATAAATCTCTGCTCTCCAATTCGGCCGGGTGGTGGCGGGTGGGGCGCTCGCTCCGCCGGAGTCTTGGATAAAACCCCCGCGTGAGGATTGACCTCTGCCAGGTTCAGGCTGAGGGACCTTCTCCTTGACATGGCTTGATCTTCCTTTCATCTTTCCTTTGATCTTTTTTTGGAAACCGGCTCTTTTCCCGACGCTTCCGGGACTTTTCTCTTAACTCGCCCCCCCCCCTTGATGGTGCCCTCTCCGCCATGAACTACTGCATGGCCGACATGTACGAGGTGCCTCACGCCGGGATGGGAGGCTACACGGCGCCGGGCGGCGGCGAGCACTGTATGTACGGCGGCGAGGGGCCGGGCTACGGCCCCTGCGAGCCCCAGCGGCTGCACCACCCCCCCTGCATGGAGCAGGCTTGGCCCCCCCCACAGCACTACTCGTGCTCGTACGCCGCGCCGCCCGTCTACAAGAGCGAGTGCTGTAGCGTGGACATCCCGCTCGGCCATTTCCACCCTCAGCCCGAGTACTACCCGGAGATCAAACCCGAGCTCTCGTACCTGCCGTGGATCCAGGGGGGCCACAAGCGAGGTACGGGCATCCGTTCGGGGGGGTTGAGTTTATTGGCGTGACTCAAGAGGTTTGTTCCGACGGGTGTGTCGTGGAGTGTGTCTAACGGGCATCTGTGTGTGTGTCGGGGGTCTTTATTGATTAACAACAGAAGGCTGACACAAGAGCGCTGATTATTTTTTTGGTGGAACTCCAGCGTATTGATCAACCCCCCCTCGCCCCAACCCCCCCCCCACCCCTACCCCCGGGCCGGGGTCGGCTGAACTCGTTAGTTACGAAACAAAGGCCACCGGGTGTCTTTGGATTAGCCGGGAGCCGCGGCCGCTCGTCAAAGGCGCCCGGAATTGACCCCGAAACCGCGGTAACGGTGTGGTTTGGTTTCAGGCTACGTTCCGAGTTACCTGGACAAGGACGAGTTATGCGTCGTGTGCGGGGACAAGGCCACCGGCTACCACTACCGCTGCATCACCTGCGAGGGCTGCAAGGTGACGGTGGCGCTCGCCCGTCCTCGGTGTCCGTTGAAGGCGTTTCTGAACGCGTTGGCTTCTCCGCAGGGGTTCTTCAGGCGGACCATCCAGAAGAACCTCAACCCCACCTACGCCTGCAAGTACGAGGGGAAGTGCGCCATCGACAAAGTGACCAGGAACCAGTGCCAGGAATGTCGCTACAAGAAGTGCATCGCGGTGGGGATGGCCACCGACCGTGAGTCTGACCGCCGAGCTTTGGGTTTTAACACGTTTGAGTCCGCATCTTAGATCATTCGGCTCAATTTAATACGTGAAAGCTGTGAGTTTTATTTGGAATATTGTTGTGAAAGCTCAAAGTAATCGGACTGACTTTCGGGCAGAAGTGAGAAGTTGTTTTTTTGTTAGTTTTTACAAGATGGAGAAAAAATAAGTTAAAATTCTGAGATTTTTTTTAAAACCTTTTATTTTGAAGGGACATTTTTTAATCATTAATCATCCAAACTCTATTGTTTGTTGACCCAAAAACAACTTTAAGTGTTAAATAACAGTAACACCCCCCCCCCCAGTGGTGCTGGATGACAGCAAGAGGCTGGCCAAGCGGAAGCTGATCGAGGAGAACCGGGAGCGGCGCCGTCGGGAGGAGCTTCAGAAGACGGTGTGGGACCGGCTGGAGCCCACCCAGGAGGAGTGGGACCTCATCCGTATGGTGACCGAGGCCCATATGGCCACGAACGCACAGGGCAACCACTGGAAACAGAAGCGGAAGTTCCTGGTAGGACATCTCCACCCCCCCCTCTGTCCACCCACACACACACACACACACACACACACACACACACACACACACACACACACACACTCCTCCATCACAGCTGCCTCCATTGTACCCCCAGAACCCCCCCCCTCACCCCCCCCTCCTGTCTCCTCCTCCTCCACTGTTCCACATTCCCTGTGTTAATGTGTCCGTGTGTGTTTTTTTTTTTGTGTATCTCCTTGTAGAGTGGGAGAGTTAGCTGGACGCTGGACAAAAGTGTGTTCCTGAGCGCAGCAGCAATAATTTAGAATGGAACAGCCTCTTTTATTTATATCTCGATAATCTAACACCAGTAACTCGCTCCGCTGTGCCTCCTCTACTTCCTGTCTGCAGCTCTGCTCTCACGCCTCTCTCTTCTCTCTCACCACTAATGTGATTGTTTTGAAAGGCTCATCTCCAACCTGAAAGATTGTTTCACCTGCTTGACTTCGTCTTGGGTTTCCGTGGCGACGCCAGAGAGGACGCTCGCATTTAAAAATAATAAAAAAAAAAAAAACGCCTCCTGGCTTCTCGACCCATTCCACGTGTTTTTAGGGCAGCGTTCCATTTTGTACTCGGAAGTCGGGATTTACGAGTTCCGATTCAGAACGCCCCACCAGAAGTCAGATTTCCTTCTCGGAAAGTCGGAGAATTCGAAACCGCCTCCGAGTTTTTCAAAGACAGCCGCCGTGAGTGTAAAGTCGTTTAATCGTATATCAGCACTTCGGAGTACTTTTTGTCTTGTTCAGTAACTGTTTACGTATTATTGACGTATATAAACGTGATGTTGCTACCGTGTTATTTACAGTTTTTACGTGCCCATCTGGGTTTCCGACTTTGTAACCGGAACGTCGGTGATTCGGCTGTGGCGACCTTCCCGTCCCCGACTTCCAAGGTGAACAGGGTTAGTCGCGCTTAAAGCTTACAGTGACACAGAGGTAAAGCTCCTGCAGTAGGTGTGGGGCGGAGGTGTTACCACGTTCTTCCGTATATATTTTTCTTTCGGAATTTCACGAAAAACAGCCTTCGGTGACTCAAGCTGAAATCAGTTTGAGTCGAGGCGCAGTCGTCGTCGTTCCTCGTCGACATTGAGCGTGAGAATAGCGATCTCTGGGTTGCCATGGAAACCCGCCTGTGACTTCCCCCCCCTGCGGTCTGTCACCTGTCCTCAGCGCTAACGAGCTTCCTTTTTAGTCGAGGCGGCGCGAGTCTTCGTGGAAACTTCACGCTTCCTGTTGATTATCCAACAGGTCGAGGAAGCTATGCTTCTAAATGAAATAACTTGTAATTTATTCTATACTCCTGACCAGAGTGCAGAGGGGCTGAAGGAAACTAAGGTAGGGGACGCACCTTCGGGCGGCGGCGGCGGGGGCGGTGGCGGCGGCTCTCCCGGGCTCACCTTCTGCCCGTTCTCTTTCAGCCTGAGGACGTTGGTCAAGCGTCCATGGTCAATACGCCCGACGGAAACAAAGTGGATTTAGAAGCCTTCAGTCAGTTTACAAAAATAATCACCCCCGCCATCACCCGCGTGGTGGACTTTGCCAAAAAACTGCCTATGTTCTGTGAGGTGAGTGCGGCGCCGCCGGGACCGCCGCGGGGGTGTCCCGGCGGCGCGGCGCTGACCTCGCCGTGTCCTCGCCCCCCCCCTCCGCAGCTGCCTTGCGAAGACCAGATCATCCTGCTGAAGGGCTGCTGCATGGAGATCATGTCGCTGCGCGCCGCCGTCCGCTACGACCCCGAGAGCGAGACGCTGACGCTGAACGGCGAGATGGCCGTCACGCGGGGCCAGCTGAAGAACGGGGGCCTGGGCGTGGTCTCGGACGCCATCTTCGACCTGGGCGTGTCGCTGTCCTCCTTCGACCTGGACGACTCGGAGGTGGCCCTCCTGCAGGCCATCATCCTGCTCTCCTCAGGTGAGAAACATCAAAGGCATCAAAGGAGGGGATGAAAGCAGCCTTGTCGAAAACCAGCTCTCCAGCGTGCTTGTCGCCTTGCCCCGCCCCCCTCCCCAGATCGGTCGGGCCTGAGCAGCGTGGAGCAGATCGAGCGCTACCAAGAGGAGTTCCTGCTGGCCTTCGAACATTACATCAACTACCGCAAACACAAAGTGCCGCACTTCTGGGCCAAGCTGCTGATGAAGGTGACCGACCTGCGGATGATCGGGGCCTGCCACGCCAGCCGCTTCCTCCACATGAAGGTGGAGTGCCCCACCGAGCTGTTCCCGCCCCTCTTCCTGGAGGTCTTCGAGGACTGACTGCCGGGCCCCGCCCCCCCCGGGACCAGGCCCCGCCCCCCCCCTCCACCACGGACTCCGTATCAGCACTACTGAGTGTCTCGTCATTCCGTAGCTTAGCGTCTCGGGTGAAACCATTCCTGACAGCGCGGGTACGTTTTTTTTTTTTTTTTTCCGTTGTTTTTCGTTGTCGTCGCCGCGGGCGTAACCTCTCACCTCGGACTGTGATGTAGATTTCCGTTCTCCGTGTCCGTGATTGCACATTCAGCTTGCCCTCGTCTCCTTCCCTCGGTCCCCTCCGCCCGCCGTCCTCGGTTATCGCGTATCGCGACCGTCGCCGTTCAACAACGCAACATCGTGGGTAGTCAATGTTAAGGTTTTTTTACGTCGCAGTCGGGGTTAAATTGGGTCAAAACCAGCTTCGCCTACCGATGTGAGCGGAGGCCCCGCCCCCGGGAGGTGGGGCATCACCACAAATCAGCGCTTAAATTCAGGATAAATCAAAGATCCGAAATCCGAAGTCGTGCTAAGCATAGCCTAGCGCGCCCGTGTACATAGCATGTAGCATAGCTCGCCGCTCCTGCTTCTTTCAGGTGGAGACCCGGTTTGACCTCCGTGACCCCCAACACTACACTCAGCTCCACTTACAGGAATTCACCTTCAAGCAACTAACGACCCCCTCGCGCGCGGACGAGGAAAACGGACATCAGCGGGCGAACGATGGCAGCATACTGGGGCGAAAAAAAAAACAAAAAAAAACACGGAACCGGTGGGGAATGTGATTCCGCTACGATTTCACTTTAAGGATTTTCGGCTCTCGTCAAATGAAGCCGGGGGTCAAAGGTCAAGTGTGTCAGAGCTTTAATATATTCAACAGAATTAAATACCATCTTTAATATTTATTATCGTGACTTTTATAATTTATATAAAAAGAATCGTAATATATTTTCGACTGCGACTGGAACTCTCGCTGATTTTATTTTTATTTTATTTTCGTAATCCTTATTCTCACCACTAGATGGTGCCAAATCTCGCACACTGGACCGCTTGTGACGGCAACGAATTGGTTAACGAAAGAGGACTCATCTGTCGGCCTCGTGGGGGGGCGGAGCTAAAACAGGCGCACTCGTCCGTCCCAGTATGCTGTCACCTGCGTTTCTTTGCATTTTCTTTGATTATTTTTTTTTTTTAAGAAAAAAAAAAAAAAATCTAATTGCGCCCCCCGACCTCGATGGCGCCGGGAGGGACAGAGCGATGCCGCGTGCCAAAACCCTCGACCCCCCCCAGACGATGGAGTTTCCCACGTGTCGATTCTGGTTCGGACGTTTTTGTTACGTGATTTTTTTTTTTCCATGTTCTCGCTCAGAACCTGCATGTGTGAGCACCCCCCCCCAACCGTGACAGACCTCTGACTTCCTGTGTGGCTTCACCCCCCCCCTCCAGACTCTGTTCTCTCCGTTCTGTGACGTGATGCCTTTCTTCTTTCGTTTTCTTTTTTCGTAAAAATCGGAGCAATAGACTCGCTGCAGTGTTGGAACGACCCCGAACCTCACACACACCTCACAACCTGTACAGAGACAGATGCACAGACAATCAGAGGGAGAGACGCGGGCACCCGGGACCCCCCCACCCACCCCCCCACCCCCCGGTCCAGATCAGGCCCGGGAAGGGGTCGCTCGGCGTGATTGCGCAATACCGACAATCATGAAGGCCTCGAGGGTCACCGCCGGGAATAACGCGAGACAGAGCCGGGATAGTCCGGGGCTGGCTGCACAGAACAAATCGGGATTTAATCTCAAGTTCGCGTAAAACGTGAAGAAAAGCCCCCCCCCGACCCCCCCGGGGCTCGTTGATCTTGTCGGCCACCGTTCGCTGGGGTCCCGGATCCAGGAACCGCGGGAACGTCTGTCGGACCTTCTACCTCAGTTTACCCGAGGCCTCAGCCGAACGTCCTTCCCTCGCTGAACCTCGTCCTCGACGACTCCCTCCGGAGATCGCCCGTCTGTGATTCAACCCCCCCCCCCGACCATCAACTCGTGTGTCACGTTGCCTTGGTAACGGGGGTCCGTAGCTGCCAGCCCCGCCGCACGACGTCAGCGAGGGTTTACAGAAACGTTTTCTGACTAAAATCATCTCAAAAAGTCCGTTTGGGCTCTCGAGAGGTTTCTCGATTTGACAACAGAACGCCGAAGCGCGAGAATGCCGCGGCCTCCTCCAGCGGCTCCGTTCGAGCGTCGTTCGCCGACGGCGCCACAACTTCCCCGGGCGTCTCTGACGTCGTGAATGTAAGGACGCCGCTTCCCTCTGTTTTACAGGTCGCGTTTGAGCCGAGCGGCTCTGCAGGCTTCGGTATTCCGGAGAAGGGGGGGGGTGGGAAACCCGATCTGGGCTGGGGGGCGTGGCCACAGCGCCCGGGGGGCGTGGTCACTGGTGCCGCTACGCCGTCGTCTCTCCCGCGAGTTGTTCGGAATACTCAGTTACAAACCAGTAACAAACTTGCACCATAGAAAAGCTATTTTACAGTACCGAGAAAAAGGATGTATATTTTGAGACTGCGGAGTTTGTTTGGGTTTTTTTTTACAGATGTTAGAATAACGTGTACATAAAACTGTTTCAATAGCGCTAAAATGATGAAATCAACCTAAAGTCCATTCGCTCATCAGAACAAAGGTCAGAGAGACGTTCAACTCCTGGAAAAACACACAATCGACAGTTTCTAATCCAGCTGACAAAATCAACTTGAGAGTTGTTGAATGTGTTACTAAGCCAAGCGCACACACACACGCACGCACACAAACATCAAAGGACGGCTTCGTCAAAGCATCAAAGGCAAGGTTCCCTGTCCTCGTGTGCTCCACTGACCTCCCGTTCCATCGTCTGTCCGGCACCAGAAGCATCGGGAGGCGGGTCCGGTCTGGACTGAACTGGTTTGGATACTGGTGACGGAGATGCCTCTAACGTGAACGTTTCCTCAGAATAAAGATGGTTTTCAGACAACGGACGCTGCCTTTAATTATTATAATAAATAATAAAAGGGAATAAAATAAATGTTTAAAGAAGATTTGATGTTAAAAATTCAAGATGTGTATATAAATATAGATGAAAGTATGTATATGTGTATAAATATACATATTTTCCTTTAGTCAATAGATTGTTACAATTCCATAAATGATTGAGGCTTTGAATTGATAAAAGCTTTAATTCTTTCATACAATAATGAGCAAATAAAACATTTAAATTAATACATATATAAATATTGCAAAACGCTGAATATTTACCCTTAATTTCCTGCTACTTTAATTACTAAAGGTAATGAATAAATTAAACACGTTTTAATAAAAAACACATCTAGGGCAAACGTTTGACTTTTTACGTTTAACTTTAACTAATTGAACTGATTAACTAATTAAAGTTGATTTAATCTGAGACTGCGGCTGTGTAAACAGCTCTATTTTTAATGAGTCGGGGTGTTGACTGACTGTTGATGGGTTCGAGGAACCGCCATCAGTCAGTAAACGGCGTTTTTGGGGAAGACGCGGCTCAGTGGCGCCGCCTGGTGGCGGAGGTCGGAACTGACGCAGTTCCAATAGTCGCCACAAGGCGGCGACACTGAGCCGCGTCTTCCCCAAAAACGCCGTTTACTGACTGATGGCGGTTCCTCGAACCCATCAACAGTCACCCAGAGGAGGCGTCACCCTCGGGGCGAGGCTCATGAATATTAATGAGCGCACCGGGGCGAGGGGGCGGGACCACAGAGCTCATCCACCAACCCGCGTCACCTGTAAAGAGGTTAACCCACTGATTGGTTAACGACGTCTGGTGGCCACGCCCCCTTGGTTTATTGGGCCACGCCCCCTCCGGGACGCCACGTTTTAAAATTCCAACGGCCGGCCACGCCCCCTGCGAGGCCTGGCCACGCCCCTCACGTAAATTCCAGGTTAACAGGCTCCTTCCTGGAACCTGTTTTAAAGTAACACACGACACGTGCTCATTTATAAAATTTATTTATATATATATATATATATATTTATATATATATATTTATCTTTAAAGTCAGGTGTGTATGATAGTTTGTAGTATTTATATAGAAATCTATGCAGACTTTTCACAGAGAACAGAACCACGTCAACACGAGAAGCCAAGCTGTGGACATTCGGAATTTTCACATAATAATGTCGTCACAAAAATATATGAACACCAACGTCTCTGTCGCCACGGCGACCTCTTTGTACAATCACTTCAGAGATGTTACAATCATGTTTCGTATGGAATAGTCCGACCTACGCAGCTAGAACGTGTACGCGCGTACGCTTACCCCGACAGCCACTTATGACACGTGGGGGGGGGGGGCATCTAACGGAGGGGGGGCAGGATGTTAGCCCCCCCAGACTTTGTCTCATTGGTTCAGGCTGACGCCGTCCAAGCGTTTCGGGGAAAAACGACCCACGAGGGACCGAAAAAAAACAACAAAAAAACCACCAAAGGAACCAGCAGGCGTGTGAACGACTGCACGAAAAGCCTGAAACGAGACTCGGACGCCCCCCCCCGTCCCATCAGAGACTCCGCCCCCCTCCTCCTCCGTGGCGGCGGCGTCGTCATTCCAGGAAAAGTCGCTCCTCGAATCAAAAAAAAAAAATAAAACACGTATTGCACTATGAATGCAACGTCTATCCGTCTACGATATACAGAAAAGTGCTAACGCTCTCAAATGTACAGTACGCTACGCACAAACACCGGGAACATTTACATCAGTGCGTCCGTGCGCGGGCGCCGCCGACGACGCCCTACAGTACAGGAACAGGTCGGGGAACGCGGCCGCGCCTCCGCGCCGCCGGCTTCCTCCTCGCCAATTTGGAGCGAGCCCCGTCGGCTCGGGGACCGCCGCCGCCCCCGGGGGGTCTTTTGTTTGTTCGGCTTTCGCTCATAAATAATTTCGTTCCCCGCCTCCTCCCGCGGCGCGTCGGGGGGGTCCAGACGTGTTTTTTTTTTTTTTTTGGGGCGGGAAACGCGGTGGATGGTCCTCGTCCCGCCCGAGTTCGTGCTCTGGGCCCGAGCCTCTCGGGAAATCGGCGAGTCCTGGCGGCGGGGGCGGGGGGGCGGGCGGGCGGCGGGCGAGGTCCCGGCGGAGGCGGGAACGTTCAGGAATGGACCTTGAAGGCGAGCAGCTGCTCCGAGTGCATGTTGTTGAGCGAGCGCAGGTCGGGCAGCTTCAGCAGCAGCTTGGTGAAGGTGGCCGACTCGTTGGGGTGGTTCTTGGCCGTCAGGCTGCGGAGGGCGCGGATCAGCGTCTCCTGCAGCGCCTCCACCGAGTTCACGTTCTCGATGCCCGAGCGATCTACGACAGGGAGGGGAGGGGTTAGAGGAGGTGGGCGGGGTTAGAGGAGGTTAGGGGGGAGGTGGGCGGGGTTAGAGGAGGTAGGGGGAGGTGGGAGGGGTTAGAGGAGGTTAGGGAGGAGGTGGGCGGGGTTAGAGGAGGGGGAGGTGGGAGGGGTTAGAGGAGGTAGGGGGGAGGTGGGTGGGGTTAGGGGAGGTGGGCGGGGTTAGAGGATGTAGGGAGAGGTGGGCAGGGTTAGAGGAGGTGGGGGGGAGATGGGCGGGGTTAGAGGAGGTAAAGGGAGGTGGGCGGGGCCCTGGGGGGGGAGCTGACCTGCGGACACCAGCACCACGGCGGTGAAGAGGCTCATCTCCTCCTCGCTCAGCCCGAGGTTCATCAGCTTCTCGCTGAAGTCGAACATGGAGCCCAGGAGGTCGCCCGCCCCCATGGCCCTCAGCGCCTCCAGGCTGTACTTCTTCCCGCCCAGGAACGTCACG